>CM014089.1:6106204-6691204 GCA_004119915.2 Collichthys lucidus
ACAGAGCCGCAGACTCTCCTTCACAAGCATGGATTGGACATTTTTTATATTTCTTTACTAAAACACGTCCACCTCTTTATGTTTTCCTCACAGCCTTCGTTTCTCCTGCACCCTCATTTTTACTTTTGCACGTTCACGTCTGCATGCACGTTTTTTTTGCACGCGCTATCATGACATGAGATGTTTTGCATGATTTCTCCTTCTGTGTTTTTATTTCTGCATTTTCTTTTTAGGATGTGTGTGAACTTTAGTAGAACATGTACTTTAAATTCATGTCAGAGCTTTTTTGTTTGTGAGAAGATAAAATAATGTGTTGTAGACTTCACATGACATGTTGCATGTGTTTCCTGTGTTCTTATCTTCACCCTGACCACTTTAACTCCGTATCCAGCTCGTGGTGAGCCGCCTGGGTTTCGACACCAGGGTCACCATCCTGGGTCACGTGCAGAGAGGTGGAACCCCGTCTGCATTTGACCGGATCCTGGTAAGTCACGGCATCTTTAAAGATACGTCTCAGTGGAAACATTCAATGTTTCAGTCCCCTAACATGCTTCTTCTTCTTCTTCTTCTTCTTCTTCTTCTGCCTCTTGCAGGCCAGTCGTATGGGCGTGGAGGCAGTGCTGGCGTTACTGGAAGCCTCTGCCAACACCCCGGCCTGCGTCGTGTCTCTGGTCGGCAACCAGGCCGTCCGACTGCCGCTTATGGAGTGTGTTCAGATGGTAAGAGTGTGGAGAGAGACGGAGGTCGTGTGTGCAAGGTTTTGAATATTGATCATTTGTTTTGTCATCAGACCCAGGAGGTGCAGAAGGCCATGGACGAGAAGAAGTTTGAGGAAGCGGTGGCGCTGCGTGGCAGGTACTCGATCAAACAAGCAGCTCACACTCGTTCTCTCGCCTCAGTCTGTCTGCGTCTGCAGTGATTTTAATCCACCCTGAAGTCTTTCCCGCAGCAGACGTCCGTCTTGTCTGACTCTGTTTCTGTCTCTTCCTCTGCAGGAGCTTTGAAAACAACCTGATCACCTACAGACTCCTCTCCCACCGGAAATCTGACTCCGAGCTCCCGACTGTGAGTCACACACAAAAGCAGCGAACAATGATTATAGCAAATCACATGATCACATTTTTTTTAATCCTTCTGATGTATCTTTCCACCACCAGCCGCTCTGAGATTTGTACGGTAGCATAAGGTACTTCCTGGTCAGGTGGCTTGTGGGTGCTGCAGTCTTTTTGTGACACTAACTCGAGCCTGTGACTGTTTCTGTCCTGAGGGAGACGGAGATCGGTTTGCTGCATGTGATGAGGCTGCAGCTTCCGAAGCTTCTGCAGGCGTAGTTCACAGAGCAGACCAGATTTTAGGTGGATTTTAGGATTTTTAGGGCTAAAGTCAGAGACAAAGCTGTTTATCTGGTGCCACAAAACGACAGCGCTCATTATCTGTCGTCGCTTCTTCCTCTCATGGCTCTGCTTAGAATAGAAGCGTCGACATGCACAGAGTTGCTTCAGTGCTGTCAAGGACAATCACGGCGCCGACTGTGATCTGCTTCAAGTGAACCTGAAGTAGCCCTCCTTACAGTTCAATGTCAAGTCTGTGGAGACTTTGGCCCAAAGCGTCTTTGCTTACTCACGACTCAAACTGGACAGGCTCCATGCTCTCTGTGAGGAAATGAGTAGGACATAAACTGGACCTGTAACAGTGTCCATCTTTTCTAAAACTAGTCTAGAGTCTGAAACAGGACGTGTTTGATCAAGAAGCCAAGATACCAAAACTGTTTATGATACTCAGATATCCACATTATCTTCTGTTCTGCTCATCAGCAGCTGAGAGTTTGACGCCTGTCCCTGTTTGAGCTTCTCCACGTCGTCTTCACGTTCTTTAATCCAGTGTCTGCGATTATGACGGAGGACGGCCCCAGTCTGACAGCGACAGACTGTGGGTCTTGTACACTCAACTGAAATATGGATCACGTGCGCTTTAATGTTGGGTTACATTATTCAAGTTTTAATAGCATGTGGCTTCTTGCATGCGTGGTAACCTTCGCCTGCTGCCGTCCCGCTCTGAAGCAAAGCCCTGCCTGCTTCCTCTGCAGCTTAACGACACGTGGATGGTATGACGAGGCAGTGGAGACCGTTTTTTAATTTGCAATTTAATTCTGTGGCGTAAAAAAAAAGTCCAGTCCGCCTCCTTCATGTGAGCGACAGAAATCCCTGCTCGTCTTCACTGCCTCTGAAAGTTTCTGATGTACCATCTCCACCATCGTGCCCGAGGTGTGCAGATGTTTTTAAAGTGTGTTAAAGCTTCGTGGGGCGTTGCAGCGTATCAGCGTGTGTGTTCAGCGTGTCTGTGAGTGTGTTCATGCGTGACCGCTGTCCTCTGTCGCCCACAGAGCTCCTTTAACGTTGCAGTGTTGAACGTCGGCGCCCCGGCGGCGGGTATGAACGCCGCCGTGCGCTCTGCCGTCAGAGTGGGAATCACCGAAGGCCACAAAATGTTTGCTGTGAACGACGGCTTCGAGGGATTCTACAAGGGACAGGTACGAGTCAAAGTTCAGCCTCGTCACAGTTTCTCAGAACTCAGATATGACAGTCCGGCATAGAACAATAAAATCCAGAGAAAAGAACAAAATCCATCCAGCTGGAGAGAGATGGAAGCCGAGTGCTCGTACAACAAGTCCTGTAACTGCTGAACTTCGACAACCTTCGCTGCATGTGGAATAGTGTCATGGTGAAAATGGCATTTTAAAGAAAGGACAGATCTCACCATACGTTAGAAATCTTGCTCATGTTGAGTGAAATTGTACTTATTATAACTTTTTGACTGAACTCTTTAAAATGTTTGAATCATTTCGTAACAAACACACGCTTCAGTCGTGAAGTCCGTCCTGATTTGATCTTGCTCAGTAATCTCAGAGGTGTGAGAGAGAAGTTTATTCAGCCTGAATAAATGTGTGTGTGTGTGTGTGCGTGTGTGTGTGTGTGTGTGTGTGATCCATGAATACGACTTGTTAACGTGCTTTAAACTCTGCAGCGTTCATTATTAAGCGTGAACAGCGGCGACAGCATTCCTCAGAGGTCACAGCCACTGCACTGACCAATAGCTGCAGCAGGAAGTGGCGGTGCAGTCTCTCGCTGCACTGATAAGACTTAAGGGTGTCCAGATAAAGAGTGCTGCTTACTGTAAGCCAATTACTCCACTCCCACGGCAGCTACACCACGTACACTCATGCACGGCCTCGAGGATCACATGCATCCTTTCCACAAACACACACACACACTTTTCCCTCCGTGAGCAGAGCAGCAGCGACCTGTTGAATGAGTTTCAAACGAGTCCTGAGTTTTCTTCAGACTCTGATTGAAAAGTGAAGCTGTGATCTGGGACTAAAGCTCTAAACTAAGCAGGACACTGATGTTAAATCAGCACAGATGATCCACAGACCGTCCGTCTGAAAGTAGATCTGATAAAAATATCGGCAAGTTTACACTTGCAAAGTGAAGTAGCTTCAGTGTAAAAGCCGAAAATGTGAATATTTATGACGTCTTTGTGTTTTTAAATAAAAATCAGATCAAGGAGTTTAAATGGGGAGACGTTGGAGGCTGGACCGGCCAAGGAGGCTCCCTGCTCGGGACCAAACGGTGAGTACACGTGAAACATCTGAGAATATTATTATTAAATCCTGTAAGACCAGTTCTTTGTCTGTCTTTAAAAAGGAATGAATCTGAATAAATGAATAAAACCTGTGCTGCTGTTTATCAGTAATAATCGTCTGATTATCGTTTGCCAGAACTCTGCCAGGAAAACATCTGGAGAAGATCGCTGAGCAGATGAGGATTCATAACATCAACGCTCTGCTCGTCATCGGAGGATTTGAGGTACGAAACTTTACCTGAGTTATATTATACAATTTAAAGGATTGTTTCATAGAATTAGAGATTTTTTAAATATTTTCTTCTCAAAGAAGCTACTGATAACTGTAAAGTCAGAGTTGTTGAGTGATCTGAGAAGATACATGAATTATTTATCATTGTTAAACTCTCTTTGTACTTTATGTTCATTTTTTATTTTTTGTTTAATACTGAGTCCATTTCATTTCCACTGATCTGACATTTCAGTTTCCAAAACATGTTTTCATTTCCGATCTAAAATGACAGTGAAGACACATGTGAACGTTGCAGGCTCTCTCCTCGTCCGTCCATGTCTCCATGTCTCCATGTGTCCATGTCTCCATGTGTCCACGTGTCCATGTGCCCATGTGTCCATGTCTCCATGTGTCCATGTGTCCACGCGTCCATGTCTGTGTGGTCGAGCTGCAAAGCCAAAACAACAATGTAACAAATTACTGATTGAAGCAGATTTTATAATTCTAAATTTAAAAATCTAAAATGTTTTGACTTTGGCAGCTTGTCCTCAACATGAACACTGTCTGTCTGTCTGTCTGTCTCCATGTCTGTCTGTCTGTCTGTCTGTCTGTCTGTCTGTCTGTCTGTCTGTCTGTCTGTCTCCCTGTCTGTCTGTCTCCCTGATGGTCTGTCTCCCTGTCTGTCTGTCTGTCTGTCTGTCTGTCTGTCTGTCTGTCTGTCTGTCTGTCTGTCTGTCTGTCTGTCTGACCCTCCTCTCTGTGTCTCTGTCCGTTGTGATCGGTCTGGCTCTCTCCTCTTGGCTTCTCCCATCACTCCTCTCAGACATTTTGTCTGTCCCGCCCTCTGCTGCTGCTCCGTCCTCCTCCTCCCAACCACGAGCTTACGTCTCCTCTCCACCCAAACAATGTTCAGATTTCAGTCTCTTATACATTATAGGTTTTGACTTTGTTCACTCAGTATTTCTCTTCTGTGAACTTGATGCACGTCTGCAGCTCTGCAGCTCTGCGCAGCGTTTCAGCCTCTTTCAGCTCGTTGTTTTGGTCGTGTAGCCGGAGAGGTGGATGTTGAACACACCATCATGTGATGATGATGTTCTCTTGCTGCAGCTTTTCATTTCGTTTGTACTAACTGCACAAAGTAAGCAGAGTTTACTTTGAATGAATCATATACATCATAGTAGATGATGCATACTGACAGACACAGTAAGTTCCAGGCTCCTCCTCCTCCTCCTCCTCCTCTTGTCCACTTTCCTCCCACCCCCCGTCTGTCTGTACGTCAACAACAACAACAACCCAATAAGACGCTGGCTCTCACTGCTGCAGGCCTACGTGGGAATACTGGAACTTTCTGCAGCGCGGGACAAATATAACGAGTTCTGTGTGCCCATGGTCATGGTCCCCGCCACCGTGTCCAACAATATACCCGGTTCAGATCTCAGCATTGGCTCAGACACCGCTCTGAATGCCATTACTGATGTAAGTGTGTGTGACACACACACCATCCAACCTGTCAGAGTTTGGGGCTCTGCTGACTGACAGCTCGTGTCCTCGCATGAACAATCAGAAGGTCGACGTTATTTTTAAGAAACAAAGATAAGAATGATTTTCTTTAAACAGTCGTAATATAATGATATATAATATGTATATATAATAATAATCTTCAGACAAAAAGTCTATCTCTGCAGGGATCCATAATCCAGAATGTTATAATAATAATAATAATAATAATCTCTCCAGGATGTTCTCAGACTCATGTAATAAACACTTTACACACTGTATCTCATTTCATGGCTGCCAGCTGCAGCCCACTCGCTGGGCCGAGTTCAAAAACCACTGACCCCATCAGCCAGTGAGTAAAATCAATTAATATTCAAAATAATCTCAATCTAGTACCATAAATGTTGCTTATATCACTTCTAGTTTTGCCAGTTTTTTGTTGAAGGTTGAAGAGTCAGTGAGCCGTGATGTTTTCTGTGTAAACACAGAGCCTGACTCTCCAAACATAAAGACGTAAGCAGGATGTGCAAAACAAAGAGTTCATATTCTCAGACAGCTTAGCATATATATATTTTAAATATTCTGAAATCACAGCTTCGTTATTGAGTCTCCTGAGGTGAAGGTCTCATCAAACATCAGGAATCCATCATGTTTTGGATCGGACACAGTGCAGAAAACCTTTGTCTCTGATTGTTGTTGGAGGCGAGCTGGTCAGCCGAGGTCCCAGGTAAGTGTCGGGCATGCAGTGACGTGTTGTGGCATGTTTTTTTTTTTTGGCACTCAGCCCTGCCGTGTTGTTGCAGCCCGCTCTGTGTTTGTTTGGGAAACAGCAGATGACGAGATGTTCAACATGCTCGCTCAGAGTGTTCGGAGAGTATGCATGCATCGCTGAATGCACTCTGCATTTTATTGTTTTGGACCAGGACAAGCCGTCTCTGCGACTTCTGCATGTCTGATTCATTAAAGACAAAAGCTCTGAAAGGAAACATCGCTCAGAGCTCCGAGTCCCACCACGACCTTTATCATGTCAGCCAGGGTGAACTCCTCCCCCTCCCATCCCATCTCCCCTCCTCTCAGCCAATGGGAAGCCAAAGTCCCCGTCACCTGGAGAGAGCCAACCAGCACACACACACACACACACACACACACATTACAGAGCTGCATCTTCATGCTCTCAGTGTAGTTAAAGGGCTCCCTTTACTTGTGTCCTTCAGCCTTGATGAACCTTTAACAGAGTCTGACTTTGCTGAATCATCAGCATCACTGATGATATCTAACAAAATAATATATATATATATATATATATATATACATATATATGTCTTATTTTTAAGGAAAAAACCATGAATCAGCTTTGTTCAGACTTCAGTTGAACGCTTTAAGAGTTCTCGTGTGAAACATCTTCTGTAATAATGTCTGTATGTCTGTTGCTTAAGCCTAATATTTTCTGAGCAGTGTAAAAAGTTTTAAAAACTGCCGTATAAAATTAGTTTATACATCAGTTGTCAAGGTAACGAAGGATGCAGGTCAGAGGAGCCGCTGTGCAGCATGAAGCAGCCTGTAAAACACACTAGTCTCCTTCACAAGGACACACTGTCAGTCTCAGATATGAAGTGTGCCTCCTGGTGGTCTAACATCATATTACGGCCGCCACCATCAGGCCTTTGAGTCCCTACTGGAGCTGTACGAGGCCCGAGCCGACTACGAGGAGTTTTGCATCCCGATGTGCATGCTGCCTGCCACCATTAGTAACAATGTCCCCGGCACCGACCTCACTCTCGGCGCCGACACGTCCATCAACACCATCGTGGAGGTAAGAGTTCAGATTAGAGTAAAAGAGAGAGAGAGATATTGGCTGGTGTTCTTCACATTAATAAACAGTACACCTGTTTATTAATGTGAAGAAGATGCTGCTCATCACTTATGGATGAAGTAGAATGTAGAAGTCAGAGTTACTCACGAGTTGATGGTTCAGATGAGATACAAAGGACATTTTGGAAAGTAAAACATCTTGATATTTTCTGATCATTTTATTCACAACTGACAAATGTGGTTTTTCAAAAAAAAAAGTTTGAATTTTAAGAAAAAAAAGTCGATTTTTTAATTTAAAAATCTGAATTTCAAGAAAAAAGTCAGAATTTTAAGTTTTTAACTTTTTTACTTTTTTACTGACTTTTTTGCCATACTATACTATGACTTTTTTTTTTTTTTTTTTTTTACAGTTTTTTTGTGTGGTCATACTATACTATGACTTTTTTTTTTTTTTTTTTTTACAGTTTTTTTGTGTGGTCATACTATACTATGACTTTTTTTTACGGACTTTTTTGCCATACTATACTATGACTTTTTTTTTTTTTTTTTTTACAGTTTTTTTGTGTGGTCATACTATACTATGACTTTTTTTTAACGGACTTTTTTGCCATACTATACTATGACTTTTTTAAGTTTTTTTTGGCCATTCTATACTATGACTTTTTAACTGATTTTTTTTTTTGCCATACTATACTATGACTTGTTTAAACTGATTTTTCTTTGCCATACTATACTACTTTTTAAAAGTTGAAAAAAGTCAGAATTTTAAGAAAAAAAAGTTAGACTTGTAATTTTAAAATCTTAATCCTAAGAAAAAAAGATCAGATTTTTAAAGGGAAAAAAGTCAGAATTTTAATTTTTGATTTTTTTTTTTGGACATACTATACTATGACTTTTTTTAACAGTTTTTTTTGCCATACTATACTATGACTTTTTTTTACTGATTTTTTTTTTTGCCATACTATACTATGACTTTTTTTTTTACAGTTTTTTTTGCCACACTATACTATGACTTTTTTTTTTTACAGTTTTTTTTGCCATACTATACTATGACTTTTTTTTACTGATTTTTTTTTTTTGCCATACTATACTATGACTTTTTTTTTTACAGTTTTTTTTTGCGATACTATACTATGACTTTTTTTTTTTACTGTTTTTTTTGCCATACTATACTATGACTTTTTTTTACTGATTTTTTTTTTGCCATACTATACTATGACTTTTTTTTACTGATTTTTTTTTTTGCCATACTATACTATGACTTTTTTTTTTACAGTTTTTTTGCCATACTATACTATGACTTTTTTTTTTACAGTTTTTTTTGCCATACTATACTATGACTTTTTTTTACTGATTTTTTTTTTTTGACATACTATACTATGACTTTTTTTTTTTTACAGTTTTTTTTGCCATACTATACTATGACTTTTTTTTTACAGTTTTTTTTGCCATACTATACTATGACTTTTTTTTACTGATTTTTTTTTTTGCCATACTATACTATGACTTTTTTTTACTGATTTTTTTTTTTTGCCATACTATACTATGACTTTTTTTACTGATTTTTTTTTTTGCCATACTATACTATGACTTTTTTTTTTTTACAGTTTTTTTGCCATACTATACTATGACTTTTTTTTACTGATTTTTTTTTTGCCATACTATACTATGACTTTTTTTTTTACAGTTTTTTTTGCCATACTATACTATGACTTTTTTTTTTTACAGTTTTTTTTTGCCATACTATACTATGACTTTTTTTTACTGATTTTTTTTTTGCCATACTATACTATGACTTTTTTTTACTGATTTTTTTTTTTGCCATACTATACTATGACTTTTTTTTACTGATTTTTTTGCCATACTATACTATTACTTTTTTTTACTGATTTTTTTTTTTGCCATACTATACTGACTTTTTTTTTTTTACAGTTTTTTTTTGCCATACTATGCTATGACTTTTTTTTACTGATTTTTTTTTTTGCCATACTATACTATGACTTTTTTTACTGATTTTTTTTTACTGATTTTTTTTTTGCCATACTATACTATGACTTTTTTTTACTGATTTTTTTTGCCATACTATACTATGACTTTTTTTAACTGTTTTTTTTGCCATACTATACTATGACTTTTTTTTACTGATTTTTTTTTTGCCATACTATACTATGACTTTTTTATTGATTCTCAGAATTTTGAGTTTAAAAATCAGAATTTTGAGAAAGAAAGTGAGAATTTTCATGAAAAAAAGGTCAAAATTTTGTCTGTTAAATTTTTAAATCTTAACTTTAAGAAACAAAGATCAGATTTTTCGGGGGAAAAAAGTCAGAATTTTGAGGAAAAAAAAAATCGGATTTTTAATAAAATAGAACAGAATAGAATCTTTTTTTACATGATGATATGTGCTGGTACATGATGATACACGACAGATACATGATACATGGTGTTACTGAGGATTCCCCCTGCTGGTCTGGCGGCATGTTTAATGTCAGTGCATCAGAATGTTTGATGTGACTTCTTGTAGCGTGGCCTGTCAAAGGTATCTGTGGCTGCATGTTTACTCTCTGATCTATTTACTTTATGGACTGAAGAAGAGCTGATGATCATCAGTTCTGTTTTTGAACTTAAAAAATGAGAAATTAAAAATGTTCAGAGTTTGAACTCAATAATGAAATATTTCCCTGTTGAGTAAATCACTGCACTGAACTGATGACTGCAGCTCTGCTCTCGTGATCATGCAGTTTGTTTTGTTGTTGCATGTAGTGAACAGATTCACCCTCTGCTCTATGATGACTGTGTACTCTGTGACTCAGACGTGCGATCGCATCAAGCAGTCAGCGAGCGGCACCAAGCGCCGGGTCTTCATCATCGAGACCATGGGGGGCTACTGCGGCTACCTGGCCACCGTGGGCGGTCTGGCTGCAGGCGCCGATACCGTCTACATCTACGAGGAGCCGTTTGACATCCGGGACCTTCAGGTCAGAGAGACAGAGAGTAACTCAGTAACTCTTTATTGAATGTTTACTACATCAGTTCATCACTGCCTCAGTGTGGAGGATTCAGGAGCAGGTGACCCACATCCTGCCACAGCATATTTATAACATATTAATAACCTCTGAGCTGCATCAGACAGATCCATCAACACAGAGCAGGTCGGTTTATCTGTTTATTCATTACAACTTTATTCATTTAATCTGTCAACCATTTTCTCGATCAATATTTGGGTCCATAAAATGATGAATAATGTTGATCAGGTGACGTCCTCAGATGTTTTGTCCACAACCCAAAAGATATTAGAAAATATATTTACATTTCAGCCTCTGAAATCAGAAAAAAAAGACTCAAGACGATCAGTCGATTATCAGAATATTTGGTGATTCATTTAATATTTGATCTTTAATCGATGAATCACCACAGCTTTTACTTTAAAGGCAGTTTTATTCTCCACCTCTCTACACCATGAAATAACGTCCACATGTAGTTTAACATCTTGATGTTTCTTCCTTTGGGGGAGGGAGCTGTCAATGTGGCGCCCCCTGCTGGTGTTAAACGCCACCCTGCACTCCTTTCTCCATTTGTGGGGCGAGTGATGAGACAGGGGTGTGTGTGTGTGTGTGTGTGTGTGTGGTTTGTGCTCAGATCGTCAGCTTTGTGCAGGTCGCCGTCGCTCCGGTTTAACGTGAAGCTCACTCTGTTTGTTTTTCAGTCCAACGTGGAACATCTGACGCAGAAGATGAAGACGAGCATCCAGAGAGGCTTAGTGCTCAGGTGAGGGAACATCTATTGTTATATTTCCACTGCTGTTTGCAACACACACACACACACACACACACTCTGACTGAGGGAGACAACACACACAGACACAGAGTGTAAAACATTTATGTTGAAATTACATTTTTTGATGCGTTCTTTTATTTAAATATTTGTATTTGTTTCCAGTTAACGGGTCGTTAAAATATCTCTGACAGCCAGGCGACCTCACACACACACACACACACACACACACACACACTTCATGTCATCAGTTGTGGCTATTTTAGTCCACTGCAGCAGCACCATCACACTCTCACACTTAATTTGCTCCCAGCAGGACGGAGGTCTGTGGAAATGGGGCAGAGGTAGTAAAATGTTTTGTGGACAGCGTGTAGGTGACATTGTGCTCCTGCAGAACTTCATTATTAAAGACAGACTCGAGCGCAGTGCCGGCCCTGATGCCCTGGCTCAAGGGCAGCAGAGGCAGACGTGAAGTGAAGACGCTTCCAGCTTGTTGACGTTGACCCTGTTGTTGTTTTAGAAATGAGAACTGCAACGAGAACTTCACCACCGACTTCATCTACCAGCTGTACACCGAGGAGGGACGAGGAGTGTTTGACTGCAGGAAGAACATCCTCGGTCACATGCAGCAGGTCACACACACTAAACTAAATGCTATTTTTTAAATTATTGACACTTGTTTCTCAGCTTTATGTGAAATATCATTGATAATATTTCCTCTCCTCCTCACAGGGAGGATCTCCGTCACCCTTTGATAGAAACTTTAGCACTAAAATTGCAGCTAAAGCCATTCAGTGGATCACACGGACGCTCAAGGACTCTTACAAAGGAGGTAAGCTCGTGCTCTGAGCACGTTTGATGATGTTCCCTCAGAGCTGCGTTCATCAGTCTGACGCTTGTCTTCCCTGCAGGGCGAGTGTTCGCCAACTCAGAGGACACCGCCTGCCTGCTGGGGATGCGTCGCAGAGCTCTGGTGTTCCAGCCCGTGTCACAGCTCCGTGACGAGACCGACTTCGTGTGAGTGTTACCGTCCTCGATGTTTTCAGTGCGTGACTCCGCTCAGTGCGAGTGACCGACCGGGCGCGTTCTCTCTCCTCAGCCACAGGATCCCCAAGGAGCAGTGGTGGCTGAAGCTCCGTCCGCTGATGAAAATCCTCGCCAAGTACAAGACGAGCTACGACGTGTCTGACTCCGGCCAGCTGGAGCACGTGACCCGGATCCGACCCAAAGAGACCAACACCTCTGCGACCATCTGAACCAGCGGACGGCAGAGAAAGAGAGAGGGAGCGCTTCACTCCGACAGGAAGAACAGCTTCACCAACAGTGACAAAGACTGACTGACTGCAGATACATTAAGGTAGATTAAAGATCAGGAGGTGTCAGGTTTATCATGGTGCAGGCAGGAGAGCTCTTTATGTAGCAGAGCTGATATATTCTGGATTTTTTAGATTCCCCGATCAAAGTTCTAATAATTAAATATATATCTAAGCACTCCTCATTATGTATCGTAAAAGTATTCATGTGTTAGTCATTAAACTGTAGCTGTATGAATTTTTTCTTTGAGGTGAGCGATGACGAGCTTCTGCAGCACTTTGAGCCCCATAATTACTGCAAAGAAAAGAGAATATACAAAACATCCAACTTGATAAACTTGAAGGGAAACGTGACCATGCTGACCGTGTGTGTGTGTGTGTGTGTGTGTCCTATCGCCTGCTAGGTGTGTGTCTGAGTGTGTGTTGTGTTGTTGCTTTGTCTCTGTCAGTATCTGTGAGCTGTTGCTGTAGCTTGGCAGTGAAGAAGTGGCGGATGTCTGAAACTCGTACGCGACATTAACTTTATGTGTCACTGAGTAATAAATCATGTATCGTGTGGAAAGTCGAGTCTGTGTTATTTCTTCATTTCTAACCTCTCGTGCACGCAGCAGTGAATTTGTTTTTTTTTGCCATACTATACTATGACTTTTTTTTTTTGCCATACTATATTATGACTTTTTTAAACAGATTTTTTTGCCATACTATATTATGACTTTTTTTTTTACTGATTTTTTTTGCCATACTGCCTATGACTTTTTAACAGATGTAGTAAAATGTTTTGTGGACAGCGTGTAGGTGACATTGTGCTCCTGCAGAACTTCATTATTAAAGACAGACTCGAGCGCAGTGTCGGTCCCGATGCCCTGGCTCAAGGGCAGCTGAGGCAGACGTGAAGTGAAGACGCTTCCAGCTCGTTAACGTTGACCTGCTGCCCCTGTTGTTGTTTTAGAAATGAGATGATTTTGGTTTTTATTTTATAGATGCACTTCATCGATTTTTTGTAGAAAGTCAGATGAGACTCTCAGGAAGGTCTTGACTTCTTTACGAACGAGTTCTGTGAATTATTTCCAAACAATCTCAGAATCAGAGTAAGTCAAAACAAACAAACAGTCACGTGACAAAATACAGTTTTTACTTCTCTGGGTTGAGCTGAACCTTTGACAGAACGGATGGTTCAACATTTGGAAACAGAAATACTGACAGTAATCCAACATGAACCGGCTTCTGTTCCTCGTAATCATCTTGAATTCTGACTCAAGTTTTGGATTTCAACATGATAATGTCACATTTACATAAATATGTTTAACAGAAGTAGAAATTAAATTACGGATCTGAAGAATCAGATAATGACTCACACTGACGAGTCGTCCTCTCAGTGTTTGTTTCTGAATAATAAAGTGATGAGATCATTTTACGATCCATGACGGATCTTTTTTCAGCGCCTCGTTCTCCGGGCCCAGGATGGCAACGCCACGCGTCCTCTGACCGACGGCGAGATATCTGCGGGAAACAAGAACTCTGGTTATAAACTCACCGAGCGTTCACGCGCACGATTATGAATTATTTTTAAAGTTACGTGAAGATCTCACCTTTCAGCCGCTTCCACCAGGTTTCTGTGAGCGACGGCGAAAAGTCTCTCTCTGTGATTCTGCTTCATCTCGTCTGTGACTCCATTCAGGAAGCGACCCATTCCTGCAGCACCGATTCAGGATTCATTCATGATGACAAAATGATGAGCTTCAACATTCTAATAAAATTATTTAGTGACATGTTTAAAAATATAAAACAGAACAAAGTATTAAACAAACAAAAATATGTTTTGTTTCCATCTTTGTTACGAAACTTTCATGAGTTAAAATCTTCTAATACACGATTAAAAATCGTGCTGCTGACTCGCGGCAGTGGGCGTCTCACCTTTGTCTGCGGGAGCGACAGGTGAGTCGACGGCCGAGAAGACGGACAGTTTGGCTTCATCGATGTCCTGCTGCGTGAACCGTCCCGACTTCGCCCAGTCCACGCCTTTACGGAACGCGGACAACGTCTCCACCGAGTTCGGGTCCCTGCGAGACGGACGAGAAATCAACCCACATTTTAGATTTTCTTCTTAGAGACGGAGCTGATCAATATTTTCTCAAACTGATCAAGTCGATTCTCTTTTGCTGTCATGAAACTTTTTTTCCTTCTGTTTCCACTTTTAATTTCTCGAAGCTCTACAGTTTGTTTCTGCCAATTTTAGGTTTTAATATTTTGTTTGTGCATCGTGTGCTTCCTAAACTGTTTCCTGGTGTGTTGACCTGCTGCTCACCTGTAGGAGTAAAAGGAGAAGAGTCCTCCCCCCATCCTGGCTCCGCCCCCGTACGCTCCGCCCTTCTCCCGGATCTCGCTGTGAAGAAATTTGGCCGTCATCATCCTCGCCAGGACACACAGACTGACAGAGAGAGAGAGAGAGAACATAACGAGACGAGTCAGACATGGTTAGTGTCCAAATGAGACTTCGAGTGATGTAACTGTGAACACAGCATATAATAAGAATGGTCGCCGTGGTTACCTGGCGTAGTCCTCGTGGCTGAACGGCACCGTACGAATGGACTCGCTGACAAAGTTGACGGGGAAAGGAAGCTGGAAGAAAGTTTTCATGGGACACGGATGGAAGTTCAGCTCCTGAAACGTGAAGAGAGAAACACAAGATGCTAAATGACTCATTCTCCGTCTCCTTTATACTGAAACTGGTTAATTATGGGTCATATATAATAAATATACAGACGCCAAACAAACGCAGTCGTCAGAGGTGAACAGTGAACTCACAGAGATGAGTTTCCTGCTCGGTCCGGCGGGATTCACGGTGTCCAGCGGCCTCTTTAATGAAGCAATAAAAAGAACATCAGATTCTGATTTGATTGACAGGTCAACGTAACAATGATTCAGATCCAGTTTATTGTTCTGACCTCGACGATGTTCGGTCTGGTCGCTCTGCGTTCTTTTTTGTTTTCAGCGACTTCCTTCAGAAAACTCTCCAGCTGTGCCGCCGTGTCCGACATCTTCTGTGGAGTCGCGTTGACCGCACACCTGCAACGAACGAACAAACAACAGACGCTTTCACTCACAGCGACGAGAGTTTGATTCATAAATGATTTCGGAAACAGCAGAACAGAAATGTGGAGCTGGAGTGGATGAACCCACCTCATGTTGTCGGTGTTGAGAAGATGTTTCCTGATCCTCGACAGTGTTCGGATGACCTGGCTGAGGTCCGTCATCTCAGCGATCCTCTTCATGAACTTCACCTAACGTTCGAATAACACAAAACAGCTGTTTCACAAACGTTTGGCACCGAGGACGACAAAAAGACGTTGTGGAACACCGTGGAACAGTCCAGTACCTGTTCCATCCCACCAAACGTCTCCGTGAGATCCGCTGCTGGAGTCAGGTGACGGCCTGCGTGGGTCATAGCGTACGAGTGACCAGAGTGCGAGATCCCATTGGCCAACTCCTGCGCTGACATCATCACCAGCACTCGGAGGCGCTCCTCGTCAAAGTGAGGGCTGGAAGAGAACGTTCGTTCAGCTCAGTGGTAACCAAGGCAACAATGACAGCACGAACAACAACACGACGGGAGGACGCACCTGCTGAAGATGTCGCTCCACAGCTGGAACATGTGCGGGAGGTTCCTCTCGAGGCAGGAGGAGGACAGGAGGACGCCCTGAAGCAGAGAGCACAGAGACACATGATGGATGAACGAATGCTCCGCCTGCTGTTCTCAGACAGACGCCGTCCTAGCACTCACCTGCTCGTACATGTCCAGGTGCTCAAAGTCAGAGATGACCTGGGTGGAGACGGACATGCCGCCCGTCCTCAGCTCCATCTGCTGGGCCTGCTGTCTGTAGTCCAGAGCTCCGCAGCCCATCCTGATGAAACAAACGGCAACCACACATCCAGATTAGGCTCAACGGCAGCACGGTAACATCCTGTGTGCCGTGTCCATGGACTCACTTGGTAATGACGCTGCAGAAGAGCGGCACGTAGAGCTTGAGGTCCTGTGGCAGGTTGTTCAGACTGCACATGGCTCTGAAGTAAACCAAGCCGTTGGTGGGCTGCTCACAGTACTGAACTGGAACGCCTCCTGTGAGGATCAGGAGACGGTAACGATGACAAAGATGCTACACTTATCGTGCTGGTGTGACTCTATCGTACGCTGTGCTGCACCTGTAGTGCTGATCTGAACAGGAGTGACCGGTATCGTAGGCTCGATGTCGGACACTTTGAGAGCAGGCAGACAGGAGACGTCCTGAGTTTGACTCTGAGCGGACAGCAGCTGCAGACCTGTCCGGAGGACAAACACAACTCTTTAAGAAATTTCTGAAATGACTCATGACCGGGCCTTCATGCAAACAAACAAACAAACCGATGGTTACCTTTCTCATAGATCTCTTTCCTGTCGCTGTCGGACAGAGCCTGGATCTTTTTCTGCAGCTTCTCCTCCTCGGCCTTGGCCTGTTTCTCCAGGTAGGCTTCATCTGAGCTCATGGACAGAGTCAGTCTGTGTGTGTTCTCCTGCGGGGCCGGTTCACGGACAGAAAAGCGCGGATTAGCATTTAATCTTAAGCCATTTCACCATCAGCTTTTGATCAGGCACGTGGTGTTTCACTTTTATCCTTGAGCCCATCGTGGAGCTCTGCACGCTGGTGACACGTGCTTAACATTAAGTTGAATTCACCTTAAAGTAGTGCTCGACTTTCTCCTGCAGGAAGCGAGGGTTTTCCTTCAGGGCGCTCCTGAACCGAGCGACACTTTCGTTGATCTGCAGCAGCTCCACCGGGTCGCCGTCGTGGTTCCACATCGACGCGATGTACTAGAAACACACAAGTGACACGAGTGTCAAATAACTACTGACGTGTTTACATCTTTGACTAATAGAAGGAAAACACAAACTAGCGTCCTTGTGGTCATGAAAACAAAATGAAGGTCACAGATAACGTGTGAACTCACCGAGGCCAGAGACAGACCGAAGTTAGTGGACTGGTGCTTCATCTGGATCTCAAGCTTATGGAGGAGAGCCTCGATTCTTTCCTCCTCGAAGCCGGTCCTAGAAAACAGTAATATAAATTCATTATCTCCTCTCATATTAGACCAATCAGGGGGCACGGTCACATATTTATGTAACTCATATTTTCTGGTTCTCTGTGATCTTTGTGGACAAAACATCTGAGTAAGTCACGTCAGGCTTTAGAAACATTTTGTCGTGATGTGTCGTTCGTGATCGTGTCGTTCACTTTGAACTAATCTTTTCTCTGACTCTGGAGGAAGTCGAGTAGACTTATTTGTTCATGTTCATGCAGTACGCTCCCGCACCACGTGGCAGCTGCACACGCTCGGTCAGGACAGGAAACTAATTCAAGTGTCCTCATGTCTGAGTCTCTCGTTCATTTGTCACGTGACAGGCAGCTCAGCTACAAGGCTGTGTGACGTCATACGGACATGAGGGCTGCAGTGCTGCACGAAATGAATGAAATGACTTAAAAAAAAAGATTCAGTGAAGAGTCAGTGATCCGATTCAGTGAAAATAAGTTTAAGAGCACTCCTGTCGAATAAATCAAACTGTCATGAACTTCTTGTATCAGGTAGATTTGTGCACGTTGAACGTGGAGCCATGAGTTGGACGTACTCGATGATGTCATCGATGGTTTGGCTGATGATTTCTTTCACCCTCTCTGTGTCCGCCTCAGCCATGCCCTGCAGCCCGATGCTGAACGACGCCTCCTTGGTGCTGCCGTCATATCTGCACAAAACAAATACG
This sequence comes from Collichthys lucidus, assembly GCA_004119915.2. Classification (NCBI taxonomy): domain Eukaryota; kingdom Metazoa; phylum Chordata; class Actinopteri; family Sciaenidae; genus Collichthys; species Collichthys lucidus. The sequence continues at coordinate 6,124,245 of CM014089.1, forward strand.
CTTAAAAAACACTCAACAGATACAAGCAGGAGTGTTTTCACAGCTCAGTGTGGTGCAGGTTATCTGCTGTACTCACCCGACGACAGAGGAGAAGTCCGTTCCTATCTTGGGTTCGATGAGAGCTTTGTAGAAGGGAGAGTTTGGTCCAGAGATCATCAGAGAGGACAGCAGGCTGAGAGTGAATCCTTCAAACGTGTTTGTGATGCTGCACACACACACACACACACACACACACACACACACACACACACACACACACACACACACACACACACACACAGAGATCAGATGTTACTTAGTGACCGGCTTAAAGCTTCACATGTTCTACGATGTCTCGTTGAACTGAAGAACTGGAGGTGCAACAGAAGATGCAGCACACGCAGCTGTACAAACGTCTGAGTGAAGCACAGCAGGAAACACAAAGTGAAGATGCGAGCTTACTCTCCCAGCAGGTAGCTCACACACAGCGTGTTCTGCTTGGCTGGATCTGGAGCCAGAGCGTCAGGGCTGCAGGTCACATGGTCCTCTCTCTGGAAAGAAACCGATGAGATTCACAGTGAGCTCACACTGACTGCAGTGAAATATAAATGAACATCAGACTTATCGCTGGAAGCTGTTTTGTTGTTTTCAAGGATTCTCCATGTTGGGCAGAGATGTATAAAGTACTGGAGTAAAGGAGTGGAGTAGAAGTACAAGTGCTATATCAAAAAACTGACTTGAGTAGAAGTTGAAGTATTCTTTAAACACCATACTTAAGTAAAAGTACTAAAGTATTCAAAATGTTTTGTACTTAAGTATTGCAAGTAGAAGTATGTAAAACATTGCTACTAAAGTACTGAAAGTAAAAGTACAAGTACTGTTGTTTGTATTATTTCAAATATTTATTAAGGCACAACTTCTAATGTTACAGTGTTACAATGTTCATGGTAGAGTTCTGTGATTTCCCATGGTCTGTGAATGCGTCCGAATGAATGCGAGAGCGATATATGTAGTGCAGTAAAAATGGAAGTTGGGGAAAAAAAATAATACTCCAAAAAAGTATACTGCATTTTAGTACTTAAGTAGTTCCACTTTGTTACTATACATCTCTGGTCTCTGTGATGTGCCCGCAGACTGTCTAAAACTTGGACGTGGTCTTCATGACGTCCCCGCAGACTGTCTAAAAATTGGACGTGGTCTCCGTGATGTCCCCGCAGATTGCCTAAAACCTGGACGTAGTCTCTGTGATTAAAAAAACAGCAGTGAACAGCTGACTTTGATTTTGTCTTTAATGTCTCAGTGGTCCCTGAAGGCAACAGTCTGCTGTTTAATGAATGAAATGTGAAAATGAGTTTTTAAGTAATAAAAATGTTTTTTTTCGGGCCGTGACACTGCACATGAACCGAGCGTGTCTCAGGATGTCTCAGCTTTCTTTGTCCTGAATGTCACTGATTTATTTCTCAGGTTTAGTTGTTATGAATAGTATTTTGTGTATGAAAATAAACTTTGATGGAAAAACCTTGAAATGTTTTATTTGAACATTTAAACTCCTGAACTGGACGACGAATATGTTTCATGTGTTTGTACGACATGAATGTGTAAAGTTTGAAGTTCACTTTGTCTGCATGTTTTAGTAAAGAACGTGTTTTTAGGCTCATACAAACGCTGATAATCAAAGTGCATTGTGTCATATGTTGAATGTCTGAATATGAAGGTTTTCCAATGTGCAGCAGGTTTGAACTGAGGCTTCATTGGAAATGAGGAAACAGAGTTCACACCCACAGCTCTGCTCCTCTTCCTGGACTGAACCAAAGCCTGATAACCCCTCCCTCTTCTTCCTGCTCTCAAACACAGCCAGCTCCACTCTGCTCATGTGTTTCCTTGTTCCCTCCCCTTCAGATCTCCAGTTTGAAGATGGGTGTAACCAACATGTGCTAACGTGTCAGCTGACAGGCCGCATGTTGTTGAGATCAGAGCTCAGACTAGTTTCATTTATGAGGAAGTGAAACTCAGACAGTCGTTGTCACAGAGAGCTGAAATGGCGCAGAAAGGAGCTCAGCTGGCCCGGGAAACTATTTCTTGTTCGATCTGTCTGGATCTACTGAAGGATCCGGTGACTATTCCCTGTGGACACAGCTACTGCATGAAGTGTATTCAAAACTTCTGGGATGGAGAGGATGAGAAGAGAATCCACAGCTGCCCTCAGTGTAGGCAGACCTTCACACCGAGGCCTGTCCTGGTGAAAAACACCATGTTAGCAGCTTTAGTGGAGGAACTGAAGAAGACTGGACTCCAAGCTGCTCCTGATGATCACTGCTATGCTGGACCTGAAGATGTGGCCTGTGATTTCTGCACTGGGAGAAAACTAAAAGCTCTGAAGTCCTGTCTGGTCTGTCTGGTCTCTTACTGTGAGAAACACCTCCAGCCTCATCATGAATTGCCTGTATTTGAGAAACACAAGCTGGTGGAGCCCTCCAAGAAGCTCCAGGAGAACATCTGCTCTCGCCATGATGAGGTGATGAAGATGTTCTGTCGTACTGATCAGCAGTGTATCTGTTATCTCTGCTCTGTGGATGAACATAAAGGCCACGACACAGTCTCAGCTGCAGCAGAAAGGACTGAGAGGCAGAGAGAGCTTGAGGTGAGTCGACTAAACATCCAGCAGAGAATCCAGGACAGAGAGAAAGATATGAAGGAGCTCCAACAGGAGGTGGAGGCTATCAATGGCTCTGCTGATAAAGCAGTGGAGGACAGTGAGAAGATCTTCACTGAGCTGATCCGTCTCATGGAGAAAAGAAGGTCTGATGTGAAGCAGCAGGTCAGATCCCAGCAGAAAACTGAAGTGAGTCGAGTCAAAGATCTTCAGGAGAAGCTGGAGCAGGAGATCACTGAGCTGAAGAAGAAAGACGCTGATCTGGAGAAGCTCTCACACACAGAGGACCACAACCAGTTTCTACACAACTACCCCTCACTGTCACCACTCAGCCAATCTACAGACTCATCCAGCATCAAGATCCGTCCTCTGAGGTACTTTGAGGATGTGACAGCTGCTGTGTCAGAGCTCAGAGATAAACTACAGGACGCTCTGAGAGAGGAACTGACAAACATCTCACGGACAGTGACTGAAGTCGATGTTTTACTGTCAAATTCACAACCAGAGCCAAAGACCAGAGCTGACTTCTTAAAATATTCACGTGAACTCACACTGGATCCAAACACAGCAAACACAAAGCTGTTATTATCTGAGGGGAACAGAAAAGCAACATTAATGATAGATCATCAGTCTTATTCTAGTCACCCAGACAGATTTACTGACTTGTGGCAGGTCCTGAGCACAGGGAGTCTGACTGGACGTTGTTACTGGGAGGTGGAGTGGAGAGGAGGAGGAGTTCGTGTTGCAGTCACATACAAGAATATCAGCAGAGCAGGGAACTCAAAAGAATGTGGATTTGGACTTAATGACAAATCTTGGGCGTTAAGATGTGACACAAACAGTTACACATTTTGGTACAACAATGTCAAAACTCCCGTCTCAGGTCCTCGGTCCTCCAGAGTTGGAGTGTACCTGGATCACAGTGCAGGTATTCTGTCCTTCTACAGCGTCTCTGAAACCATGACTCTCCTCCACAGAGTCCAGACCATGTTCACTCAGCCTCTCTATGCTGGACTTCGGTTTTATGGGATTTGGGGTATTTTGTCTTCTGGAGACACTGCAGAGTTTTGTAAAGTGAAATAGACAGAAGTCATTTAAGGGTTAAATTCTATGTTTTAACTCTTCAACTCATTCTGTCTTCATGATTGTTGAGATCAGCTGTCAATCAAACATTATGGGCGGCACTTCGACACCTTGTCGTTCTGTAAATGTTCCTTTAGGTGGTGCTGTTTGTAAATATTGTATGTTGTTGTCTCTCTTCCACTGCATGAGTGTGAAGACAGGAATCAGCGGACCTTCCTTCATTGTACATATTTTGATCTCACTTTATACATTTGGACACAAATCTATGATCCGTTTATTAATTATTAGTGTATCTGATGAATGTGCGATATAATATGGGATCATATTTGTCCGATTACAGCCAGAGTTGTGTAATCAAGCTGTCAGCTCATATTTATTGTAGCTTTAAATGTGCTGTGTAATGACAGCATCATTTGTTCTGAAGGACAGTCAGCATCATATTTGATTTCTAGTCAGACTATGTTCTTGTAAGATGCTGTCTAATCCTGTATTAGGATCTGCTGTTTGCTAATCAGACATCAGACTGTGTAGGTAAAGTATATTTTGGCTTTAATGCAGCATTATTGAGTATTTTGACTCATTAGGGAATAACTGTGTTTGTTCAAGTCAACTTTATTGTCAACACTGCCACATGTACAGGACACACAGAGAACTGAAATATCGTTTATATCGTAGTCTCTGTCAGAGATGTATAAAGTACTGGAGTAATGGAGTGGAGTAGAAGTACAAGTGCTATATCAAAAAACTGACTTGAGTAGAAGTTGAAGTGTTCTTTAAACACCATACTTAAATAAAAGTACTAAAGTATTCAAAATGTTTTGTACTTAAGTATTGCAAGTAGAAGTATGTAAAAAAAAATGCTACTCAAGTACTGAAAGTAAAAGTACAAGTACTGTTGTTTATATTATTTCAAATATTTATTAACAGTCACCGAGTCCTGGAACCAAACCGTTCAGCAATAAATGCAGTTTGTTCAATATCGCCTCGTCATTCATCACGTGTCCGGCTGGACGCTACAATAGTAACGAGTAACGACTCAGCACATGAAAAATGTATCCGAGTAAAAGTATTAAACTCATCAAAAATATGTAGTGCAGTGAAAGTGGAAGTTGGGGAAAAAAATAATACTCCAAAAAAGTACAGATACTGCATTTTAGTACTTAAGTAGTTCCACTTCGTTACTATACATCTCTGATGTTGGAGCAGCTTTGAAATGATGTTACATTGTCCAGGTGTGAATCATGAACTTACGGGGCTGCTCCAGTGTGACTGCGAGGGGACCTCGGTGTTCGGGTCGATGCGGTCGAACCTGGACAGAGCTTCTTCTTCAATCTGCTTCAGATGCTGCTCCAAAGGCAAATCTCCATATGTGAAGAACCTGGAGTAAAAAAAAACATGCAACTTCAAATTATACAGACGTAATAAAAAATACTGACATCAGCCTGTTTCAAATGTGAAAGAGTGACAGAAGAACAAAACACGCTCTTGTTCTTTTGTAGGCTGTTTAAGTGTGTGTGTGTGTGTGTTTCTCTACCTGGCGTTGCTGGGGTGATAATGCGTGGCGTGGAATTGTTTGAGTTGCTCCCAGGTGAGGTCGGGGATGGCGAGAGGCTCTCCCCCTGACACCACAGAGTAGGTGTGGTCTGGATACAGTTTGTTCTGGAGGTGCTGCGCGTACACGCTCTCGTTGTCCGACTGCAAGAATAAATAATAATCGTATTGTTTTATTTATTCAGTTCGCTGAGCGAAGGATTAAAATCTAATCAGAGATTTCCAGGACAACATTGATTATTAGTCTCCATGACTGAGAAACTAGTCTCTAAGTTTCCAGGTTTTTCCAGGATGCATGTGTCAGTGAGCGGGAGAAGTGCTGACTTACAAAAGCTCCCTTCATTTCGTTGAACACCACTCCTTTAAACACCAGAGGGGTGCTGGGATCTGTGGGAGTTTCGTTCTCCAGCCTCCAGCCCTCCTGCCTGGAAAATCAAAAACACACAGAATCAAAGTGAGTAATCCGATTCCATCGGTGTGATTTTAAAAGTTGAACTCTGGCTGCTTGTAGCACGCATCACTCACCAGAAATCCAGCTCTCGTAAACAAGGGAAGAAGACCGCATCCAGATAGACCGACAGAAGATTCTGGAAGTCCTTTCCATTCTGGGTTGAGAATGGATACATGGTGTAGTCGCTGGCTGTTCACAAGGAAACAAAGCATCAGACATCAGCTAAAGACAGAACAGAAGCACAACTGTTTGCTCTAAGGTCAGTACCTGTGAACGCGTTCATGAAGGTGGACAGGGACCTGTTGAGCATCTTGAAGAAAGGGTCTCTGCAGGGATACTTCTCCGATCCACAGAGCACCGTGTGCTCCAGGATGTGAGGGACCCCTGTGCTGTCCATGGGGGTCGTTCTGAACTGGACGCTGAAAGACACAAACAAGTGTAAGAGCCGAGAACGTGCTGAGATCTGGAATAAGACAGACACATTTTAAAGTCACCTGAAGAGGTTGTTGGAGTCATCTCGGGCTGCGTGGAGGTACCGAGCTCCGGTTTTATCATGGGTCAGCTTCACTGCTGTGAGGAACAAGTCAGGGACCGCTACGACCTGGAAGAACAGAACAGACACCTTCCTGTTCAAGCTTTATATTTAAGCACTGAAGGATTCATTCTTAAATAATAAGCTTACAGTGTTTCAAAGATTTAAATCCCGTACTTCTCTGACTGTGAAGCCGTGGATCTGCTCTCCTGGTTTGTACTGCAGGGCTCGGTCTCTTGCTGAAGTGCTCTTCAGCCTCCATGTGTGCTGCTGTCCACTGAACCTGAAGACGGTTAACAACAGCACCAAGAATAAGTCACCAAGCTTTGCACAAACAATTCTCCAGCAGAGTACGTGTAAGACTTTCACAAGTTTGTGATGATGCTGAGGCTTTAATTAGAAGTTTCCTCCAGTCCATGTCACGCTGCAACACAACTCTCATGTTAAAAAATGATAAATAACAACTGAGTGCACACGCATTCGCTTTTTTGCAGATACAGTTCCCAGACAAAGGCATTTCATTGGTTTTTAGTGTATAACTAATTTCTCACTGCTATTTGTGTTTTATTTTTTACTGTTACTGCTTCTATTTAACTGCTACTTATACATGTGTATATATTGTTTAAAATAGAATATTCTATAGGGTATATTGTTAAAGTTTTCTTACTACTGTTTTCTTGCTGTCACTCACCGTGTGGGAGCTGCGATAGCAAAAACTATTTCCCTACGGGGATTAATAAAGTATTTCTGATTCAGATTTTTACATAAGTTGAAGTAAAAGATCTCAATCTTCTTCTTCTCCTTTGCACACAAAGGGTTTGCCAAGATAATCCTACACCTCACACAGAATGACGTTTTATTTTGAAAAATAAGAATCATCAGGCACTTAACTATTACGGTAATCTGACATGTGCAAAGAAAGAAAGAAAGATCTTTACAAATATAAAACTACATGCATTCAACTGAGGCTGCAGACACTGGATGAAAGTCACAGTTTACATTTAGCAGAGGGAGTGTGTCCATAGTTGATTGTCCTGGTTGTCCTCCCTCACCTGACAGCTGATGTACAGTCTGATGTTCAAAGAGTTTGTCAGTTTGAGCATGATTGGGACAGTTTCTCTTGCAGTAGTATGCAAAGATTAAACTGAATAACAAATAATAAAACAGCTCATTTTTAGCTGCACAACTGTCCGGTGGATTTATCAGAATAATAACAAAACCTGAGTGAAGTAAACCTTTACAAAAGTGTTTATTTATATATTCTTCTATTAAATTAAGAGTCGATATGAACTTATATAAACACCAAGGTCATGGGGGTGTTGTGTCATCTTTGGTTGCATCAGCTCCTTCATGACAAAGCAGCATTTCACCTACACGGTCACTGAATGACACGGTGACAACACGAAGCAGCACACCTGTGGTTGAGGTGCGTTCACGGACGCTAACTTTGAGCCGTTAGCTTAAAACTCACCGTAGATGTCGAAGTTTCTGGAGCGCCGCCCTCGCCGGTCGAAACATATTCCGGGTCTGTTGTTGAATTATTAATTAATTAATAAGTGTGTTAACTCCTCGGCGTGTCACACACACGCGCTGTCGGTAAAAACTCGTCGGTAACGGCTCGTGACTCCGTCCGAGCATCTCTAAGCCTGCGTCCTCTCACGCGCCATGTGTAACCGTTGACATAAGATCAGGTCGCGTGCACACAAAACTGTCCGTGACGCCTGCGCAGAAGATCGTAGATCTGGACGCCATTTTGTGCCCGGTTTCACCCATCCGCCTGCTATATAACTCTACACTGAGAGCAACCGCTGACCCATCTCCGACACGCCCACCTAGACAACATGCTTGTTTCTGATTGGTCTAGCCTGCAGTAAGAGCAGATGTGATTGGCTGTGTGTCACGTTACTAAGGTTACCAAACCGGGACTGTTTTTTTTGAAGGGCAGCGACATAAATGTAAAGTTATTTTACATAAATTTGAGTTTAAAATAAAACTTAATTAATTTTAAATTAAAATATTTATTTTCCATTATTTCCTCTTTTAATGTAATTCAGTCCATCCTCCGGCAGATGTCGCTGTAACATAACATTTAAATAATCATAAAATCAGTTGGTTGTCATCAAATGTTCCTAAAGTGGGAAACACATTATCATTATTATATTATTATTAAAGTGCAACGGAACACTTTTATTGTGAAAGAAAGTGTTAGCAAGCCCGCCACATTTATTATTTCAAATTAATATATTCCTCCACATTTTCATAAATAAACACAGAAGAGTGTGCTTCAGTGTTATTGGCAGCTCGTTTTCTTAAACCATGACAGTGCAAATGTAATTCCCTGTGGATAGAGCTGGAAAAATAAATAAAGGAAGGCTGTTTTTCTCTTCTTTCACTTCACATTAGTTTCATTATTCAGTCTACAAATATATATATACATTTATATATATATATATATATATATATATATATATATATATATATATATATATATATATATTAGAGAGAGAGAGAGAGAGAGAGAGAGAGAGAGAGAGAGAGTCAGACACACATCTGGCCAATAGAGCAATTCTGATTCTGATTCTGATTATTGGAGGTGGTTGGTTTTTTTTTAATTTGTCGCCGCTTCGTGACTTAATTTCCATTTCCCCTAAGAGTATTCATCATTTGACACTCTGCATGCTCCTGGCTGGACTTGATCTGTTAGGATACCGAGAGTTAAAGAAAACCTGCCGGGTCCTTATTATCCTCCCATTATTCCCAACTTTTCTTGTCCAGTGTGCCATACATATTCCTGTGATAGGACACGGCCTCCCCCTGCTCCAGATTTACTGTGCAGTAACATGATGAAACACAAATTCATTAGGAAATATGCACCCTGGAAAGGAAAATGTCAGCTAAAATAATGTAGGTCTTAAAACTTGATCTTGACACACAGGGGGGCCCCTCTTCAAAACAGACTTTCAAGATCAGGCAATAAAAGCAGGAGCACCTTTAAGGCCTTCATCGTGTCAGTTGATATCCTGCTTTATTGGTTACAAGTAGCACACACTGATTGCTCCACTGTAAATTTATGTTTTTTTTTTTTGGGAGGGACCCTGGAGAGCTGCGACCACTCTTCGCAGCCGGTGATTCACAGTTTTAACATTTTAGATGTCTCTGTCATCTTTCATTTTACACACTGCCCCACGTTTCAGCCTGACATTTTTGGCGTTTGGGATATCGACATGCATGCAAAGCTGCAGCTGCACGAGTTGCACGTTTTGCAATCCACGAATCCGGCAGGGTGTAAAACTGCTATGAAACCACCTGAAATCAGGAGGTGCTGTGTCTTTTTTCAAGACTAATTATGTCGTAGTAAGTCAACAAGGCGTCAACAAGGAGAAATGCAGCTTTCTTCAAGGATAACAGTGAAGCAAACTCAAGCCACTCAGGAATTAAGTCAAGACGATGCTCAGGTGAATCCTCTGCATCTCTAGCCTGTGCTCTCCAGGCTATTAAGAGCAGCAAGCATGTGAGAAACAAATAAAAACAGCAGAGAGCATTTCATAAAGGTAGTGTACAGTTTATATAAACCCACAACAGAGCACTGCAGACTCACAAGTGAGATCCTATGGGATTGAAATAGCCACAGTGTAGTTAGTTCTCATTCCAGCACCAATGCAAAACTTATTTCTTCCCCGCTCTGCTTGTACTGACAGCAACAGCAGACTGCCTCATCCTTTTTTTTTTTGAATATCTTTTGAGGCACCCACGGTCATCCCTTGTGTTTCCACTGACAGCATGTGGGAGATTTTCCAGTAGCATGAATAGGAGGCCTTGGTGAGGAGGCAGGAGGTTTTTCTTTCTTTTTGACAGAGCAGGAGCGTCCTCCAACATGGTAGCTGGTTCCAGTCTGCCAACTGCATGTTCATTATCAGCGAAGAACCTTGATGACGTATTATCGGAATTTATCTAGTTTCAAGGATGTTTCTAAAGTCAGATCTTTCGTGATTTCACATTATGTGCAAACCACATATCTTCAATCTACAGGAGGTGAGCAAGCGTGCGCCGTGCCTCGTTAATTTGATGTGCTCCCCGTTGAGGCGGGACACAGAATGATCAATCAAAAGTATAATGTTATGTGATTTCAAAGAAATAAAAACTCCTTTTATCTTTGCAAGGAGAGGACCACTTCTTCCGGGCATAAAAACATATGCATATGCAGACATATTTCAGCACAGGATTATATTATGGTGCGGGTAAAAATTAGCAAACAACTTTAAAAAGTCAGTTTTTCATTTCATGCTGACTTTAAGGTCAACTGGAGGATTACATATGCCTCTCTGAAGGTTGAACGAACTCCCTCTAGTCTTAAAGCCCTCATTTGAATAAAGTAATAAACACATGCTGGTCGAGCCATTTTTATTTTTATGTGTGTGTGTTCCTTAAAAGACGCGACAACACAGCGCACAAATCCTCGAATGTAAAGCAAATATAATGTCTGGGAGAGTCGCCCCCTCTGCGTGCTATATGTTGTGTCGTTTGCGGATGTGAGCGGCGTGTTGGTGTTGATGTGCTCTTTCTTCCAGGTAATCCGCAGGATTTCATAAAGGTCTGGACTGTCCAGACGCTGGTTCATCCAGGCTTAAGCTATCCATCAGTGTCAGATGGAAAACAAAACCCTGTGGCTTCTCACGCTCTTCCTCACTTCTGTCTTTTACAGCTTTTGTTATCCGGCGACAGTTTGCTGATGTTTCTTCCCCCAGCAGCATCTTCTACATATTCTTACTGCTGCATGGTCCCAGGCTTGTTTTTCAAGGCTTTATAGTTCAAGAAGGGTAAAACTTATGCAGCGTGTATACTGATCTGTTTTAATGTGACAATGCTCCTGTGCACATGTCTGAAGAACTCGACTAGCCCCGACCTCGGCCTCATCTGAAACGATTAGGATGAACTGGAACGTTGACTGTGAGCCAGGCCTTATCGCCTAACGTCAGTGTTGGAGCTCACTAATGCTCTTGCGGTTAAATGGGAGCGAATCCCTGCAGCCGGGTTCAACTGGTGCACAGAGGAGTGGAGGCTGTTTGTTTTTTGTCTGGTTTTGGAATGAGGCGTTAAAATCAGGTGTGTTCACCTGCGCCTCGTCTAAAAACATCATCTAAACAGCGATTCTCATTTCATACCTAATCTTGCATTTACTTGTTCAGCAGAAATTTGTGTGTAAAGCTGCATATAAATAACAATCAGTCAATCAAGTATCACTGTATGCACAATACTCACCTCAGCCCAATTTATAAAAGATCCCGTGTGTAACATTAAAGCAGCTCTATTTACACAATGTAATATTCATAACTATGTTTTCATTGGTATCAGATGCAATATTGAACAGCCATGTTTCTACAGCAGCCCAGAGAGGACAAACTAAACACTGGCTCACTTTTATTAAGGAAGGAGATGTTGCAATGATCAACTACAAAACTAAATTCCACACTCTGGTCCTTTAAACTCCAAATATAAATTTAATTTCACACTACCAGCAAGATCTGTTTAAATAAAGTAGTAACAAAACAAAAAGATTGCAAACTCTTCTGTCCTTTGCTGCATTAAGGCGCACCCAGGCACAGTGGACCCCCTCAGGACTCTACGGAGAGGAGGAGGAAATAGGAGAAAGTAATGTGGTGGGCTGGATGGGTGCAGAACATGAGAGCGAAAGAGGAGGACTGGAGGTTAGGAGGGTATTTATAGGAATGTAGGAAGCGGCGTGGTTGAGGTGTGGTCCTGCTCCTGAAAGCCTGCTGGACAGCTTCGATTAAAAATGTTTCCATCATATCTTAAATATCTTGGACATTCATAGCCACGTTGAAAGATATGAATGTACCAGTAACTGCTTGCTGATATAATAGTTATTCTCAGTGCTTAATAATCCACATTTCTGTTTCTTTGACATCACGGGTCCTGCAGTATCCACATTCGATGCATGCAACGCCACCACAATCCTGCACGGTGGCATTTTGGCTCGCTCTGGTCAGCCACTCGCCATATCAGAGCTAAAGTTTATCACCTCCCCGTGCCTTTATCAACCCCCCCCAACCTCACAAAGGGCAAATAAAGGTTGGGCATTTGATAAAATAAATTATCATGGGCTGTTTGCTTTAAGCTCTCGTCCATCCTTTGGGGAGAGCTGTGCTTTCTCCCTCCCTTAATTCAGCAGTATCACACCAAGCCAGGTAACAGAAGTCGAGCTGGGTGGAGATGTTTGTGTTTGAAATCTTCTATTCGACAAAATGGAACGAGCTGTAATTTTGAGATATGGAGCAATATTCAGCGCACACTTTTGTCTCTCTGAAATTGGATTGATTTGGGGGGAAATGCGTTTTGGGAATGAAGCCGTTTCACAACACGTGTGATAGTATGAAGCCATTTGATGTCAGCCATTAGCGCATGTGCTGCAACAAGGGATTTAAATATTCACCCCTCGACGCCTGGCGTCTCTGTGCCTTCATCACAGTTGCTCATGTTGGTGTCGTTTTACAGACGCTCTGCATGTGCAACAAAGGTCTGGACCTTATTTGTGATAAAAACATGAAAAGTCTAATTAATACCTGCATGATATGAAATATTGAGTTGCTTTCAGAGTGCAGGTCCCACAGAGCTGCTCGCTCGGCCACTCGTTGATCTGACACTGGTTTGCTCTTTTTGCACCGAAATGTCAATTTCTCCCCAGACCGTTTCATTAGCGCACATTTTAGATGGATAGTTGAGCCGTGGGTCGGCGCTACCCAACCCATCCACTTTCCTCCTCACCTCTGGGGCCAATTAAGGGCGCTGGAGCTGAAAATAAATGAAACGCGGTGGCAAAACAGCGTTTACTTCAAAACCTCGCACTTAATTTGAAGATCTCTCTCTGATCTGAAGTCGAATTAGCAGGGTGATATTCCCTTTGATCTCGCAGGTTTTGCATTTGCTGCCAACTTATCGAGTGGATACTCTGGAGGAACAGCCAGCGCTGAATGCGTGGGCACATAGACTGTAGACACAAGACGTGCATGCACACACGTACACAAAGAAGGTGCATGTGCATTGCACATAAAATGCTTTTCCACTACCTTTAATTTAAGAAACAAACACAAAGAATGAGGGTGAGAAGCTCGGCCATCCACAGGGAGCTCAGAGTAGAACCGCTGCTCCTCCGCATCAAGAGGAACCAGTTAAGGTGGCTCGGGCATCTCGTGAGGAGGATGCCACCTGGACGCCTCCCTGGTGAGATGTTCTGGGCATGTCCCTCCGGGCGGCGGCCCCGGGGAAGACCCAGGACACGCTGGAGGGACTATGTCTGGGCCTCCCTGCTGAAGCTGCTGCCCCCACGACCCGACTAACGATAGGGGGAGAAGATGAGATGAGATGAGACACAAAGAATGTGTCCAAAGATGACCCAGACAATTACACATACAGTGAAAGAGACACACATTTGTGTCCTTCTATGGACCCTCATTGACTCTCTAGCCAGACTTATTCTTTCAAATATTCATCTAAACATCTCTTTCACATAGCATTTACTCACAGTCCTGTAGCTCATATATCGTAAAAAGTTTCTGCTCCTTCGTGGAGGACTGTAGCTGATCAGCTGTATTGACTGAGACCCAGAGTCATGGACGAATGTGTCAAAACCACAGACTGAATAAATACAAATGGAGTGAGTTTCTGAGGAGTTGTTAAGCTTGCCGTGGCTCTGACAGCACACACCAAACTGAAACGTTGGGTTTGAAGTGAGTTTCTGCCCCAAGTGTATCTCAGGGTCTTCTTCATCACTGGCGGGAAAACGGAGGGCGAGATGGGACTGGCAGATTGGTGGAAGTGGAAGAGAGAGCTGAGCTGGAGGCCAAAGCTCTCATTTCCAGTCTATGTGCAGTATGTTCTGACCATCGTCTATGGTCATGGGCCTCGGGCAGTGACCGAAAGAAGAGATTTCGGCCAAAATGAGCGTCCTCAGTGATAGGGTGACTGGGTGAGGAGCGTGGACATCTCCAATGAAGCTTGGAGAGGGAACTCCAAGTACAGGCATCTGATCAGGATGCATCCTGGGCGCCTTCCTCTGGAGGTGTTCTGGTGTCAACATCAAGTAGCCGCTGGCTCGGTCACAACATACCAAAAGGTCCAAAGAGACATCCGTACAACATAGCTAAATACACAGATCAATGGCAGACAACGTTTGCTGCAGGTTTCTATGGATGTTTCGCCCCTGTCGTCTGGGAATGCCAAAGTTCACTTAACTATTCTGAGCTCCTGACACCGTCTCACAGTCTTACTCAGCAGAGGAAGTTTGTTCAGTTGCCACAGAGATCATTCAGTTTTCAGAGTCACCTTTAAAAAAAGCGATTTGCACTTTCATAATTCAAATGAGAATAATTTTAAGCTTAAATCCAGGCAAGACTCAACCCAAAGAGAAAACTTCCTAAAAATGTCCTCTCCTCTCTTCAAGGTCTCATATTAAATTTGTCTTTGCTAAGAAAGAAATTGACAAAGACACACAGTAATAAAAGTTTCAGAGTTTTTTATTAAATTTAGTTTGATGGACACTAGTCTTCCAGTTTAGACACACTCTCCAGACACGCACACACACACACACACACACACACACACACACACACACACACACACACAGACATGCCACAGACAGTCACCTATGTCTGTCTGTGGCATCAATCGAGTGTTTGACACTAATCTGGACGGATCGTCTGGACGGACGCTCGCCAGTCGTACCTCAGACACAGATGGCTCTCCTGACACTCAGCCTCGGGCTCTGCTGTTTTTGTTTGGACCTCGGTAAAATTTTAAAAAGTAAAACGTCACATCCACACACACACACACACACATCCACACACACACACACACACACACACACACACACACACATATACACACAATGCCATCTGAGCACCGGTGAACCAGACGTTGTGTGTACATGGAAAGGGGAAATCAATAACACATGGGGCCACTAGGTTTAAAACATTATTGGCTGTGAATTCTCTTGTTCAGGTGTTGTGGCTTCAGTATTGAGCTGTTTGCCGGCTGCTAATCGTCCTTCAGTGGCTGCGTGTGCCACCTCTGTGCTGTTTTCAAACGGGATTGATTCCCCATTCCCATGCCCGAACGTCCAACATAAAAAAAAAAAAGACACCGTTAAACGGTCAGAAATTTTACTTATGGTAAAAATTCGACATCTAAACTCACAAGACAGCCGCACTGCAGTTTGATGCAGAAGTCAGAGGCTGTTGTTGTTTTAAATAATACATTAAACACGGCTCAGCTCAGTGTGATACATCAAACCGAACAGAAAACGTATTGAATGTGCTCACTGCGAGTTCATACAGCATGTCATGTGTGCCGTGAAGTATGTACTCGGAGCCCAGCGGAGACTTGGAGGGTAAATAATTCACTTCTTCTCGTCACCTCTGGCCGAGTGGAATGATTTCAGTTGGGACTGTATGTGAAGTCACGTTATGAAGCAGAATGTATCGTTCATACGGATCTATCTATCTATCTATCTATCTATCTATCTATCTATCTATCTATCTATCTATCTATCGAGTATTTCCGGAGCTCTGGGGGAATGAGTGCAGGCTCGTATCGTGCTTTCAGTATGTGGGAGTTTTTCTTTTCTCCCTGTTTGAAGAGCCCTCCCAGCAGCCTTGACTGTGACCTCCAGAGAGGACGGATAATAACTTCTCCGCGATGAATGTTCAAAGTTAGTTTGCCCTCCACCCACCCACAGCAATATCTCCAATTTCTGCATTCGCTTTCAAGCTTGCACTCTCCTCAGTCCCTCAGACTTTTTCTCTCTCTCTGCATCTTTGTGTGCACACGCAGCCTCGTTCTCCGTATCCGTGAACATACAGGAAAAAAAGATTTAGTCTAATCCGACACTGGAGCGTCGATATATTCTCTTCCTGCACCTGCTATTCTACATCGTAAACCCTTACAACATCGAACCTGGGAAGTTTAGTTTGATTTATTTTACCTTTATGTTATGTTGCTAGTTTATTTGACTCAAATTCCATGTGTAATGTGACGGGGGCTTGTTTGCTTTTAGCTTCTTTTGTTGGTTTTAAAGCACATTTACTGTCTGGTTCAGTCTCCAGCAGCCACAGGCAGCTGTTTACAGCTACCAGTCTCAGTTAGACTCACTGTGCACTACCTGCCAACCTGCTACCTGCTACCTGCTGCAGAAAATCAGCATTAGTAGCTGTTTTATTTGTTTTCCTCAGGAGTCGGTGAGGAGCAAAACCAAAGCTGTTTCACCGGGTGGACATAATCAAAACTCCAAGTTAATTATAATCAGCTGGATGTGTGAAGAAATTAACTTTATATGCTGATGATATGTCAAAGAAGTTTGTGGAGGTTTTCCACTGTGTGGTGCTGCTCAAAAATGATGTATCATCATAAAGTCATGCAGGTTTAAACACGCACTGTCAACCCTGTCACTAAAAAATTAAATTCAAGTTTATAAAGCCTTAAGACGTGAGCGGTAACTGTGCACCACTGCATTCATTTTCCAGGTGAGTTTTAATTTCTCCATACACACTAAACACAAGGTCCATATATTGTGAGTTAGCAGGTTACGTAACATTACTATCACGTCTTCGAATTTACTCTAAAACTCACCTGGAAGACAACCACATGACATGCGGTGGCCAAAATGAGAACTACAACAACAAACAATCCCTGACATGTTTTTCCCCTGACAAAACCTTGGAACCTGGAAAGATTAAACCTTATTAGTGTCATTTTTTACCTGATTTTAAGTCATTAAAGAAATCATTAAGATCATTAAGAAAACACTTTAGATCAGAATCTCTCAGGGCTTCCGTACAAAAAAGTCACAAGACGTTCAATGAGCTCAGGAGGCATCATTAACATTTTTAGATTTTATGTTTTGGCAACTCAAAACTCCGACTTGTGGCGTGCGTGCATGATAATGTGTCGCACAACAACACTAAGACACCACATTCATACATTTATCTCTACACGTTTATCATCCTGTTTCTTTTTCAGTTTCATGTTTGATACAGAACAACATCATTTCATCCAAAAGGATCATCCGCCGTCGCTGTCACCACTCTGCCGCCACCGAGCAGGAATGTTTGGTTTGAACCTGTGAATTGTTTTTTTTCTCTGTTTGTTAAAATACATCCCACATCCCGTCATTGACTCGAATTAAACCGCATGAAGCCACCGCAGATTGGCAGATGTTTGCCAACACGAGAGCGCGCCTCCACCTGCTGCACCCTGGCTAAATATTTCATATCTGCCAATATGTTTCAGTGTCACACTTTTGAAGTCGTGGTGTTGAATTTTTAGAGGATTGTTTTATCATTGTTTCGTTTTTCTTCTCTTTTTTTTTCTCTCCCTCTCCCTCCACAACAATGTCAATTTAGCATACATCGCTCATCAAAAACAACCTTGTCTGCCAGCTGCTGAGCAGAAACCTTCGTTTTTTTTGTTTTTTTTTTCAGAGCCTGGCTGTTGTCATACATTTAAATTATTCATCCGAATTTTAATAGACAGGAATATGATTATATAGTTTGACAATGAAGAGGAGGGGGGGGCAGAAAAGAGAGAGGGAGGGGGAAGAAAAAAAAATCCTCCCAAAATTCATTTCAAACATTCATGCATATTTAATACGCTGGGTGCCAAGACTTCACACAGCAGTATAATCCCAATATGCGGCAAGTCGTTATCGCCATCATAGGCAATATGAAATAATTCTGCACCTCTTTGGGAGACCAGACAGCGCGGCGCTGGTGTTCAACAACCAAAAAAATAAATAAAAAAACAGCTTCCAAAGTCAAAACCCACAACTTCTCTCTCTCTCACACACACACACTCCTCTCTGTGCATTCCTTCACTGCCTTACTTTGTACTTGACAGCACTCCAGTTCTCACTGTTGCCATCGCTGCTTTCTGATGGGTGTAAATGGGCGATGGGGGGTGGGTGAGGCGTCCCATCTGGTAGCATCTTTCTAAAAAAACACACTGTGTAAGTGCGTTTTTTGACCCTGCTGACAACCCCAGCAGCTCGGCGAGAGGTGACTAACAAAGTAAAAAAAGGAGAAATATCCACCAAATTCAACACTGATGAAAACAGAAATATATTGTGTGGAAAGTTTAAATTGCTTTTTTCCTGTGTCCCTAGATTGTAGAAGCAGTGATCAGAAAACATGTCAGAAAAAAGCGTTCGATAATGAAGCAGTGCCGGGAGAGCTGTTAAAATACAAACACAAGGAGGCAGGGTGGGAGTGGAGGTGTTGGTGGTGGTGATGGGTGGGTGGGATGATGTAAACCCTCAGGGGCTTTCCTCAATCGGGCCATGAAAAAAAAAAAGATTCATAAAAATAAGAATGGTGATTGGGGAAGAGCCAGACACAGCACACAGCAGGTTTATTTGCATTTGTACCTTAAAGAGGAGCTTCTCTTCATAGTGTGTGTGTGTGTGTGTGTGTGTGTGTGTGTGTGTGTGTGTGCGCGTGTGTGTGTGTGTGTGTGTGTGTGTGTGTGTGTGTGTGTGTGTGTGTGTGTGCGCGTGCCGGTGGTCTCATTGCCGCTGAGCTCATAGATCATTCATTAGCCTGGTTCAGTCAACAGGTAACACACAGGTTACTCGAGTGCCAGTGTACCAAGATTTATGGCTCGCACTGTGTCACAGCGGCGTAAATCACAGAAAACTATAAAAAAATTTAAAAAATAAAAAAAGAGCACATCTGACAAAAGGTCAAGGAGCGCGTTCGCATATTTACATACGCTGCAGACGCAGAGCAGCGTTGCTGTTCATTCAGATTTGAGTATTTCAGGCCACCAGACAAGCACTCTTCTATTTGCTCTGTTTTTGGTCTCCACCAGCTACTGAGCACAAAATCAGCTTGTTCCATTTGCAAAATATGTTGCACCTGGTACTTTTTTTGATGTCACTTGGATTAAGGTTTAAAGAGAGCTGAAGTTGGACTGGACACCACTGATTGGTCAGAGAGAGTCTGCAGCCACCTGTGTTTCTTTTGCATTGATCAGCTAAGAATCCCGTCTACGTTTATCTACAGTATCAAACGAAACAGGTCGTCTGTCATAATATCGCTGCTAAAGATTAGATTTCAAACTCTGCAAGGTACACAAGTAGGGATGTAACGATGCACTCAACTCACGACTCGATTCGAGTCACGACTTTTTGTTCAAGATACGATTTTTTTCACGATTTTTTAAAATCAAAATGAGCTAATTATGACCAAATAAAATTATTATATTTATTATACTTTTTATTTGTAGGAAAAAAAAAATCTTTACAGAAACTCTCAAACAGTTTGAAAGCCAGACACAGAAAAAACAAAGAGAATCCAGTGGATTTTCAAAATAAAATGCCCCATGCAAACTGCCGGTCGTAAAAACAGACAAAAGCGAAACTAACTAACTACGTAGCATATTTACACATGTAGAAGCATGTTTAGAAGAACATACACCGGGAAAATGTCCAAATCTGAGCAGGTAAACAAAGTCTGGCGGGCTAAGCGCTCGCTCCTGAAACTCTCCCGGTGGGTTTGAAGTCGCGTGCAGGACGAACCAAACACGCCACGCTCACGCAACGCGGCGGGAAGCCTGTTTGACCAGTGAGAGCACGCGCTGTGCGGGTTCCCATTCACCAAGAATCACGATTCATTTTTTCTGTCAACCTGATGCGAGTCGTCACGCATTTGTACCGATTTTTAATCGTGTCACGATGCATCGTTACATCCCTATACACACAACAGACTTTCCATCGCCTACAATTAAAATTGTGCTGCAGGTTTTAAAGTTCACGTCTTCAGCCTTTATACTTTCTGTGGGCCGTAGTAAGCTAGGAGCAAATCACACCGAGCACATTTTACATAACAAGGCAGAAAATTACCCTTTTCATACTCTACTGAACAAAGCAATGGTGAAATGACAAGTAGTTACCAGCCAAAGTGGTCCACTCAGAGAACGTACTGTACCAGCTGTGGTTGTAATGTGAGAGGAATGCAAACCCTTACAAAGTCAGAAAAACACAGAGTTTGTCCAAAAAAAGTTCCTGCTCTCGTTCAGAGTTCAGGTGTGTCATTTGGACTCCTGCTCGTATGTACCTGACCAAGTCTGAACAAGCCCCCTGTCACCCGTTGGAGAGCCGACGTCCAGCAGCCACCTGCTTCCCACGAGCCTCTGGTGGGCTGTTGGCCTCCATTCATAAACGTCGGGGAAATTACACATGTCGGCTCTGACCTGGATGGCAAGGTAATGGGCAGCACGCATAATTAACCCGGAGAAGGTTTATTAGCCCCGACGGCACCGTACACATGCTGTGGAGGTGCGTGGGGAAATATATGTGTGTGTGTGTGTGATAGAGACGTGTATGTGTGTAGGAAGGGAGACATTTGAAGTGTGTATGTTTGAGAGAAGAAAGAAAACTTGTGTTGAGACTTGTTCTCGTGTCAGACCCCGAAAGTGAGGACACTTTAGAAAGTGAGGACGTTTCTGTCTGTCCTCATGTCAGACTCATGTTTGAGGTTTAAAACATCAGTCACATTATATTTAATCCCTGTGCTGAAGTTATTAAGCCCAGTTTTAATTGCTTTTAAAGTATCTCTTGTAACAGTGGAAATCAAGCAAACAAATTTTGTTTTCTTTGTTTAAAATCACACCAACACAAATCATACTTGGTGGAATATTTATCAGTGAATATTCCACCAAATCCTGCACGCTGGTCCCACTTAAAGGACCGGCGTGCAGGTTTTGTTGGCATCTAACAGTGTAGTTACTGACTGCAAGCCCCTCGCCTCACCCTCTCCTTCCCAGCATGTAGGACAAACTATGGAATTAAAAAAAATAAAAAATAAAACACCCTGTCTAGAGCCAGCATTTCAGACTCCACGGACGAGGACCTGCAGCATCTGTAAGCTTCATCCTAAGGTAACAAAAACATAATAATTCTCATTGCCATCTGATTACACACTAACAAAAACATAGTTATACATATTATATTCAATTTCTGTCATATTTTGTAAATAGAGCCACCTAAATCTGACACACTGGACCTTTAAACTGATTGTAAAATGTAATAAAATATTAATTATTATTATTATAAAATAATAAAGAGAGTTTTAATGTTGCTGTTTTGCTAATGTCTGTTGATTATAGATTGCACACTGAATCCTAATTGATCAGTGACAGTGTATGTCACTCTTATGTTGCATTTAAGCCTGTAGATTAATGTTATCATTGATTGATTAATGCCGACTTTAAATTCATAACTAATCTTGAGCTGTATTTCATGTGTTATCTGGTTAGAGACATCTAGCTCAGGATATTTCATGCCTTAGTTATACTTTGTTTTATAATCAGTCTGTATTGCAGCAACCACACACACGCTCACACCCAAACGCCGATAAACAGTTTGAACTTTATTAAAAGGCGTCTGCCTCTTACTAAATCCCTCCGCTGAACATTCCACGCTGAAGCGATTGCTGCCACCTAAGATCCCTATGTAGTCAATACGAATACACAATTTCTGTCATATTTTGTAAATAGAGCCACCTAAATCTGACACACTGGACCTTTAAACTGATTGTAAAATATGAATATTAATGTCTCCTGATTAAAATATGTAACATATACATTTCTACCTTTAAATAAAATTCAACAAGACGTTTGAAAAGTTTCTGGATAAAAGATGAGACGACTCTAACTTGTTCTTTTTTTTAGTTGGTTGTGTGTCTGGTGAAAAGATACAGTATGTGTGTGTGTGTGTGTGTACTGATGTGTACCACCTGAGAGTGTGTGCTCAACAAGCGCTTACACAGTAAATAGAAATGTCCTGAAAGCTCTCGTTCAAATTCATCATCGCTCACTTCTTAGTTCCATCAATCATCTGTTTTTTTTTCTTTGCACTGACAACAAAGTGAATCTCGTTTGGAAGCGAAACAATTACTCGGGCTCTGTCACAGATAGGTCTGCCGAGTGCCTCAGCTCCTGTGAAAGTATGCCAGCTTTTTGATGCTCCCCTCCACCCCCGTCCTCCACATCCATCCTCCATCCTCCACCCGCCCCGCCGCACCCCCGCCAACTCCCCCGTCTCATGGAGATGTTGGCCGCCTATCGCTGTTGGCCAGTCGTGCTGCTGTTTGAGATGTGCTCCCTGTACTTCAGTCTGGAGGGAAATGGTGACAGGCTTATCTCCCCCGACGCTCACTCACCTGGAAAAAAGGATAAAAAAAAAAAGAGAGAGGAGGCTGAAGAGGTTCGCAGCTTCACTGAGCACCTTCCTCCAGAGCTGAAACCCACACTGGAAAAAAAACAGTCCATTTCAAGAATTTGTTAAATCCGGAATTAAGTCTGCAGACCGAGAGGTGTTAGGTGTGAGAGAAGGCCGACAAGAGATTTATCGAAGGGTTAATATTACAAAATACAAATATCTCCTTGGTTTCGAAAATTCAACAACCCTGACTTGTTGCCTTAAGGGAAAGATGCACGAGGACATTTTGGCAGCCGAGACGTAACGTTCGAGTGTTTTAAACACTCAGCTGACTTTCTTATCTAATGACAATGCTGCAGCAGAGTCCAAGCAGGCAGGAACTTGTGGTCAGACCAGAGACGTCGCAGGGTGACTGTGGGGACTGATCGTTTCACAATAAAACATTAAAACAACAGCACAAAGAACAACATGAATATGTAATTTTTTTTAAATTCTGCTGTCCCTTCAACAGATTTTCTCACACCAGAACAAAGACTCAGTCCTTGCAGCAGCGGCCCAGGGTTCGAACCCGACCTGGGGCCCTTTGCTGCATGTCATTCCTGTCACTCTTCAGCTGTGTCTGTACAATAAAGCTTCAAAAAGGCCAAATATATATATATATAAACATTGATATTGGAGATTCTGCAAAAAACGTCAGTGCCATCTTCACTTCATGCACATACACATACATAGACACATCATTTGTGCAACTAACACATTTGAGTTCAGGGAAAGGTTGTGGATAAGATGAAATATAAGATTCACATTTATTGCTACACTGTGAGTAGAGAGGATAAAATGTAATACGCATCCTCAACATGATTTTCATGTTAGCATTTGATTTGTCTTTTAAAAAGTTGTTGCATTTATGGTTGTACTACATGAGAAGCAGTGAACGAGAGAACACTCGACTGAACTAAGCAGTCAGCAGCCAACTTGGTGGGTGGGTAGTAGTAGTCGGCCTTTAGAGGGTCGCACTCGTGTTCCTTTAACCCCTAAAATAACTTTTCAATGGCCAGCAGAAACAAGCTGTGAACACAACACTGACTTTTAGCCCTGTTTTTGGTCTCCACCAACTTCTAAAGCAAAATATCTCTGGAGCTTCTAAACTCTCGACTACCTTCAGGTCGAGTTTCTAACTGTGTGTCTGCTGTTTGGTGCTGAGCAGGTACACTGGAGCTTTTCCTCTTAAATCGACGCCATGAACCAAACAGTTCAGCTTGCAGTTCAAGTTGATAATTCTCTGTAGGTTCATCACTACGAAGGAAGGAAGCTTTCATATTGTTTTCACGCTGTTTTCCGCTACATTATTCTAACAATATTGATTATAGCCGCCTTAAGTTGGTGAGTGAAGCATTAGCATAAGTTGCAGGAAAGACAAAACTACAAAACCTCAAGGCAACAATGTCGGAGTAAATCAGCTTGTTTCAAGAGACTGAGGACATCCATCCATCCATCCATCCATCCATCCATCTATCCATCCATCCTCCATCCATCCATCCATCCATCCGTCCATCTGTCTGTCTGTCCATCTATCCATCCATCCTTCATCCATTCACCCGTCTGTCTGTCTGTCCATCCATCCATCCATCCGTCTGTCTCCCTGTCCATCCATCTATCCGTCCATCCATCCATCCGTCTGTCTGTCTGTCTGTCCATCCATTCATCCATCCATCCATCCATCCATCCTCCATCCATTCACCCGTCTGTCTGTCTGTCTGTCTGTCTGTCTGTCCGTCCGTCCGTCCATCCATCCATCCATCCTCCATCCATTCACCCGTCTGTCTGTCTGTCTGTCTGTCTGTCTGTCTGTCTGTCTGTCTGTCTGTCTGTCCGTCCATCCATCCGTCTGTCTGTCTGTCTCTCCGTCCATCCATCCATCCGTCTGTCTGTCTCTCCGTCCATCCATCCATCCATCTATCCGTCCATCCATCCATCCATCCATCCGTCCGTCTGTCTGTCTCTCCGTCCATCCATCCATCCGTCTGTCTGTCTCCCTGTCCATCCATCCATCCATCTATCCGTCCATCCATCCATCCATCCATCCGTCCGTCCGTCTGTCTCTCCGTCTATCCATCCATCCATCCGTCCATCCATCCATCCATCCATCCATCCATCCATCCGTCTGTCTCGCCGTCCATCCATCCATCCGTCTGTCTGTCTCCCTGTCCATCCATCTATCCGTCCATCCATCCATCCATCCATCCATCCATCCGTCCGTCCGTCTGTCTCTCCGTCTATCCATTCATCCATCTATCCGTCCGTCCATCCATCCATCCATTCATCAAGTTTCTTCAATTACAGAGATACTTCTTCGTCTTATAATCCACATTAAAAAACAGAGCCTTGCTTTAAATCTTGCACTCATGTGGTTTAATGAGGCCCTCCTCGTATCATTTTCCTTCTGCTGTTTATCCACTAAACACATAAATATGGATTCAGCTGTCGAGCTGTCGTTTGTTTGCCTCGGAACAGCTGATGCCTCGATGTTTCTTCCCCGCTCACCGTGCTGCTGCCGTGCATGCACGCAGGTACAGGTGAACATTTCGTGACGGTTGCACAATCACAAAGTCTTTTATTAACACCTTGGCTCCTCAGGTTTCCATGGAAACAAGCTTGGCAACTGCAACTACATGCGAACGTCTCGGAGAAAAAGGACAGTCTGTCTTCTCACTCTGCGAGTGTATGTGTGCGAGGGAGAGATAGCATATGGCAGCGGCAGCATGCGCACGAGTGTGTCACTGAATATGTGTGTGTGTGTGTGTGTGTGTGTGTGTGTGTGTGTGTGTGTGTGTGTGTGTGTGTGTGTGTGCACTTTTGGTCATGCATGATGTTGGGTTGTATGTGAGCATGTGTTCAACTTCATGTGTGTGTGTTTGGGTGACTGTCTTTGCATTTGCATGTAAAGTTGCGTTTATGCAAGTAACGAAACGTACAAACTGCAGGAGTGTTTGTGTTTATCGTGATGCGTGCATATGTGCGGCTGACGTGTCAGTGTGTGTGTGTGTTGATTTTCATATTCTTGAGCATTTGGATGCATGACTGTGTGCACGTGTGTGTGTGTGTGTGTGTGTGTGTAATCATTCCTCCAACATATGAATAAGAAAGAGTTCAGTACAAGAGCGCATCTTTGCAAACATGTCTCATCCTCTTATTTCTGAGTGTGTGTGTGTGTGTGTGTGTGTGCATGGATTAATACAAAAGAGTGTATTCACACTCAGTGTGTAAGTGTGTGTGTGTAGAGTTAATGTGATGGTTAAACACACCAAGAAGAAAAGCAAACACGATTAAAGATGAACGCAGATATGCACTTGATCTTTTTTCTGCTGATCCTCTTTTCTCTCTCTCACACACACACACACACAGACACACACACACACACACACACACACACACACACACACACACACACACACACACACACACACACACACACACACACACACACACTTCTGTCCTCTGTCGTTGCACTGAGCGTCCGAGGCGTTCGTCACCATTCAGCAGCTGGCGGCGGCTTCCTGCACTATCTCACCCAGCAGACGCAAATTACTCTCCTGTGACATTTCACTGCTTAAAAAGAGAAATTTCATTTGACCAATCTGACTCTGCCGGACACACACACACACACACACACACACACACACACACACACACACACACACACACACACACACACACACACACACACACACACACACACACACACAAACACTATAAACTCCAGTCGAGCGCTGCCTTAAGGGGAAACACAAAAAAAAGAAACAAAAACCAGAGGCTAATGGAGACCTTCATTTCAATTATTTCTCTCTTTTTAACTTTCCTTCATTTTCACCTTCACCTTCACCTCTCTCTCTCTCTCTCTCTCTCTCTCTCTCTCTCTCTCTCTCTCTCTCTCTCTCTCTCTCTCTCTCTCTCTCTCTCTCTCTCTCTCTCTCTCCTCCTCGACATGAAACTCATTTTAGATTCTCTTTCCGTCCTTGTTTTTCCTTGTTTTCGTTTCGTGCGCTTACATTTATCATATTTGCAGTTTTGTAGTTGTAGCTTCTCCATCTGATTAACCGGTAACAGATGATGAGGATGGATGGCCAGCGTCACACTTTCACTTCCATCATTACATCACTGGATGTTGGAGAGTACCTGGACACCTGACAGGCAGTAAACAGGGCATGAATTAGCACGCCACAGCTCTCCTTCATCCTTTCTCTTTCATTCTTACTCTCTGTCTCCTCTCACCATCTTCTGTTCCTCCCTTGTCTGACCCTCATCATTCTTCCTCCCCCTCTTTTCTTCTTTGTTGTATCCAGTTTCCCGTTCCTGGTGTGTCTGTGTTGTTTTCTGTGTTCGTGTCACATTCTTTCGCTTTCAGTCTCTCACTGCTATCCAGTTCAGTTCTCTCCCTCTCTCTCTCCATCTTCATTATTTAGTTTCATTTTCGCTCTCTGCTGCCAGTAACCTAACATTACCTAGGCAGAAAATGAATACAATTTTTTAGGTAATGTTTAATGCTGGGTTACCGGCAGCTGGCACACTTCAAATGCTTGGAAGGATGTGTTAACACTCCTGGTACAAAATAAGAGCATGTGCAGGAGTAGAACATGGTTCTTTGATAAACAGGTAACTTACCTGGCAGGGGAGATACAGTAATGAAGGAAGGTGGTTCACCAAATGTGGGGATCTCGACCGCATGACTTGGCGGGGACAGTGGCTCGGTTCGTAGGGGCTTGGCTTTGGGAAGCAGAGGGTGGCTGCTCCGTGCTTGGACCACGTTACGGAGTGTGGACTGGCTGCTGGAGAGGTGCCAGTTCACCTCCTGGGCACTTTGGCACTGCTGACGTGTCCTTGAAAAAGGCACCAAATCCCTGAGTGCTTGGAGCGTCTACACTCACTCTGGCATCTCTTCACTAATGCATGGATATAGGTCCTATGTGTGTTTGATTAGTATTAAAAAGTAAATCATTATAAAGTGGTTATCAGTGAAAACTACAAATATATTCAGCACTACATCTTCTAAGCTTGTCCTTCATTTAAAAGTCAGCTCAGGCTGGTGGGTTTTGTAGTTTTTAGAGCGAGCGGCCACAACAAACTGACATGCTGATATTTCTGGGTAAATTAATTAAAAACCTGAGGATCCATAAAAACCATAAGATCATCTAATATGGACATATGTATATGAGTGCTGAATGCTGCCCAGTGTCGCTTGATATTTCCTGTTATGATGTTATGCTGATGACACACAGCTGTATCTCTCTTTTAATCGTTTCTTAACAACTAAACCATGATTTTTTTTTAATTATTATTATTTGTCCAGATGCTCCTCTCATGTAGAGTCGCTTAAATTTAATTGGCCCACTGTCCAACGTGTTAAAATTTGTGTAAAAATCTTATTTTATGAGATTATTTTTGAAGTTTCACCGAGCCGGCCAATTACTGCAAATCTTTAAAAATCATAAAACTGTGTTTGTTTTCTTTGCTTGATTTTATGGATTTTATCCTGCGAGTTGTAAAACTTAAATCTTCAAAGCTTCATGGTTTATG
Source organism: Collichthys lucidus (assembly GCA_004119915.2). NCBI lineage: Eukaryota > Metazoa > Chordata > Actinopteri > Sciaenidae > Collichthys > Collichthys lucidus. The sequence continues at coordinate 6,152,296 of CM014089.1, forward strand.
TTTGCATTTTTATGACGCCTTGCTGCAAAAAGAATTTCCTCTTGTGGGACAATAAAGATCTGAACTGAACTCCACTTCTCTCTCTTTCTTTTTGTAGCTCCCTCACTACTCGTACATTCGTTGTCATCCTCTCCATCTTTCTCTTTCTTTACATAAAAAAATATGACACTTTCTTTTTTCCCTCTTATGGAGTCTCTGTCTCTATTTTCATCCCAGCGCTCGTCTTTCTTTCTCGTCTGTTCGGGTTTTGTTCTCTCTCTAACTGTCCTTGTGCCACTGTATTTCTCTCTCTCACTTTCACTCTGACTCCTTCTCCGTATGCTTCACTCTTTCTGTCCGTCTCCCTCTCTTTATCTTTGTGACTCAGTCTTTCCTCCGGTCTCTCTTTCCATGTCTGACTCACTTACTCTATTTTAATCTCTCTTTCTCTCTCTCTCTCTCCGGCTACTCTCTTTTTCTGTCTCCATGTCCAAATCTTTCTGTTTGTCTGCGTCCTTCATTCTCTCTCTCTCTTCCTATCTGTCTGACTCTTCGCTCTATCTCTCATCTTTTCGTGCCGTACGTGTCTTTCTGTCGCCCCCTTTCTCTAAACATCTCTCCTTCATATATACGTCTCTCTCTCTCTCTCGCTGTCTGTGCTTAGAAGTCACACCGAATATGGACGCAAATCCTCTTCGGCCTTTTCTGTCTATCATCCTTCTCACTCTGTGTACAACCTGATTGACTGAGAAGCCGCCCACGCCTCCACACACACACACACACACACACACACACACACACACACACTCCTACAAAAGCGCTCACTCCACGCATATGTATCCGAATTAGCCTTGGTTGCCTGCGGCGACTTCCATCTTAATAAGTGCGTTGTTTATGGGCCTATAAGCAAAATGTTGCCTGCACAGCTCATTACTGCTGAGTGGGGAGGGAAACTCCCAGGAGGCACCGCGTGCGCACACACACACACACACACACACACACACACACACACACACACACACACACACACACACACACACACACACACACACACACACACACACACACACACACAGACTCTCCTGCCTGTCACACACTGACTGGTTTCGCTCCTCCATGTATTTCTCCCTCTCTTACACATGTGAGGGAATTTGATATTTTAGTGTGTGACTTTCTAATAACGCACCCTTCGTAAATAGTTTGCAGGTCGTTATTAATGTTATTAATAAAATAATTTAATGTTGCTTTATGCATAACTTCTAAGCTTTACGTTTAAGAACATCTGGACAAAACTCACTTCATGTTTGTGAACTTATGAACATTTGCGGCTGCAGACAGATTTCTGTAAGACACCTTTATTATACAGTACTTGCAGTCTGATCAACAGCTGATTGCTGCTTAGAGAGTCACATTTATTAATGACTCAATGGCTCGTTACAAGGAATGAACCACCCATGAAATCTCCTTATGAATGGCATAACTCGTGAATTTTATATCTGTTTTTCAAGCGTCAAGTTTATTTCATTATAAAGCACTTGGAAAGGTAACACGCACACATAGGAGAACTCAGTTTGAACTACTGGTTGCCTAAGTATTAGAAACAGCTCACCACAGAATGAACAAACACTTTAAACGTGATAACCTCCATGAAGATATCATGCAGGACTGCTGTATTATGCTGCATTAGCTTCAGTAAGGTCTATTAATGTCTGATCTAAGTGGTACTGATTTTTTTTTGTAACCTCACTTAGGAATAAAAGCTTCTCTCTCTTTTTGGCTCATCTCACCTGTTCATCTCGTTGGTCGTTTGCATGAATCAAGTCTGCCTGCAGGTGGGGGATTGACCGTCTGGTAACCTGCTGCAGGAAGAACAACTTGGAGATAATTGTGGATTTGAGGAGGAACTCGACCTCGCCTGCCCCCATCATCCAGTGCGACTCTCCAATCAACACTGTGGAGTCCTTAAACTTCCTGGGAGCCATTGTCTCTGAAAAAATTCAATAAAAAATAAGACTTGTTGCTGAGGGTTAGAACAGGGGGGGCGGCTGTCTCTCAAGCTCTCTGAGGAGAAACTACAACAGGAAGCCCGGCTAACAAACTGAGCTAACAGCAGCTACAGCAGTTTACTTCACTGTCCATCATAAACTCTGTAAATCACAGAGAGACGCCAGCAGGACAAATTCTTGCTCGCTTACTCTCACCTTTTCTCTTCTTAGCTTCCTCCGTCAGCATCCTCTTCGCTCTCTTCTCCTCTGCCATCATGTCCATAGAGGCTGCTGAGCCCCAGGGCCTATAAACCTCCTCTTCTTCTTCTTCTTCCTGGTGGTCCAAACCTCCTGTAATACAAACACTAACACTCGCCCGGTCTCTGAGCTTTAACAAACTGAGCTAACATGAGCTAACAGCAGCTACAGCTGTCAGCAGGTTACTTCACTGTCCATCATAAACTCTGTAAATCACAGAGAGTTGAGGCGGAGCAGCCGGAGGACATCAGAGGGAAAACCAGAAAACATTTCCTCCATAAAATATGATCCAGTTTCACCAGAATCAGTGAAATAGTTGCTGCTGTGTGACTTAGTGCCGTAAAGCGTTACGTACTTCTCCTGACCCGGAGCCCAAAGTTACATAGTGTGAGAACAGACGTACGAATGACAGAGACACCGTTCACCTGATCACAGGTCAGAGTGGATCAGCAGGATTTAAAATTTGGGTTTGACTGTCTGACACAATCATCAGACCGTCAAGCTCCACAACTTTATTACAAATTTAATCTCTTGTTTAAATAATAAAACTGTAAAACATCTTCTCATCATCTCCATAAAGCCTCATTACAGCAAGCGAAATGTGAAATGTTAACTTGCATTTTTATACCACCAGTCACGTTTTTATAGATATCTCAGAGCAAGTCATCCAGTTCATATCCAGAACTTATTGTCATATCTTCCACATTGCTTCCTCCACAGACTGGGGAGTCGGGAGGACCTTGTGACTGCAGGAGCGACAGTATGTGACACTTGAACACATGTCGACACTGGGAGCGAGTTGGGGAAACAGATGGCGGTGCAGTGCAGCAGGAAAGACTTAATGCCCGAACTGTGTGTGACAGAAGCGTTTCTCCGTGTCGCCTAAGTGTGAGATCAGGCATGCAGAGACAAACATACAAATGAATACGCACGGAAAACACACAAACATTTATGCAGGCAGATACAGTGCGACAGCTGTGAATTCACGCTGCTTGTTGCCGTCTTCGGTCCCTCTGGAGCCGCGCTGATGGAGCTGTGAGAGACGCAGGTCACACGAGCCGCATGAAACACACGAGCAGGAGTTATCTGCAGCTTTTGAATTTGTGCCTTTCTGAAGTGATGATGAGATTTAAGCATGGAGGCAAGCCGCTGTTTGTCAGAGCTAAACTGAAGTTCAAGAGGAAATCCAGCAGCAACAGTGCAGAGCCCACCAGACTTTGTTAACTTGCTCAGATTTAAATTTAAATTGTTTCTGTTTTTACAATCAGAGGGTGTTTTATTTTGAAATTTCTCAGATTCTCAAACGGTGCTACTTGACTTTCCTGTAGTGCTACGAATCTCAGAAATACAGTTTTACAAATTCGATAAAATAATTTTCTACATCTACAACATTTTTAATGAAATTAAACTTGGGGATCATTTAAAAGGGTTCATAGACATGCAAATGTGGAGAGAGATGGTGGAGCCACACAGAGCGGCGCCCTGAGAACACTTAGGGTGCACCGTAGCACCTCTCCAGCTACCAATCCAGTGTCCATACTGGTCCATACTAGACTTGAACCAGCCACCCTTCTGTTCCCAAGCCCAAGCCCTCTACAGCAGGGGTCTCCAAACTACGACCCACGGGCCACATCCGGCCCGCCTAAACAATTGCAGTGGCCGACTTAACGATCCCAAACAATCCCTCTAAACATGGCCTAATTTTTAAAATTGAATTTTCCTATTATAAAATATCCACACTTAATCATTAAGCTTAGCATTCTAATTCAAATCTACCTTATTTGCGTACTATTTACAGTACTAGCTAATTTTCATCCTCTCACACAATGGTATATTCCGACGTGACTTAGCTCGTGATCAACTTCCGCGCAGTCTGGCCGGGGGATTCAACTCGGCGGGTCAGGGACGAATCCCTCGTGGGACCTCTCCCACCCATCAGGGCATCCCATCAGGCATTTTAGGCCGCAACTATTTAAAAAAAGGCCACAAAATCGTGGTGGGACTGATATCATTTCAGTTATAAACTGACCCCCCATCACAGAAAGGCAAGTTGATGTGGCCCGCACCAGAAAAAGTTTGGTGACCCCTGCCCTACAGACTGAGCTACTGCCGCCAGTTGTTGCTCCAAACAGGAAGAGAAGAGCAGATCAGGAGAAGCCTTTAACGATTAATGAGCTCCAGTTCTTGAACCGGTTCTGTTCAGAATTCAGCATAAACCTGCCTCCTGCATGAACCGTCTGCATGAGCTGATCGGGGTCGAACTCCGCTGCTGGATTTTAATGTCAAATAGTGGCGGAGACAAATATTTTCAGAGGTGGTGCATGGAGTTAGATAAACACTGCTCTATTGCTGTTTCTGTGGAACCATGTGGGAGCTGCAGTCTGAACAGTTTTCAATCTGAGGTTTGGTCGTAGCATGCGCTCGTCCATCTGAACCAAAACGAGCTAAAAGAGGCTAAAGGTGTCTGTGGAGTTGTGAGTTTTCACGTCACATGTATTCAGCTAACCCGTAAAAATGATAATTGGAGCTTAAATGGCTCAAAACCGTCTTTAAAATCTGTTGTTACTGTTGTTATAAAACAATAATTACATGACAGGCACAAACTGGGGATGTGATAATCCACTGTCAACATCGTTTTCAACCCCATTTCCTACATGTACTCTCACACACACACACACACACACACACACTCACACACACACACACACACACACACACACACACACACACACACACACACACACAGCAGCAGCAGTAACAGTGTTACAGTAGAGCGATGCTGAGGAATCTGTTCTTTGTCTAAACTCCCAAGAGACAGAAATAATTACTTTTCCGTGAAATTCACACATTGTGAATTTTGTTTTCCTCTATAATTTTGTAGATAATTGAATTCAATGCCCCAGAGGTATTTTATTGCAAGCAAGCAAACACACACACACACACACACACACACACACACACACACACACAGGGAGAGAGAAAGAAATCTAAAAATTTGTCTCAGTGTTGACTTATTATATCTGTGCCATTAGACGACTTATCTGAATGCGCTCTGCGTCAGTCTGGATAATGCCGGATTGACTGACGCGGCCAAAAACCAAAATAATTGCCTTAAAAATAACACAAGGAATCACGACGTGCATCCACACACACACACACACACACACACACACACACACACACACACACACACACACACACACACACAGATACAAACACATCTGTGCTAGACAAATACAGGCATGCAGACACATTCATACTCTACTACAAAGCACTTGGCAGTTGTGTGTTTGCTCGTTGAGCTTTCATTAAGCGTGATGGAGGTGCGAAGGTTTCGTTTGATCACTGTCTTATCCACATCCCAATTACTCCGGGCCTGTTAGCTGCCAACGGGAGTGAATGGGGGAAAGCTGAGACAGCCTTGAAGTCCATCCACCCTCCCACACTTTTTTTCATTTCAAATTAAGGTTGCTTTACACTTTCCTCAGCTCGTCTTTTTTTGGCTTTTTGGGGCTGGTGAAAGCATGGAGGCTTCAGATGAAAGGGATGCGATATCTCCCGTCATCTGATCAGATTTGAATTAACTTTAGTCAGCAGCTACAATAAATGTAAACAAATGAACAACATTGTTTTGGTGTCATCGGTGCTGAGCTGATGATGACGTTTTTATTGGTCTTTTATAGGCGAAGTGTAATTCAACTGGAAATAATGAATGAATATTGATCTTGGCTTAAAAAAAATAAACAGAACAAAGCTTAAATGATTTGAATCAGCAAAGTGATGCAGAGGTTTTGCCTCTATAAAGTCCTGGTAAAACGTTTTGACATGTGGATGGAGGGAGCCATGACCTTAGCAGGTAGGTAAGTTTCATCAGTGAAAGTAAATAGTTAGGATTACTTGCACACTGATTAAAACACTGACTGTAATTCTGATTTATTATGTTTTCATCATAGTTTGCATCAGTAATTCCTACTGGGAAATTAACTGAATTAAAACATAAGATAAGAAACCAAGAACATGAAATAACGTCGGGAAATAAAAGTATGACTTCAACTCTCTGTTGTAAACTAGATCTGGTTGAATTATAAAAGGCATAATACCATTTTTTATGTGTATGACATTTCAGGTGCTCTAACTTCAAACTTCATATGGATCACATGGATAAAATGTTCCCAGATCACAGCAATTATTTGGAAAGTTAAATGTTTTATTACAGATTTAAAACGATGAAATAAAAACCATTGGTTCACACGTTGAGCAGCTACTACAGCTCATGTGTTCTTTGCCAGGTCTTTGCTTTTTCATGGATATGTATTTTTGTTTTTGTGCACCTCGGCATTTTGTTGTCATTACCTTGTTTCTGATAAAGACCTGGTCATGTTGCCCTCAGCACAAACATACATCAAGGACAAAAACAAGCACAGTCCCGCGTGTCCCTGGTGGACCGGTGTAATAACTACAGTCAGTCATTTTTGCATTGTATAACAGCACAGGGTGCCATGATATTGTACAGGGCTCAGCTGTAGCGAGGTCAGGTGTGTTGACCTCATTCACGATTCTAATCACACCCTCACATCACCGCGTCTGCTCGGCCTGAAGTCTCCAGCCCGAGGCCATGAGAGTGCGGACAGACAAGTGTTAGGATGTGAAATGACACGAGGTTGCACACGGGGAGGAACAGGCCTCTGTCTGTCTCCAACACTCTGCAATTACAAGTTAATATTACACGAGCTGTGTACGTATCCCGCGATGCACTGCGGCAGTGGCATGGCCAGGCCCTCACGGACCAGCTCACCTCTTAGAAATCTGCCACCACCTTGTGCACAGCGAATGAATGCAAAATGGACACACGAGTAAAGCATAATACACATTCAGAGAACATTTCTGTCCTTTCTCTTTAGGTTTTTTTAGGGGCGCAGAGTATCAGGCTTATGATTAATTGAACAATGACGTGCTACTGAAAACAAACATTTGTCCTGCTTTCTCCTAATGCTGTCCATATCCTATGCAATCTCTCATTATTGTGTTGTTAACACTGTTAGATAGTAACACAACAAACAAATCCAATGACAATAGTCAAAACAAAAAGTAATAATGTGAACCCAACATGTCCGAAAAGAAGTAGGATTATGCTTATTTAAACCTACCAGTGATGTGCGGGTCACGAGTCACCAAACAATATTTTTAATGATATCCGGGTCGCGATCGGTCGGGTCGTTTAAAAATAAAGATGCAGAGTAAAGTTTTGTAATTTACGTAGCAGACAAATTTTCTATTTTCTGTGAAATACACAGACTTTATTGGCTGAATAACTGGCGTGAAGATGCCACGAGCTCTACAGGAGGTAGAGAAAGTAGAGACGACTTTTTAAAATGCCGGTCAGGAAGCAGGTTGGGTACAATTATTTGCTGCGGTCCGAGTTCGGGCGGGTTAGTTTAAAACATCGGTCGGTCAAACATGGACCTCACTGAAACCTTCAAGATTCAATTAAATTAAAGTAATACATGTTTACAAAAAAAGAAAATAGAGAAATAGAAAATTAAATAGATTAAACAAACAAATACATAAATCATTTATCATTGATGAAAACGCCTATTGTTAAAGTTCTTCTTCCTCCCTGCACCTTGTGTGTTTGTATCGCTTTTTAAACTGGATCCTGCTTGGACATTGCTTGAGCTTCACGCCCAGTCTGTTCCTCAACCTCACTCCACAAACTAAAAGGCAAAAACTTTTTAATAATGTTTTAAATTGAACTCACCCCTCAGATTAAAACCCCCAACTCAAAGTAGATTGTTTTTTTTGCTTTGTACATGATTTGTGCTGTTTGGAAATGAATCAGATCAGTACATTTTTATGTTTTGGATTTTTTGTGTGGTCTCTATACTCTGTATTATGAATTATTCTTCTGGCTCTTTTCTGCAGTATGCATAGAGATTGCACTGTACATTTAGAAGAATTGCCCTAAACCTTTTTTTTTTTTAGGATCAGTTTAAAAACTTGGAAACATGGAAGGAATTTGGGATGCAACCAAGTTTCAATGTGCAAAGGAATGATATATGGCAGTGCCTCTTTGTATCCAAATTACAGAAGCCTCAAGGCTGGTTTTACAACAGTCAGGTTACAGCAGTGCATGAAACACAGTCAGTGAAGGCTTTGAATTAAATAACGTTACACAATCTTAATTTACCGCCAGGATAACTACGAGGTTACAGACTGGAGTGCAGCACTGTTAACCCCTCATAAGGCACTCGCTGAAATACACTGGAGTGTTATTGGTGGATATAATTATAATATATTGTCTTTAGCTCTTTTTTTCCCCATACAAAATCTGTGGAGGAAGCTGAAGCTTCGAGCCTCGAGATCTTAGGGTCTAGGGTCTGCAGAGAGAAGTGGACCGCGATCGTTTCTGAGATCAACGCAAACCTGGTGAGCAACTACAAGAAATGTCGGAGCTCTGTGCTCCACCAAATACTAAGTCACGTTTTTAGGGGATCAAATACTTATTTCCTTTCAATGAAATGCAAGTTGATTAATTTTATTCTGTATTTTTTAGGCCATTCATTTATTTGTCAGTGGGCAAATTTAGCAAAATTTAGCGATCACAAAATCGGCAAGGGACATATATTGTCACTGCAACGTAATCACGAAAACAATTTGTAACATAACTTCTACTATTTACTACTAAATACTATACCTATTTTGATATTTACCTGTCCTGTCATTTCAGGTCACTTGCCCTTCCTCATGTGTCACCGGTCTGATTGTTTCCACCTGTTCCCCATCACCCTGTGTATATATTGTCTTGTTTTGCCTCGATTGAGTGATTTTTTGTTGTAAATTTCGTAGCATAGCCTTTTTGTTTCATTGTGCTCAGTTTAGTTGTTTTTTCAGTTTCAGATTTTCAGTTAATGTTTTGCAGCCTTTTTGATTTTCCTCCTTGTGAGTGATTTTGGTTTAGTTAATTTTTCATAATGCAGTTTAGAGTTTTTTCCTCCCTTTGGAGTGACTTTTGGTTTTCCCTAGTTTTAGGCCTGTCTTCATAGCCTCACTCTGTCGAGGGTTTTTTGTTATTCTAAATAAATCAGCTCTCTGACACCTCTGCGTCTTAGTCCTGCTTCGAGTCCGGCCTGACACTGGGTTGCATAATGTGACTCATATACCTTATGGTACCTATCGGTTCTATCGACTAATTAGGTGTTGTCAGTATGTAGCGATGCTGTTTATCGATGGAAGTACAAGCACACAGACACTTTGTGTTCCTGCAGGATTTGGGAGGGTGTCTACCGCGTGTTGTCCACGGTGTTTACCCATTCGCTCAGTCAACACGTCTCTTTGTCAAGACTGAAAAATCTGTGCAGGTATTAGGTGTTATGTTTAGTCTTAGTAGGTTTTAATCTTTACACTTGTTCCCGTTTGAACACCATAGATCTGAGGAAGCTGAATACCGTGGTCCCTTGTCCAAATGATTTCACTCTTGTAATCATATCTATTGATCACATTCCCACATGCATTCGAGTACATCTAAGTCCATTATGATGAAAGGCTGATGCATATATTTTTTCTTTGTTTCTTCTTCAGGTGTGAATGTTTGAAGAGTCTTATCATCCTGCGTCGACGCGTGTCAGCTTCAACGCCTCACACAAGCGACAGCAGGAGGAGGAGGAGGAGGCTTTTTCGAGAAACGTCCTTGATTTTTCATTCTGCAGCGACTCAAAGCAAAAGAAGAAAATCTCTCTTGTCAAGACGAAACGAGCCCGTAAACAAAAGCTTAGTCATCTAAGCGCGGCGGCTCCAAACAGAAAAGAGATTGTTCCCGTGTGTAGTTCTGTGCGGCTTCGCTGTCGTCACAAGAGCGACCGTGTGAAGATTCTTTGTCTCATTACGTCTTGTGAAAGCAATAAAATCATAATTGTTTCATGGCTTGAAACAGCTAAGCAATCTCTGTGAAGTCGGGTTTTTCTCGCTCGGCGAGAAATATCACGATGTTAAGTCTGAGTTTCATCACAGCTCATTATGTTGCGAGGAATCAATACGATCATGCAATTATGGGTTTTCTGCCTTGAAACAAGCCTTTTGTTTGCGGAGTTTATATATACACACACACACACACACACACACACACACACACTCACACACACACACCTTCCCCTCTGATGCTGTTTATTTCCATCATTAAATTGTGGCTGGATAATAAAACGATCAAATCATTTGCTCTTAAACCACGTTTACTGTCTCTGCACAGTTTCTCCTTTGTATACTTCATTACCACACTGTGAAAAAAGCTGCGAGATGAACTCATTTGTTACAACGACACACAGACCGTGCAGTCATCGCAGAGAAAGGAGAGTTTAGACACTCCAGCTTCGGTTCTTGTTCTTTGCCTTTTTGTATTAATCCTGATCTTTCCCTGAACCTTCAGCATATTGTTGTGGCTGTGTGCAGATCATGTGGACCTGCCGCATCTCTCTGCTGATATAAAAGCCTCATTCGAAATGAACAAACGCATATCAGTTCTTATCTGCACAAATGAAAACACAGTTATGCATTTTATATTCCATATTACGTGACTGGCGTGCCCTAAATCTGACACACTGGACATTTAACTGTGGAGAGGGACTTGATTTATTTGGGTTTTTGTTAAGATTGAGTTTGTTGTTTGCTCTTTTTCTGCTCCGTTGGTTGTTTCCGTTGTACCAACATAAAATATTCAATAGCCTCAGATGATGCACTGCCCATTTGTAAATGCATAAATAGATTGGAGATAATTGTTAGGCACATCTACCTGTCATTGTTGAATCAAACATTATGTACTGCGGTCAGAGCTGAGGGATATGAGGATATCTGAGTATGAATGCATCACCTGCTGTTTATTCTCTCTGGTTCTGCTTGTAGTCTGAGTTGTATCGATGTTTGAGCTTTGCAGTCTGTGTGGAAACGCTTTGGCTGAAATGCAATCTCAGAACCCATCGGCCGTCGTTTGATGACTATTTAACTTTTTAAAAATGTTTCTTGTGTCATAGAAGTCACCTCTTTAACTCCAAATCTGCCCCGGGTTCTCCTCCCTCCAAAGGGAGGCGCCCAGAACCACCTCAGCTGGCTCCTTTCGACGTGAAGGAGCAGCAGCTCTACTCTAAGCCGATGTCCGAGTTTCTGACCCGATCTCGAAGGCTGAGCCCGGCCAACCCGGCGGAGGAAGCTCATCTCGGCCGCTTGTATCTGCGATCTCGTTCTCTCGGTCACTACCCAAAGCTCATGACTGTAAAATCGAGATCTTTCCCTTCTGGCCTAGCTCCCTCATCCCCACAACGGTCCGGTTCAACATCCGCAGTACTGCAGACGCTGCACCAAACTGCTGATCCACCTCATGCTCCACGAGATACTTGAACTCTCTCTCGCTTGGAACTGGAACTATCCTTTACTTGTTTTCTGCAAATAGATCAAACAGCTCTGCCTTTTTTTTTATTTATTTATTGTATTATGCTTTCATCATGAATCATTTACTCTCACAAATATCTAATTATTAATTCCCACAACTTGAAATAACCGTACTACCCCCACTGCTGCTCCTGCTGTGAGTACTAGTGCTGCTCTATAACACACACACACACACACACACACACACACACACACACACACACACACACTTTTTCTTTGACTGTACGCCGGGTTGCTCCCAGTGACAGAGGAATTTTTGATGTTGGCAACAGTGCCGGATCAAAGTCAAACACAAAAGCTCAGTGTGGAGGGAGGGTTTGGTTCAGGGGGGGGGTGGTGGTAGAGCTGCAGAGGGAGAGACAAGAGAGAGAGATAGAGGGGCAACCCCCACCCTTCTTCAACTCCACCCCTCCCCCAACACCCCCCAAACACACACACACACACACACACACACATAAAAGTCTCCATGGATACACACCGATGAGATCATTCCCGATGAGATCATCATCATGCATCTCTCTTGTACCTGTGTCTCCTTCTACGTCTCCGTCTCTCACCCTCAACTCATATTTCTTTCACGTAGCACAGATTATTAAGAACAAATTATATGAAATAGAAAAGTTACGATTCAACAGCTAAATAAACAGAAATAAGATCATAAAGTCACATTTGTTCTCATATTGTCTTTCTCTTTCTGTTTCCAGAATACAGAATAAACAAAGCAGCATAATATAACATGAGAGGCCCAGCGTTCATTTTTTTATGTGCTTATTTATTAATTCAAATGTTTGCAGTTAAAAGAGAATGAGTTTTCATATTGATCAGTCAGATCAAAACAGTATTTCTGAGCTCGCAGGAGCTTTTTTTTTTCATTTTTAAAGCTGCAGTAAACAATATTTTTTAAAATAATCGTTGGATGTCTTGCCTTAACGCTGATAGACTAAATTAATTTAAATAAATAACTTTAATTTTGAGTATTAATGCAGCTCCGAAACATTGTAATCCATTTTTCTCACTCATCTCTTTGAGTTTCTCTAATTATTTTTAGCCACCCTCACTTCTGTATCTTTTTCTCTTTCGCTCAATCTTTATATTTGACTTGTGTCTCTCTCTCTTACGTCGCTCGTCTCAGGCTCTGTCTCTCCATCACTTCGCTCTTTTCGCTGTATTTGGCGTCATGAGAAACGACACTTCCGAGGCAGTTTACAACATTTTCCCGCTTCTCTAGCTGCCATTGCTTCTTCGTGAAAAAAAACACACCCAAGACCACAATGAATACGCTCAGCTTCCATCATCAGACACGACTCGCTTGCTCCCGGGGTGACTCGAATAGACTAACATCCCTCCAAGGCCGCGCAACTTTCTTAATTAAAGGCATAAATTTCCTCCACGACGCTACTATGTTCTGTTCTGCCTCTGTGAAGACAACAGTGATGGGAAAAAAAAGAAATAAATAAAAACGGGGCGAACCCTCAGCGACTCAGATGTGCTACTGTAGCGAGTCCTCAAGGAACCCTATCCTGAGAGTGCAGTCATTTACATATTGCTTTGATGAAAGAATACATTTATGTGGGTTTTTTATTTGCATCGTCGGGACGAGAGAGTTTTTATTCCTCAGTCTCATTCTTCGACTCCAAACAGAGGGAGAAGAAGCAAAGAAATGGATTTCCAGGTCACATGGAAATGCTCGGGTAATTTAAAGGTGTGTTTCAAACTTCGTATGTGGAGGCTCCTGTTGCTGAAGTGTGAATGAGCGTCTAATTTTTCTAATAAACACTGAATATTTTTAGAAACGTGATAATAATGGAGAAAACTTGTGTGTACGCACATAAAAACAGTCAAAGAACTGTTAAACTAAGTATGAGAATGACTGAGCCTAAATCAGACACGGTGGGTTGTCAGATTGGGGATAGACTGCAAAAGATCCGGATCACATTTGGCTTTAGTGTGCCGACAGTCGGTCACAATAGACTGATCCGATCGGATAACTTGGAATTACTGCCGTAGCACATAGATAGTCCAATGAAACCCTTTTCAGACACGGGTTACGTAACATCGTCGGATTCATCTATCTGTTAAAGAGGTGGCTTTTATAATAATTCACTCTTTGTGACGCGTTGTGCTGGATCTTCATTCATCCGTCTTTGCGGTTGGAATGAATGAACATTGAGACGACAGAGGAGGAACGCTCTGCGGATTATTACCGTGGCTGTCGGAGGGTTTCTTCTGTTGCCGTGGTTTCACCACAAGAGGAAACATTATTTTTATAGACTGATCTGATATGCACAGCTGGATCCCATCAACAACTAAAAATGTGTTTTTTCCACAGTGTTCCCTAGTTTCTTATACTCTCAGTGATGGTGATTGAGATCATTAATTACAGTACATTCTGCTGCCTTCACATTCATCTGACAGCGTTCAGTTCAGACCTGTGCGTCGTGTTGAAAGTGATACAGGAATGTAACTCGACCTTGTTGTGACTTTTACATAAAAGCGAGCAGGGAGCCTCTTCAGGCATGAGAATACTTTGACATCCAGAGTATTCTTTACCCCGCGAGGCTGCAGAGTATACACGAAGCGTTGGTTTGTGTCACCGATTTTAGATTTCGGAATCAGCTGCACAGTTTCCATGATAAAAATCAAGAAATCAGATGAATTCAGATTATTCTCAAAGACACAGATTCACATTTTTTAAAAAATATTTTTGTTATCGAATGTGTTAAAAGCATCATTTCTCATGGAAATCTCAGCCTGGAAGTCGCCCGCCATGATTTGAATTTATCATACACAAAAAAGGATAAAACAATGGTGATCTCTATCACACACACACACACGCACACACACACGCACACACACACACACACACACACACACACACACACACAGTCTCTCATTGTCCTTTTGCCTTTGGACTGTGTAAACATGAATCGCGGTCGTAAAACTGTGTCCGTAAGACGAGCGTCGCCTTGAGACCCAAACTTTCATTGTCGTTTATTTTACACACCGTTTCACTGACCTTCTCTCCGAGGCGACTTTGTTACGGCTCAACTTGAACCATAGTTGGCTCAATAAATATTGTTTGAATCATTTTACTGGCTGTGCAGTAGAGCCCGGTCTTCTGAAATGTAATGACATTTTTCTTTTTGTGGAAGTGTATTTTAAAACCCAACATGAAAAAAAGTTTTCAAACATTTGCATTCATTTCTTCAAAGCAGAGGGTTTTTTTATTTTAACATACTCAGCCTTCCTAAAACTTAAAGCATTTAATTACTTGTATAAATCTCACCAATAGAATAAACTAGATTCAGCTTTTTTTCAGCTGAAACTTTGAGCTGTCACATATTTCCAGTGTGCAGAGGAGGATGCTGATCTGGTGCACGTCGCCGACAGTTTGGGGAAGTTTGGAGCATCAAAAGCAGCTTCAACATGGTTCAGAGGTGTGTTTTATTCCAACAAAGAAAAACCAACTAACCAACTGACAAAACTCAAACGAAGGAAGCAGCAGATTTAAACACCTCCTGGTCAAAACCACCTTGATACTTGAGAGGCTGGAACAAGACAAGCTGTCAAGAAGAATGACACTAACATTTCATTCAAACTAGAGGTAATCTCAACCAGTGTTGGGAGGAAATGGAATAAAACAAACAAAATACAAAGAATGCATCACATCCTCCTCCTTCAAATCCCACTTGGTACAGTCCAGATTGTCCAAAAACCAACACCGCCTCCAGCCAGGAGGAAAAAATGAAATGAAGACGATCTGTTTATTATAATAAATGTCACAGCTTCAGTTATTCTTTCACTCAGGTCTTTTTTTCCATGACCTCCATGGAGAGCGTTGGGAAACAGACATCGAATGTATGTAGAGTTTGGGCTCTTTCTGTTACATTTATAATGAATCTTTAATTACATTTTATCATGCAATAATTTTTGTTACTAACCAAGTATGACACACATTCTATCTGTTGCTGCAGAGTCTTAACAAACTGTACGGAAGTAGTTCACTGAAACAAAAACTTTTCATCCGTGTCACATTTTTACTGAACCGAACTCTGCGTCTTCCGTCTCTCCTCCAGCAGCTGACGCTCAGTAGTGTTTTTGTGCCGAATGAAAGAGTTTCGTTCCCGTTCAGGTTTTGTTAAATGTTTCCGCGCCAGCGTTAAAACGAGCGACCCACCGCAGAGCAGAGAGGAGCCTGCGAGAGCAGATGAAGAGCCGCGCTGCAGATTGAGATACTCACGGCTGGGAGAGAAACAAAACAAGACGGAAATAAAGCAGGAGCAGATTAATCATTACGACACGTCAGGGGTTGAGTTAACAACTTTTTAACAAGGATGAAAAATCTTTTTTAAACACCAGCTGATGAATCCAGGAAGAAAAACATCCTCAATGTTTTGTTTTTTGGCTCAAAGGCTCAAATCAAATCTTTTATTCATCCTGCCAAAGTTGAACAAAAAGTCCCAACACCGCCCCATAATTTCCCTCCGATAGACTCCCCCTTAACGAGTAAACATTTATTTGCATACTTGACACTAACGACCCATCGGCTATTCCTTAATGGCCTCATATTTCTCTAATTGGATGAGTGTGCGGTGCTAATTAATTAGCAATTACCTGCTAATGGTTGCATAGTCATGAGCCCACAGCCTATTAGCTTCCAATAAATACTTATTAAGAGGCCCTGATTGCTGAGTAGCTTATCGTCGACACGTTCATCGCACTGATAACTGCAGCATGTTACTTCAGTTTGTAAGAAAACGAACGGATGAGATCTTTATTAACTCTAAAGAATCACAGCCACCTGTACTTATTACACATGCTTTGTTAGTTAATAAAACAAGCTTAAAATATGATGTCGAAGCTAACATCTTACTGGACTAGCTGTGGACTGCAACCACCTCGCCTCACCCTCTCCTTCCTAAAGCATGAAGGAGAGAGGCTGGGAAACATGCAACAACTACACCCAGTGTGTAGTTTGTCTGTTCTGGGCTCCTGTAGAAACATGGCAGCTCCGTGGAAGCAGACCCTCAGTGTCTGGAGATGAAAGTTTAATTCTAAGGTAAGAAAAACATAACAAAGCTTATTTTCATGTGATTATACACTCATGAAAACACATTATATTCCATTTATGTCATATAAACGCTGGACCTTTGGGTAATTATTAAGGATTCACCAGATCTGTGTGATTTCTCCTCCAGTCTGTTCCCTTTAAAACCAGAATAAAGCCATAATGAGACATTGTATTACATGTCATCTCAGTCCAGTCCATGTCAGTGATATCTGAAATAGACCCGAGATGTCATTAAAATAATGAGAAAGGTCTTTTTTTTTTTTTAGTTAGAGCGACCGACATAAAATCTGGGTTTTATCCGGTAAAGTTAACTCACCAGGAAATCCTTGAAATCTGCTGAAACCAAGGAGCACAAGCATCATCCGAATGATCGGCTCAAACATTCACCAAAGTTAAAAGGACCACCTTTGACCTTTGTGCAGTTATTACAAACATTTTCATTCCATTCACCATTAAATAAAGTAATTTACATGATCCTGGCCAAACTGTCGGGTCGCTGATCATCAGACTGCTCGTGTTTTATTAAAGCAATCGATAGAAACCACGGCCAAAAACTTGGAAAACACAATCCAAACTGCAATGGGGACATTTTAAAAATACATGAGGGTTTCAAAATTCATGTGCAGATTGAATTTATTACATCATTTAAACTTTTGGACTCAGGGAAAAGTAATTTAAAAAGAAAACAAGGCCAGCGGCATTGAACAAAGGAGCGAGGCTGCACACATGCACTGCTGCCGGACAATGAGCAGCTCCTCTCATGATTTGCTCAAGGGCACTTAAGAGGACGATGTTTGTCTTTCACTTGACTTGTTGCTGATTTGCCTTTGAACCGGCAAAGCTGATATTTAACGAGCACAAAACTTAAAACTTGTTCCTTTGAGGCAATTTCACAAAAAAATTCAAATTTTCAATGAAAACTTTAAAAATGTTTTTTTTTTCACCCCCCCCAAAGTGAATTTAAAACATTTATTTTTTTGGGCATAGAACTCTTGAAATAAATACGGCATCCTGTGAAATAAAAAGCGCCACAAGGACGCAGCCACACCTGTGAACAGCCTGACACCCATTCTGATCAAAAGAGCCAACTTTGTGAAAGTGCGTAATCAAATAAAAAGGAATTATTCATACACAAATGACACCCGGGCTCCGACATCTCCCCGCTCTGAATGCAGCTTTTGAATTTCCAAATGAAGCGTTGTCATTTTCTGTGCTGTCTGTCCTTGTGTATCTGTGTGTGTGTGTGTGTGTGTGTGTGTGTGTGTGTGTGTTTCCTTCTTTTTTTTAATCACCACATATCTCTTTCTCTGTGTAAACACAACATATATCCTCGTGCCTGGTGCCCAGAGACGCCTGTGGCTTATGAGGTTGCGATGGCAACGCTGAGATGCACTCAGGCTTGCTTCCATGCAGCTGGGACCCACGCTGCGCTGCAACCTCGAGGGGAATCTCTGGGAAAGTGAAGTGGAGGGTCAGGGGTAGGGGGGTCTGCGGGCACAAACCGAGGATTAATGGTGTTGATTCAACTGTCATGACTCAGTATGAGGATTCCTTCTCTGTGTCTGTTCAAAGCAAACAAATAAAAACACAAACGGTTGCGATGAATCTGAGAGAAATCTGCTGCAAATGAAGCAAATTCGAGTGCGACAATGGAGAAAATGAAACCAGGGGAGTGCGTGTCAGTGAGTGGGAGGATGTGTGTGTGTGTGTGTGTGTGTGTGTGTTCAAAGACATACGAGGACGGTAGGAGAGAGAATTTATGCGTCAAACTACTGAGAAAGCAGCTTCGAACACCTGTCAAGGAAAACACTGAAGCAAAATTTTATTTTACGGCGACGTTCAGGGGAACCGTTCGCTTGCTTGCGTTCGGTGATAAACCAGCATTTCCACATCAGTGGCAGAAATATATCCTCCAATATGAAGAGGCTCATATTAGAGGGGAATATTACTGCTCCTAAAAAAACAAAACAAAACAGTTTTATGAGGATATTCAAATTGTTTGTGGGAACCTTTAAAACGTGTCTCGCACTTCATGTCGTCTAAACATGACGAACGTTAAATGAAACTGGAAACAAAGCTGCATACGACCCGTGAGTCTGCTTATTAAACATTGCTTAAAAGAGCTTCATTAACACTCAGTGCCTCACAAAAACTAATGCAGGCTAATTAAACTGGAGGCTGCTGTACTGTAATATTTAGAAACACCTCTCACCCCGGCTGTGTTTTGTTTTCCACGTCCACAGACTAACTGTAACACATTTCTTATAGTTTTGCACTGTAGGAAAATGATGCATTATGCCTGCTTTTTTTTTTCTCCACTCTTCCAGTGTGAGCGCACGATAAAACCTTTGAATTATTACATGGTATGGAAATGGGACCCTGCTATCACAGGAGACACAGAAAAATGTTGTTTCACATCTCATGAAACTAAATGAAGGAGTGCCATCAATAGAAACCTGAAGAAATGCATGTATGCCGTTACATCCAGTAAGCTTTTATTGTACTTCCAGACAATCCTGTTAAACAGGAGCCTTTCCACAGGAAAACATGCACAATATGATATAATATTATACACTCTGGACCAAAACACGAGCTGCTTTCTTTAAACCATGACCGCAAAACTTCCCCAAGCCTGAACATCGCTCTTCCTTCACTAATTGGGTGCACAGCTCTGCAGTGAGCGAAGCACACTCCCAGAGATGGAAGACAGCTTTGAGGTTTTTTTTACTGGAAGCAAATGTGAAAATATATTATTGGACAACAAATTCAATGATGAAGATTACTAATCAGAAACAGAGATTTAGTATCTACAGTCTCCACAAGAGTAAAAAGTAAAAAGAGTGAGACATCAGCAAATCTGAGGGAAGATGTAGGAACGTCACAAAAAATAAAAATAAAACAAACAGCAGGACAAGTAATTAACAAACCAATCACAGAACAGCTACAATATAAGATGGATTATACTCCAACACAGCCATGCATAGACCTTCTTCCTCTGCACAGCTGATGTCCATAAACATCTGGCTAACTTACTTAATACTAGAGTATTGGATTTACCTATACAAAGCCATTAGTTGCCCCATCAACCATCACTTTTTAACATCGAGTTCAGTTTCTTCCATCACTCTCTGCTCTCCAAAGGTCAGCAGCAACCGAGGTCAAAGTTTAAATAAACTGAACTACGTCTAGCAGCAGTTATGAGCAGCCTGTGTGGGAGGTTTAACTTTGTCTCTTTATATAAAACATGGTGTCTGCAGTTCATGTAATGCTGTGAGTTAAACTTTTTGGAAAGCTTGTCCTGGTCCTTGTCTTTTTTTTTTTTTTGAGTGGGGGTTTTAAGGTTGTTCCTGAGTCAGCCAAACTAACACCAACACATTCTCGTTCCAGTAACTCCAATATTATGCAGTCAAGGCAGAATCGGCAGTGTGACGATACAGAAATAGCAGCGTCCGATTATCCGGTGATATTTGCTTAGTCACAAATCTGACAAAATGGTGGACGAATAATGTCAGTTAAACCGCCTCAGAGCGGCGTTACTTACTCGACTAAAACAGCCGCCGGTGGCAGAATAATACGGTGAATCATTTTATTAGAACAGTCATTTGGAAGGCGTTGCTGAGTCGTCGCCATCAGATCAGAAAATGCTGGAGAAACAACCCAGTTTGTCGGCGGACTTTGATTTAAATTTGACATTGATGCTAATCGTGCTGCGACTCATCTGACAAAGCGCGTAGCTGTCACAGCACCGCCCACAGTATCGTGACTGACATCCAGATGATGTCTGAAGAAGGCGGCGCGAGAACTTCACAGCAAAGAGCCGCAAAGTACACCTACACAATGCATCTACCACCTCTCCAAATATTGTTGCAGACCATGGAAACAGTATATTCCCTAAAGGCGGTGGCCTTTCTGAGCAGGATAACGCAACACTAAAAACGAGTTCAAGGTGCTGACATGCACTCCAAATTCCCTGGATGTCAGTCGAATCGAGCATCTGTTGGATGTGCTCGACAAAGAAGTCCGATCTATGGAGGCCTCACTACGACAAGACTTAAAGCAGGGGTCTGCAATTAGCGGCCTGCGGGCCAAAACTGGCCCGCCATCAATTATATCTGTCCCGCTAGATGACGTTGATTTATTTTAAAATATATATATATTTTAAAATATATCTTTTAAACCTCATGTTTCCTGTCGAAATACAACAATTCCACAGATTTAACGTAACGTGACAGCAGCCAGAACATCCTCGCAGCCTCTTTACTTGACGCACAGGTCGGATCCGGGTCCAAACTTTTTTGCCGACCCCTGACTTAAAGGATCTCTGCTGAGATCTTGGTTTCATATCTATTGGAATCCATGACTCAGTGGATCACGATGTTACGGCTGATCGGTGGATGATACAGAGAGGAAACATCAGAAGTTTCAGAAATGAAATCCCCAACATGAATCGAAGCATTGTTTTAACTCCTTAACTTTCTCCATCGACGCTTCATCTCTCTGAACCCTGACAAGCCGCTTCACTTCTTCTTCTCTCCCAGAACAGAAAACTAAATAATGAAGTGTATTTTTAAACGAGGAAGAGATTGAACATTTGCCTACTGACGCCTACTTCACTCGGAGCGCAAAGGTTGATCATAGCTACTCAACACAATACGAGACTATTTTAATTAAGACGAAAATAACAATCGCGGCTAAGTCACTCCTCCACAGCAGCGTGAGGTGTCTCTTAACTCCTTGAAACTGCAACATTCAACTTTTTCCAGCTTCAGATGAGGAACGTATCGTTAGTCCCCACACTTTCACACACTTGTCAGTCATCCTGATGAGCTGTCATCCGTGCCCGAGGCTGAGGTAACCGACATCCACAGAGCCTCCACGGGCGTCAAGGAAGCCGGCGTTGAACCCAGTCGATCCCCCGTAACAAAAGGCAACGCTGATGTTTACTGTTTTTTAACATTTGGCGCGTGACTGCCACTTTTTATCTCCTTGGTGCACGAGCAGCTCACCGCAGGTCACAGGAACTGCTTTTTAGAAAAGGAAATATCTCTTAATATCACTAAAGCAGCGGTGAAAAGGAAAAAGACAGGCTTTAGAAAACAAAGGAAAGTCACAGATAAACAGCGACTCTGATTTATAGCCGTTTCTATTCGTTTAATAGCCCTTTAATATGAAAAACTTTCAGAAGCTCCACAAAATCTATAATGTCATTTTGGAAAATGTCACCGACATATATGAAGCACTGCGTCTGTTAACCGGCACGGGGGGAGCGTGTATCGATCCTAACAGGTAACTAAATCTACCTGTCAAAATAACGCCTTGAGCTCAGAGCTAATATGTCTTAGCGAGCAGATATATAGCAACCGCTGCGAGCCGGCGAGGCGGGTGCGTCGGGGGGTAACAAGCCCGTTGTTTAGCCGACATGTCACATGAATCAGGCCAATTGTATGATGGCCTTTTCTGCCGCCGCGGCCTCGTAAACGCCAAGGTCAGCCGCAACAGTGGATGGAGACATAAATGGGTCATATATATTGTAACAAGGCCGCGGGGGTCAGAGCAGACACGACCTTGAGCGCAACCTCGCTTGCACTCCTCCCCCCGTCCCCCAGAGGACTCATTCTCCCAGACTCCTTTATTGCTCATTTCTATGGCAACAGTCTGCTCTGCGGATTGGCCTCTTAATAGTTAATAGCCAGCTTGCTCTTATGGAAATCGAAAAAAAAAAGAAGAAGAAGAAGAAGAAAAGCAAGGGCCTCGCTTCATGATGTTTTTATGGCGACTGGAGCGCCGGGCGACTGATTCTTTTTCCCAGGGCCGTTTGATTCTCCGCTCCCCCTCCTCATGCTACGCATCACCATACACTCACTTCTCTTCCCCATCTCAGCTCCCAGGGTCTTGCAGGCTCGCTGGAGGGCCCCTGCGCTGGAGAAACAAAGATAATAATTGGCTCCGGTTTATCGTTGACTGTGTATGTCCCACATTTGATCTATTCTTTGGCTCTTGGTTAAGAAGAAGTCTCTTCGGGTTGGTCGCAACCAGAAAACTCATCATGGAGCATCCCCCAGAGGCTCGCGGGCAATCAGGGCGAGCGGCAACAGCTTCATCAGGTGCGGGAAGGGGGCAACCGTGATCTGATTGCCTATTGTATACATTATAATATTCTCAACATATATATGCTTTGAAAAGTATTCAGGATGACACAACAAGAATTAGATCACGTATGGTGTCAAGCTGGGTTTTTGTCTTGTCTTGTCACTGTTTTATTTTGAAAGATAACTCTCCTCTCGTTTCAGGTCACTTGCCCTTCCTCATGTGTCCCCGCTCTGATTGTTTCCACCTGTTCCCTATTACCTGGTGTATATATTAAGTGTTTCGTCTCTCGTAGCGTTCACCTAAGCCTTATTTTCATAGCCCACAGTCGTAGCGTCATAGCTCTAGTGTTCTTTTGTTGTAACTTTGTAGTCTAGCCGTTTTTTTTTTTTTTTGTGTATAGCTTAGTGTTTTTCAGCCTCATTGGAGCGCCCTAAGTTTAAGTTTCATAGCCTTTTGTTTTTCCTCCTAGAGAGTGATTTTGAGTTTGTTAATCTTAAATAGACAAGCTTAGAGTGAGTGATTTTCTGTTTACCCTAGTTTAGGCCTTTTTTCATAGCCTCACTCAGTCGAGGATATTTGTGATCTGAATAAAACAGCTCTCTGCCAAACTCTGCATCTGAGTCCTCTTTTGAATCCGGGCCTGACAAGTACCTTAATTTCATTTGTTTCATCGTGCATCACGAACCGCTCGAAGTCTGCAGGTCATTTCAGCGAAAGATCGACCTGATGCTTCTGCTTTGGTTTCACCAACCGAAAGTTTTCAGCCACCTTTGAACTGCACACCTACTTGTCTTCCATATTTGTAAAAAGTATATGAAATAATGCAACATCTGTCGACCGACACATAAATAACGTGCAGCAGCAGTGGTGGTAAACAATAAAGGAAGATAATATAACTTTTGTCAGCAGAAGCTATTCTGTCGAAGCTTTGCAACAAACAATTAATTACCCATTTAAAATGATTTTCCCGACCGCTGTTTGTCTCGTTTCAAATAGTACATTCTGCAAAGTGGTTTGATGGTTTCGGTTTAACAGTCGCCGCGTCAACAAAGTAATGGAAAAGTGGAAATGAGAAGGGAGTCAAGCAGCAGCAGCAGCAGCAGGCGACGCAGCTTAAAATACACTGGGGGTGAAGAATGCGAGCAGGAAATATGATAGGTGATTACCTCTTGCTCATTGTGAAAATGAAAATCTTATAATAGAAACAGAAATTTCACAGAGAAAGGCGTGTGGGAGGAGGGCGGGAGGAGTGAGAGGTGAGGAGTTAGCGGATCTCTAATGCCTCCTTTCACAGATAAAAGCTGATATCATCTGGAGAGGCAGCCCGGCTGTTTTCACGCTGTCTCGATTCTTTATTTTAATTTTTTTATTTTGTTGTCGTCCCTCCACGCCGCCGCGTTCAGGACGGAACGGACACCAGCTGTGAGGATGAGATAAATAGAAATGAGTGGGTTGAAAGAGAACAGAGAGAGAGAGAAAGAGTGGGCACAAGACAAGAGAGACAGAGGAACGGTGACAGGAGTGGAAGATGAGGATGGACAGACTCTGTGATGGAGTCCAGTAGACGGAGAGAGGTATCAGTGAAGTGGGAGCTCTTGAGAGCACAGAGTGGTGCTCGACTTATCTTATCCAGCCAGTCATGCATCCACTTCGCAGGATATTTAGGCACCCGGCAGGTTGAGCTCCTTGAGTCATTTGGGTGGAGGACAGAGCTTTCATTATAAAACATTTAAATCTTTTTGTCATGTTTGAAAAACCTTAAACTTCAATATATTGTAAGATTTGCATTAGAAAGTGTGCAGCCTGGCAGAATTTAATGTCATTAATTGGGGCTGAGATCAAAATCGGGACGGGAACATGAAGATGATCACGCAGGCCGTGCACCCATTTATTAAGCTGACAATATTACAGTAAAGCTGGAAGTATGTTTACAGCCTTGCAGTCTGATCGCTTGTGTTTCTCTCTCGTAGAGATGAGATCCAAACAATGAAGCCGGTGAGTGAATTATTACCAGAGCTGAAGAGGAACGACGGCCAACGTGACAAAAATACACCCAGAAAAATGATAAATGTTCCCATAGAGATACTTTGATAACATTCGGAGCAATTTTCTCATCATGCAGCAACTATTAAACTCTCCGTAGCTCCACACGTGTCGAGGCTTGATTTATGTGCGTTTCCTGACATGAACTGAATCCAGCATCAATCTTAAATCATGTTTTCTAGAACATTTGAAGTTTCCCATAACTTTGGTTGTTAAATGTAAGAATTGTAATGTAACCTCCTTGGTGGCTTCCTTTGGACGTGTTCTGGGCACGTCTAACTGATACCCCAGAGCAGAACCAGAACCCCCAGAGCAGACCCAGAACCTGCGGAGCAGCTGTATATATATATATATAGCCCATAAGGCGTGAGAACACCTCAGGATCCACTACGGGGGTGTCAGATAAGCGGAAATAAATGGATGGATGGATATTGGATCTAATGCTGCAATATTTTCCTCAGTGTTAATTGGATCAAATGAAGAGTAATGGTTTTTATTTCAGATGCTGATCCAGAGTCTGGACCGTCCCTACAGAGTGTCTCGGTCGACTATGGGAGGAAACTGTCTGCAGCTCAGGTCGGCCTGTGGTTCCATTAGCGATGTCAATATTTACTGTGGATGCTGTTAAAGCCCACAGGTTTTCTTCGACTGGGACACTGAATGGCAGTGGAACAAAGCAAAGCCGGGGATGACCTGATGTGCTGAAGTCAGGTCCAATACACACACACACACACACATGCACACACACACACACACACACACACACCTGCTATATTCCAAAGACAGATAATAAAAACCTTCTCGACACAATCAAAAATATGTTTTACAGCTTTTTCATTTGGTTCTTTTGTACTTCCAATAATAATAAAGAAGAACAGTGTAGATGGAGGATAATGGTCTGCATGTACTGTATATGTGTATATTTGCACATAAACATTGTCAAGCTGTCTCCGTTTCTGTAATAAGAATCAATTATTTGCCCTCCCGCATGAGCACACAGGAAAAACACATGGTCTATTTCCACTTTCATGCCTTCATTCATTCAAAAGGGACACACACACACACACACACACACACACACACAGACACACAGTCAGCTGCTTCCAGTCTGTTTACAACCTGAATCTTTTGTTTTGGCCTGTTCCACCGTGTGTGTGTGCAGGGAGGGGGGGATCCCCTCAACCTTGACCAGGCGCCTCAGCTTTGCTTTTTTCAGTTATGAATAGATAAGAATGGATAACATTCTTCATGGGTACTGAACAGTGGTGAGCACAGCATCAGCAGATTGTGTGTGGTCTTGTCTCAGACATGATTTCTGACTCGGTTGCAAAGCGAAGCATCGTTGTATGAATTGGAAATAAGACGGTGGAGGATATTTTACAGCATCACGTGAAATATGATGTGACTTCTTTTGCTGCGGTTTTAAAAAAATGTAATGCAAAAAAAAGCACGAACGCTTCAGCCGTGCGGTCGATTCTCCGCTGTCCCGTACTGGTTCAACCCTCTCCTCCTCCCCAAAGCTTCATCTATCATCATCTGTCCTTATCCTTCATCTTCATCTATCCCACATTCATCACATTCGCTCATCGAGCATAGAGGAAAGGCAAAACACACTGAAACACTTAATCATGGTTTAAAAACAGTTAGAGTTTCTATTTTTGCGTTTCAACATCTCGCACGGGTCGTGCTGTGCGTCCTTCAGGCCGGTTTCACAGACACGAATGACAACTTAAATAAAACAAGGATGACTCCGAGGTTTTTTGAATTCTTGGAGATCCGTCTGCATGACAGGCTGAATATCAACGCAATATTTATAAGAAATAATGGTGGTTTTCATTTGATATGTGTCTTGGGTTGGAGTCTCAGTGAAACACTGGAACAAGCAGACACAGAATGTAACTTTGAAGCAAAATAAGCTTCGAGGGAGATTTAACAGGATTATTGGGCTTCGAAAGATTAAACCAGCATTAATTAAGCAACATTTCTGATACTGGAAGAGCAACGCACTGATTTAGTATTACACTTTGATAACGCTGTCTGGTTCTGCTGCAATGATCTTGTTACTTTTTTTTTGTAATGTCAGAGTTATTGTCTTTGTTATACATTCTTCTTCCTCGAGCAAAGACGAGGAGCGGGCTGAGGAGGTTCTGGTATGTTCACATATTTCTAACCCCCCAAAAATTCACCCCCAAACTGACATCACACAATTACCTCTGGAGCCACAAATGGCTTTATATAACTTTATTCAGATCTGCACTCACCAAGATGATTTGTCTTTAATATTAAATTAAATAGCTCTGAGTAATGATTTAAAACTTGTTTTTTTCCTATAGCTTCTTAAAGCTCATTGTTTTGGTCCCGTCCTCCCCGCACAGTTCAAGAAAGTTGAGTACCGTATATCCTAGTCAGGATCGTAGCACAACATTGTGGACCCTATAGATCAGCATCATCATTTATGGCTCCTTCCCTAAGTCCACTGTATTAAATCTTGTATCTTTGTGGACCGTCCTCACACGAGTGTTTCTATGGAGAAATGTTGATTAAATAATTAAATTTAACAGTTTATGAATGTAGCCGAAGGTTAGAAAAAATCCTTTTCTTTGGTTCCTGTGGCGTAAAGTTTATCTTTGTGGCTCATGTTTCTATAATTTTGATTCCTCGAATCATTAAATTATTCACGGTTCAGCTTATTTCATAATATTTATGGTCATGTGATTTAGGATATATGTCTTGGTATGCTCTCCTATAAAGGGAAGTTGTGTGAAATGTATTTTTCTTTTTTTTTTGTATTTAAATTTTAAAAACATTATGTCCATTTTTTATCAAATTTCAAGTGGCCCAGCAGCAAACAGCCTTTTCACACACACACACACACACACACTAATCCCCACAGACCTGATATGAACTACTGCTTCAATTTTACTTCAATTTTGGATCCATTTGTCCTTGTAGCTCCACTGTGTTAAAGCAAGAAGGATGAGGGGCTGGGAGGGGAGAAGGGGGAGCTCAACAAACACTCCAAAATCCTTGAGCTTAGTCCCAGAAGTAACAACAGAGTACACACACATAAGAAGGACAGAGGACATTGTACTGCAGGAAGCGCCAGAAAAAAATCTCCATTCATTGTCTCTGCCAGTAATCTGGTCCAAATTAAATATTTGATTAATAAAGACAGGAACAATAACAACACCTTGCAAGGGTCCAGAGTCAAATCCCACTGGGGCTTCTGGGAATGAGAGCGAAAAAAAAACTGTGGTCCAAATCCTGTGTGTGTGTGTATGTGTATGTGTATGTGTATGTGTGTGTGTGTGTGTGTGTGTGTGTGTGTCACTACCTTCAGCAGTGGCTCATGTTGCAGATAAATGTCAGGTTTTAGCAGTCAGAGGGGGATAGGCATGATTTAAATAATGTTTTCTGTCAGCTCCTGCCTTGCTTGTTAGCTGTGTATATTCACACACATGCACATATACTCACACACACACATGCTCACACATGCACATACACTCAGGTGCATGCATGAATATATCTGTATGTAAGACTCAAACCTGACGCGTGGCCGCAAACCTGCCCTCAAATGCAAATCCACTCTGGCAGCCACGCACACGCAGAGGTGTAGAAATATATATATAGCTGCACACATATGTGCTCAGATACATACGACCTATAATAGCGATACTCTTTGTTATAACACGTTCATTTTGAAAGGTTACACAGATATTAGGTTTGAAGCGGAAAGCAAGAAGCGTGAATGGAAGTCTGATGATGTCAAGGAGTGCAAATAATATTAAATAAAACTATTTATTAAAAGGAGAACTGGAGTTAAAAGAAGTGTTTGTGAGCTCAGTAGTCACATAATGCAATCTTAGAGGACAGTCAAGCACACAAGAGTTTACCAGGTCACAGTGTCACTGCATTTTAGAACAAAAGCAGCTTATAAAGTCAGAGGAAAACAGTTTAGATATATGAATCTCTATGATACTAAAGTTTATTTTATTTTTCCCGCTGTCAACAAGTCACCGGCTTGAATCACTGGCCATGGTATGGTCATGCCAACCATGATACTAGACTTAGTTAGTTAGTTAAACTATAAACTATAAAGAAGCATGCATGCATATTAAGAACCTGAGAAGACCTTGAATGGAGCCTTGAGGAACGCCACAATTATATTACGCTGAGGGTCCAATTCCAGCCATTCCAAAATGCCGTCCTTGAGGTCTATTCAAGCTTTCAAGCAATGCAGAATATTATGATCCAAAAGAATCACTCAGATTTAATAAAAACAAATAAATTAGTCACCTTTAGAACTGTTAATAATCAGATTTATAAGAATATAAAGAGTAGTAAATAATATTTCATTTGGGATGATTTCACATTCCTGAAGTTGTGTTGTGCTGAAACTGGATAAGAGTATTATGACAGATATTTCTTGTAATAAAAAGATTGTACTGTTGCTGCAGCTAACAACAGAAACTGAATTACATTAAACAAAACATTCGAGGTATGGTTGGTAGGAAATTTTTGGTAATCATGGACACACACACTCTCTCATACGAACATAAATAAATGCATTTACACAAACATATAGAACATGCACATATAGAAACATCCCGATGTACAGCACGTGCATGAACTCTAGCGAACTTCTGCACACGGTAACACATTTCCCTCGAGTGATAAAGGTGCCGCAATTTGCCACCAAATCTCCGTCATTTTCCTGAGTGAAATGGTCCAATTTTCTACTTTTCGCAGCAGGGCTGTTACTGAAAACTATCCTCTGCCCTTTGGCTTCACTATACATCAATTCATGTCTTTATCTGGGAAATAAACACAGGTACTGCTGCATGATAGTACATGATTGTTGCTTCTTCTTCTCCTTTCGGCTTTTCTCTTCAGTGAATCAGCTGCCTCTATCTAACCCTGTCTTCTGCATCCTCCTCTTCTCTCACACCAGCTACCTTCATGTCCTCTTTCACTGCATCCATAAACTTCTCTGCTCTTCCTCTAGGCCTCCTCCTGTCTGGCAGTTCAAAACTCAGCATCCTTCTACCAATATATTCACTGTCTCTCCTCTGGACATGTCCGAACCATCTCAGTCTGGCCTCTCTCTGACTTTATCTCCAAAACCTCTAACATGTGCTGTCCCTCTGATGTAACTCATTCCTGAATATTTCAGGGTGTTGATCTGCAAGCTTTGTGTGTGCATGCATTGCATCTGCAAGTTTTGGAGCAAATTTAGCTTTGGCATCAGGACATTTGATAAGAAAACACTTATATCTTGAGAAAAAGTCCCTCTTTTATTCAACATGTATCATTCAGCTGGTCAATCGGACAAAATACACCAGTGTACACACACAGGAAGTTTGTCTCCATGTGTGAAACAATGCAGTGTGTGTAAATCTGTACATCTGCACAAGGAGTCCACATGACGCTCTGCAGGCTCTGATGAAGAAAGAGTGTAACACTAAACTACGGCACAGAAAAGAAATGGAGCGGCAAAAAGTGAGCTTGCATCGCTGTTATATAATTAGTATGTCAAGCACTGGGCCCAGAGGCCGAAAATAGTGCTGCTGCCTTTGCCTGGGGAGTTGTGGAGGGAGGGAGAGAGAGAGAGAGAGAGGGGATGGTGTCAGATGAAATGGGGGGGAGGGTGTTCGAGGCCCAATATACCGGCGGTCTAATAGTGCCAGTCAAGAATTTGTGGCATCGGCCAGCCACACGCAGTGCGTAAACCCTGACACAGTTGGCGGTGGTTTGCTGACACGACATCCAGAAAGTCAGGACCAGGGAGGAAAGTGCTGATGTGTTCAATCGGGGACGGGGCAGTCAGTGTCCACTTGATAGATTAACTTTAAAGGCAAAGTGATGGGACATCCATTCGTCACTTACTGTAGCCGATACGTTGTTTTAGAAAATGATTCGGGGTCTCTGTGACAAAATGTTCTTGGGTACAAATTAAAGCAAAAAAAAAGAATCGCTAGATATTTATCAAAACCAATAAATTATGAGATGATGGTGAAAAAATCTCAAATATTATCAGTTGATAGGGACTTGGCTGCAGAACCAGAGGGAGGCCGGTTCAAGTTCAACACAGACAGTATGGAGCATGGACTGGTTGCCAGTTCACTGAAACCCAAACTGCTCCCAGGGTGCTGAAACTAACCCTGACCCAGCTGATCAATGTGAAACACTGGATCACTTCTGTGTCACAAACTACAAACATGGGATCCATCATCCACCGATGATGCTACATGATAGCAGTTATACATGAATCATACATTTGATGATGTCACCTCACACTAGTTACAATCTTTACACGAAGGAGCACAATGCAAGCACGTCTCTGACTTTACCGTCTCTATTGACATTGTAGATGTGCGTGGTCTTACGATAAATTTAATATTCTTTAATTAATTAATTAAACATGCCATGAAATTCAAGAATAAAAAAACTCACATGTTGCTTTTGCATTATGGTGAGTTAGAATTGCTGGTTCAAACACATTGTGGTTTAAAAATATGACCTTCTTCCTCAGAAAGTAGTGTTTATTATTATTTTAATGTTACATTTTAGCAAACTGGATCCTCCAAACTGATGCTTCGGTTATCATAACCTGTAACAAGGTCTTTTTAAAATGGTTATATGATTTCATATCAGACTGTTTCATTGTGGAACAGTCTTACTTCTTGCAGGATTTGATCATCATGCAGAAATCTGTTTGTGAAGTAACAGGAAGGACAGGAGAAAATAAGCAGACTGTGGAACAGAAAAACATCACAAAATGTACTGAGTATGAAAAAAATGAGAGTAGATCTGAAATTTAATTTCTGTCCTTTAATTTCTCTCCTGTCTTGTTTAAAACCGCCGTCACATTCTCCCTCTGGCTCCAATTTCTTTATCTGGCTCGCCCTCTATCCCACCTGATTATTCTCTAATCATCTGTTACCTCAATTATCTGCTTGCCGGGGCTCTGGCCCTTTCACCTGAACATTTGCTCCTTTAAATTTCCATCAATTTACGCTTATTCTATCACGACGCAGGCAGCTGATAAAGAGCACCGGCTGCATCCCTGAAATGCAAATGTGGAAAACGCCTTCAGCCGGGGGGTTTATGCAGCACGTGGGAGCTTCACCCAGGAGGAAAGTTTGTACAATCAACTCTATCTGCTGTGTGATTTATCTGCTCGTCAGATCCACGCTCCCCCACTTCAGTCAGTAAACAAACGGCATTATGAATGAATGAGGAGACGTCAGGCGAGATCATCGCTCAGGTTATCATGTGTCGAGTAGACATTGATAGACATGTCTTTCCTCTTGATTAGGCATGACCTATTTCCACACACACACATACAGTAAACAATGATGAGCATCCTCACAGGCGTATCTATCCTAACATACACAGGATACAGATAAGACACACTGTCGTCATGGTGACTCAATTTGCTCACTTTGTGATGCAATTTCCTGGTCCTCACCGAGTTAAAAAATGCCATCAATCAAAGTGCAAACATCCAAAGCAGCCGGGAGGAAATTCATTTGAACCAAGCTCGACCTCGTTCAAGGCGTTTTTTTTTTTCCTGAACTCAACGCCAACACGCAATATTTTCAAAGGCCTTGCCGACGGTTTTTACGAGCGATGCATCGCAGTGTTAGAGGCCAGAGAACGCGTAGGAGGGAGTCAAGTACGAATCCATAACGTTTACTTACATGTTAGAAATTCATGTTAAAGAGCAACTTAACGCCACATCAGACCTTTTCAAGAAATGTATTCAAAGCCATGTGGAAGTGACAAGACGTGCATGAAGACCTCAAAAGGAAACGGCTGTAACAGCAACCAACCCAACTGGAGAACTGAGAGACTGGAGCGGAGGCTTGGTCCTACTTCCACCACTTGTCTTTATGTCTGGATTTAGGTTTTTCCATTCATTTGAGTGGGAGTGGTCTGGTCCGAGGGGGTGTCAGCGAAAAACCATGCTGGCGTGCAGGGCAGAGGTTGATCCAGATCCAATAATTTTTAAGCAAAACAAGTTTTTTTTCCAGGGGTAAAAAACTGTAGTTTTAGGGAACATTATGGATTCAAACACAATAACTAACCATAAAATCAGCAATGCTGGTGCTCTTTCACCGTTATAGTATAGAATATTTACGGTAAAGTTCTGGCAACTGCAGCTGCCAGTTTTTTACCGTAAAAATGACAGTGTAGTGTTTTACAGTGTAGACCACGTACAGAAAAAAGACGTCATAAAAACTTCTAAAAGATCTCCAAGACGTCAGAATCGGACGTCGATATGATTCCCAAAAAAAGACGTAATAAAAACTTTCATTCTGCACCTCCAGAAGACCTGATTTGGACGTGCGATTTCGACTTAATTTGTGCGTCAGGTGAACGTCCAAACTGGAGGTCGGCAGGGCGTCAGAATTGGACCTCCATATGACGTGATAAAAACTTTCATTCTGCACCATTAGGAGACCTGATTTCGAGAAATGACGTTAAATATACGTCATTTAAACGCCTCATTGCGCAGTGGGAATCTACTTGTGTGTGTTCTGACTTTGTTTATTTCATGTACCAGCTGATAAATCTGTCTGATAAATAAATCTCTATAAAGCTGTTAATCAGCAAAATAAATAGGATTCAATATCAGTTTTCTCGTTCTGTCACTTGTTTGGAAGTCGGTTAAACGATGCTTAACAATTAATTGTGTAGCAGGTTTACAGATTTCCTCACTTCAGTGACTCCTTTTCACTCTCGAGTCATTTTGTCAGTATCAAACTGATAAATTAAAGTTTGTATTCGCAGCAGTGATGTCTGCAAAGGATCCCACAGCGTTTTTTTTTCTACTTTCAGAAACATGCTCCGAACAAAAATCACACAAAGTTAATTAAAAATTAACAGTAAGAGTGAATTTGAATTCATAAAGGTGAGTAAAAAAAACATTTTTCTAAGTAATGAGATGCTCGTTTACATACGGAAGCGCCAAAGTTTTTAAATTTCTTTATGTAATCCCTTTGTAGAAAGAAGGAAAAGGAGATTTTACAACAAAGGGAAGGGATGAGATCTAAGATGGCTGCACACACGTTCAAAGTATGTTCAGTTCACCATCCTCGCCTCATAGTTCAAGAGATAAACAAAGCCCTCAGAGGATTCCTGTTATTTTTCACAGATCTATGATACATACAGTTTAACTAAATGTCAAGCTGAGCTCCCACGTATGTCGCTGTTGGTTTGGAAATGCTTCTTATCTGCAGTTATTGCTGGGTTTTTTTTCCTCTCCTTTGTAATACTCCATTGATGCCTCAGGGAGAAATTCGGACCGAGGTCACCTCTGCAGATTCAGCGTTGTGATCAAGGACGCTCGGGCAGGACGGACGCTCGCTGTTATCGAGGTCTGAACGAAGCTTCTGTGTTAAATTGAAAGATATGTGCTTTTAATGTGCCGAGTGGGTTTCATGACCCTCAAGTTTCTATATCAGAGATGTGTAAGCACTGGAGGAAAAAAAAGAAAGACTTGTTCAGATGTGAACTTCTGAGAGTGAATAGTGACACACCTGAGAGCCACAGCAGATAAATATATTAAACTTATGAAGTCACATTCGGTTTCTGGCTGGTTGTAATATGAGAGAACTTTTAATCTGCAATGAAACAAAGCTCAATCTCTTCCTGTCTTTATTTCAAGGCTGACTATGTACAAGTATAGCTCCTGGAAGCATTAACAGGCCAGTAAAAGGTTTGGCATTGAGACCAGCGATATATCATCTTTGGCTGTTGATGACAAACTTTACTTTTAAAGCAGTTGTTGTTGCAGACCGGCTAACTTTAGACTGAAAGACATTAAAAGCTTCAGGCCGTCAGGGATTTGACTTAAAAAGCAATGTGTCGATAACATGCATGTACATGTACAAGCCAATCAGGACAGCATCATGTCTCCTTGGTGTGGTCTCCTGCATAGACATATATACATAGACGCCGCATTGAGCGCTGAATCGTACGTCGACGCCATATTGGTTCTGGCAGATCTGCCCGTAAACTAATACAAGGAAATGGACTGAACTTCAAAAAGCGCCTTTCTACAAAGTTCTTTAAGTTAATGCCTCTTATACACCCATTCACACACACTAATATATCTGGGAAACAAACAGGCACCAAAAACAATGTATGTAACTTTTAAAGTGATGATTATAAATGTTTACTCCTTATGTAAGCACCAAACCAACGTATGTGTGTATATTATCCGTGTATTAGTTTACGGGCAGATCTGCCTTTTCCAATATGGCGGCGCCGCTGACGTATCGTGACCAACGACCAACCGGCTCAATGCGGCGTCTATGGTCTCCTGGAGGAATGACCACGATTCCTAGGAAAGATATTCCCTCATTTGGTATTTTGATAAAAGGTGGCGATATCTGATGCATTGCTCTAAAATTCTCCATCATCTCCAGCCTGACATTGCCTCTAACAGATTTCCATGAGGAAACAGAAGCCAATGTATCAGCCTGTATAACACGGTTGTGGAGCGTTTCCAATACGCCCGACTGGTTTTACAAGCGTTTTAAGAGCAGAGCGGGAAACAAGAAGTTAAAAACAAACTACAAAGCCAGGTGAGGAAGACATGCACTCAATATAACCACGTTTATTTTGTCCTTACTGGTCTTATTAACAGCTTTGACAACAGAAAGTTATGTGGCAAATATTCCCCAGATTCAGGCCACCTTAAATCTGAGGGCTCGTGAGATGATTAAACGGGAAGAAAAGATCTTTTTCTTTGGTTTATTAGATGGTGACAGCTTGAGAGATGGACAAAAATGCAGGAGAGAGAGAGAGAGAGACGTCCAACAAAGTGCCCAGGCTGGGATTGAACCTGGGCTGCTGCGGTAAGGACTCAGCAACTGTCAAGTAAATGAATTGAAGTAAGAAATATAATGTTTCCCTCTGAAAAGTAGCAGATGCAGGCGTAAAGTAGCATCAAATGGAATTATTCAATCCCAGCACCTCTCAGCCACTTTATTACCTTTCACTGCTGCTTATGATAATGACGCCACCTCTCCTTCTGAAACTTACACATAATCAAAGTCAAACAAGTGCTGCAGAAGTCCGAGGACAAAATGTGCATTGCTTATGTTTCACCGTGCACGCTGCAGAACTCTGTTTGCACTGTGACGCCGTTGTGTTTCGCCTGGTCACTGATACTGTCTGAGCCACGGATTTACATTACATAACGTGTGCAGCTCTTTAAAGAGACGGAGAGCAGCGGCAGCGTGCCAGGACCTGCTAAAAGCAGCCACTGCTTTAGCAGACCGAAGACTTTAAACTCTTTACATCTGGACGAGTTCCTGAACTATTATTCCTGTGTCATAGAAAAACATTTACGACCTCGCTGTAACTGCTTTTTCCTTTTTCAAGCTGCTTTCTAAATTATGAGTTTTTATTTTAATGGGTATGTTTTATTCAGATGAATTTAAAAGTAAGTGCCTTATTTTGAAATCAAACATGCTCAGCCCATTTAAGCCACTGGGCATCGTCACTGGTCGGCAGAACCTCCACAGCGCCCGCTGTGTGCACTTGACATTTTATTTTGTAGTTGTTGTCCAAACCGTGTTATTATATCAGTGGAGTATTTCAGAGTGCTCTGGTCTGTGGCGTAATGACCCCATATTCCTGACTTCTGTCTGCCCTGCTCCGCCACCATGGAGTGTTGAAAGACGTCGTCTAAATGATAAATGACGGTCGTGAGTAAACTGCATGTGAGAAGAAAAAAAAAAGCACAGGTGTGTTTCACAAACCTTTACTCTCTCACTGAGTGATTTCTGGCCGGCCACCAACACGCAGGCATTTCACTTGTCAGTGTGGAATACAGGGAATCTATCTAATACCGCCTCTGCCAAAGTGCTGCAACAGTAATAGATGGTGTCTGAAAGTGACACAAGTCAGATTGCTGTTGGCAGACATTCAGTACAAAGAAATAAGCTGGAGTGATGGTTGTATTAGAGGCCATCAAAGCCTGGGGAATGGGGAGGGCAGCGAGTTTTTCAATGGAACCAAACACTACAGCTGCTGATTTCAGTGGTTAGACAGTCCTCTCTGGTTCAAACTGTGCAGATTAGAGACAACTGCTGCACTAAAGTCAGGTAAATGAACCCCCACCCACCCTCTGCAGATGTTTGCACCGTGATCATTTCTTTTTCTTGCAGTGGAAAGAAGGATTAGTCGAATAGAGTCTCACAGAAGCAGTTTCTGACTTAATCAACAGCCTCTTTAGAGGTGTCAGTACAATGCAACAAGAGGATTGTCACATAAGGTGAGGAAAATATAGTTCCCCTTCTTCTTCTTCTCTGAAATAATGATTAAAATGAGCTTTTAGCGTTAGTCTATGATCCTTGACAAACTGAAATGTAAATAGAAATTGATTGCAGTCTTCTATTTGCTTTCATTATTGATCTAATCTAAGTCAAGCAGGTTTTTTTCCCAACCTTTATTTGCTCAGTGCAGTTTCTTTAAAAGTGATTTTGAGCAACGCCCTCAAAGTTACACATGTTCCCACCTGGAAGCTACGACCACAGTCTGATCCGAGCCCGAGAGGGATTAAGTGCAGCTCTTCACGCCACCCAGATCTTTCCTGTAGGTCTGGGCTTCGAGTCAAGAACCACTACTGCTCTGAAAGTTCTGTTAAACACGTCTCGTACTGAAAATGACATCATGTGCTTTAGAAAGCAGTTTAAAGCAACACAAAGCGACCAGAATAAAAAGGAGGTTTATGTTTTCAGATAAGACTTGAGTGTTTGCACCCATGGTCACACTGCGTTTGTACAGTCACATACCCTCCAGGCCATACATCACACTCTGTGCACTCACTCAGTGTTAAAGTGTATTGTACTCCATTTTTCCACAGGTCAACACACAGGTTGATGCAGCAGAATAAAGTGCTCCGAAGTGTTGCCATTTTTTGATTCACTCCCTCCTTAATCCCCCCAAGTGCAGGCTCGCTGTAACATGGACCATTAGCTGAAGAATGTTGAACATAACCATACCGGTTGTGCCTAGTCGGCCAAATCAAATAACTCCTTTTACAAGCGGCGCTTCACAACACGGTCCCGCTTTCGGGCTCGCCGCCAGACTCATGTTGATTCTGCCCCGAGCCTTGAGAACAGAGGGGGCGCGTTAGCCTTGATTTACGCCGTCTTATTGGAATTCCTTTACGAGCGAGTGGCGCGCATGAAAAAAAAAAAAAGGATGGATTTCTCAAGAGGGGGTTCTTGACTGATAAGGGCCTATTTGCGATAGGGATCAAGGAGGGGTCCGGCGATGAATCACGGCGATGTGAGGGAGTGCAGCTGGAAGGGAACCAGAGTGGAACGTTATGCAAGACTCAAGAGGTGATATCTGCCAGAAAGCCACGGAGAGTTTACCCAACGGGGTGTGGAGGTGTACGCAGAGCAGGACCGAGACAAAGCAAGAGGAATGCAGAAAGTTGACATGAAGTTGAATTCAATCTGATATATGCATTATATAAGTTTCCTTATGTACTTTGCACCATTACTGCGAGAAGCGTCAGAGAAAGGACTCTTTTTTTTCAGCGTAGCCAATACAAACTATTTATACTCGCAGTTTATTTAGTAACAACAGTGAGAGACACTCCCATCTTTGCCAAGCTCCTGTGTAAAGAACTTTTCCTCCACCCTTTGCTTCTTGGTGTGGGAATTTCTAGGATGTAAGAAGGTTAAATTTAGGGCAACTGGACATGGATGTAGATCCGTGAAGAGGTTTCGCCTCTCATCCAAGAAGCTTCTTCATTTCTGACCGACGAAGATCCGAGTATTTATCCTAAGCAGCATTGTTGACCAGGCTTCACGGATCTGCAACCAAGTCCAGTTGCCCCATCTTGAAGAAAGATGACCTGGATGACTGAGAACCTTCAGATTTCTGGGATGTAAGCTCTACCTTTATTCAGCAGTGAACACAAAGTTACATAGTAACATGGTCAAACCCACAAACTCAGCTATCACCTCTCAGTTTTACTCTCACCACTCTTATCAAACATATTTTTGGCAGCGGGCAGTTGTTATCAGGAAAAAAAGCTGTGATAAACTCTTGGTATGCTACCTGCCCATCATACAGTGGAACATCTATGGCACAGTAGCAGCTACAGAGCCATTTATTTCCCTTAGGAGTTGTTGCAGTATTGGATTTTCGCCAGGAGGAAGCACATGACATTTAAAATAAATTCTAATAATGCTCCATGTGGAAATAAGCAACAGTTTACTGGCAGGTTCACCCCAAAATGTGTTTACGGCTTGCTGTTGCCTCCAGGTAAACAAAAAAAAGTTTAATTCAAAGTCAGTGTAAAGACAATTCTGAGATTTTTTTTCCAAACACATTAAATATGTTGGAAGATAGTTGCTGAAAACACGTGAAAAGACTTCAAACAGTTTTCAGGATTTTTGTGGGCGGTCCTTAAAGGGTGGCTCGATGACACGCTGAGGCCACAGTCCTGGAGCTGAGAATTTATTTCTACCTGATTTTGACACCTGATTTCATAAAGTTGTCGATTGTTTTAATCACTGAAATTTGGCTGGCTGGTTGATAACACTTTCTTTTTTGGTCTGACAAACTCAGAACATTTATTTTTACTTTACATGGACTTTAAAGCATCGTTATATGTACAGTATCAACATCTGGGTATATTTTCACTGACTGAATATTCATGACAGTATATGGAAGCTGTAGTAATACCACATGTAAACTCAGCAAAAACTTATTAGTTTGTGACAGTGGAGAAGTTTTTCTGTGCATTAACTTTCCTCTTTGATGGAAGTGCTCACTGTACTCATGCTGAATGAAACTTCCCCTAAAGTGGATTTAATACAAACTCTCCACAGCTCCACCACTGAAGTTCTGCCAATCCAATTAATTCACCAATCTTTTTACTTTGTCATTTAACTGCCTGTCCGGTTCTCTATAAAACCCTTCTATTTACTGGCGCCCGGCCAGAAATAATCATCGCACAGACAGAACAGTTTCCTTCCATCATCTTCGTCATATTCTGAAGTGCTTGTGGCTCGTCCTAAAGCTGCAATGTATTTATATTAACATTCACTTTTTTTAAACTTCTACACTGTCCCTGGGACATGTCTTTAAAAGGTATAGTTCTTAAGATTTATGAGCCAAGAACAAATAAAAAAAAAAAAAAAAAAAATCACATGATTTTCAGGTGTTTGTCATCTTTTGGCAACAAATCAAGAATGTCACAAGACTGCAGGAGTTCATATGTAGATTGACGTTCCCGTCGCATGTCAGAACATATGAAGTCACCTGTTGCCACAAGGCGTTTGTTCAGCAGCGAGTCTATCCGTAAGAACAATGTCAAACATTCCCATGACTGCCACAGACGGAGGTTTTTCTCTGTAATTAATCCTCCGCTGTTTTCCATCCGATAAAAACAAAAACAGTGAAATAAGAGAGGCTCGGCTGTTTTGAGGGAAGATAAATATCATCATAAGTTTTTGTTTTTCTCCATATTAACACACAGTTCTGTGGAAATGGCATATTACTACCTAGGTTTTGAAATCCACAGTGCTTACTGAGAATATATCAACACTAATCCCTTTTATGGTCCAAACCATGTCTGTCTTTTCACAGGCAGGATTCAGCATGACAAGGCCCCTTTCTTCCACTGATCGTCAGCTCACCAGACCCTTATCTATCTTATCCCCCTATGCTCCATGTTAAGTCTTCAAACTAAGCACGACTGAGCCTGGAGCCAGGCGGAGAGTTCCCCCTCTAAGCCCCGATTGCAGGAAGGGTCATCTCTATGCCAAAGACCCTAATTCATTCAGGAGTTCTTGAAGTTGTCGTGTTTTTGAAGTTTTCATGCATGTCCAACTAGATCCCAAGTCTAGATCCAAAGGCAGATTCATAACTTTCTGGAGGGATTATATATGATATGATATAACAGCATAGGACCACCATGGAGGAGCTGGAGAATGTGGCTTTGCTACCTCACTGGCTACCTGCTGTGACCAAGCCCCGAATAAGCAGGAAACAAAACAAAACTTTCAAAATTTACAGTTATTAATTCATGATTCAATACGTCCGCTAAAAAAGCCCCCACCTGTTAAGGTTTACTTCAGTCTGTGAAATCATATATAGCTCACCCGGTCAAACTACATCAAGGCTTACACAGTTATGCATAATTAAAAGCATGGCCGCTTTAATTGAGGTCTTTTTTTTTTTTGAGCAATCAGGGTTCATTCGACCTGCCTCAGGTCCACCAACGATCCATGTCATCGCTTATTTTCGGATTAGTGGAGCCGGAGCCACCACACTGAGCCTCTTCAGAACACTGTGGGCGATCTCATTGACACCAAATCCATGTTTTATACAGCCCGTGC
The DNA here is from genome assembly GCA_004119915.2 of Collichthys lucidus. Lineage (NCBI taxonomy): Eukaryota > Metazoa > Chordata > Actinopteri > Sciaenidae > Collichthys > Collichthys lucidus. The sequence goes on from CM014089.1 coordinate 6,193,539, forward strand.
CTCCAAAGCAGAGCAGCCTCATCAGAAAAGATTCTAACAGAGAAAAATACATACAATAAAAATACAATATCAATTTTTTTTCCCTCCCACTGTGAAGCTTTGGTGCTCCCGTAGTCTCACGACACGTGTGACATTTCCTCACAGTCTGACAGTTTGACAGCCTGTGAGAATACATGAAATTTCTATTTTGCATACAGCCGGCCTGAATCTCAATCTTGCATGTATCCACACATACACGCACACCTTTATGAAAACACACAACCCCTCTGTGGTATTACACACACACACACACACACACACACACACACACACACACACACACACACACACACACACACACACACACACACACACACACACACACACACACACACACACACACACACACACACACACACACACACACACACACTCCCTGTGAGGCCTTTTACCTCAAGCACCATCCTATTCTAAAAAGAAGCCTTTCGTCAACAATGTGTGTGTACACGCAGCGCGGCCTCTGTGAATTTTAAAGTGGCTGAGTGCCGTTCTGCAAACTCAATAGCATGGATGGTGCTGTGGGGTGGGTGGAGGTGGGGGGTGGGGGGGTTGCTGGATCACATCTCAGGCCTCAAAGCACTTTGCCAATTGAAAATAATTCAAACAAGTCAGAGCTCAAATGGTGTTTTCTATATTTGCTGTGCAGGATAACGACGCCCGTTATTGGCTCCCTCACACCGTCTAACAATCTATTTCCATTGACTGCTCGCTTGGCAGTTGCTATCTTGGTTTGCTTTCCTCCACCAGTAGGAAAACACATGATCATAATCATGATTTGCGCTTAAATGGACGCTCAGCAAACTTCTTTTTCTTTCTTTTTTTAAAGATTGTCCATGTGTGAGATCATTTGCTGCAGTGCTCAGTGGTAGCACTTTGGAATAAATTATGACCTGAAATAACAAACTTGTTCTTTTAGATGTTTCATATTTTAAAATGCCCTTGAAGTCAATATATCTAGAGCTATATGTCACCAATGCACCAGGATCTAGTCCAAGAAAAAAGTTTGGTTTTCTAATACTTTTAGGTATTCATGTTTTTTTTTGTGTTCCTGGTAAATGATAAAAAGTTGTTGACGACTCATCCTGCACTCGAGGGTCTATACAGTTATACAGCTATATAGTTTCTGCTATAGTTTCTTCGTCTGCTTTGAACGCCCTCCAATGCAACTTATAATGGCAGAACCTCTTCCTCTGTAAGCTTTCCGCTCCATCTTAAAGAAAAAGACAATGGAAATCGTTTGAACAGTGTCTATGCTTTTAAATTTGTAATGTATCTATAACTGTGTGTTACTGTTGTTTGTCTGTTGTTTTTTTTACCACTATGACGTGTGCTGCTGCCTTTCTTGACCAGGTCACCCTTGTAAAAGAGGTCTTGATCTCAGTGGGTTTTTTATCTGGTTAAATGAAGGTTATAAATAAATAAATACTGATTTTGCATCCATTGAAATTGGATGATTATAAGGCCAGGCCTCGCTGATTACTGTACAAAAGCACAACTTTATTCAGTGATTTTGGTGAAACTATACAGAATATATTTGGAGGTTCTTCCCCCTCTCACGTCCTCTGGCTGCTCAGCTTCAAATATCTGTGATTTACAGAGTTTCCTGATGGACAGATGTGACAGCCCCTCCTGGAGCTGCCACCTTACCGTGGTGGAGGGGTTTGCGTGTCCCAATGATCCTAGGAGCTATGTTGTCGGGGGCTTTATGCCCCTGGTAGGGTCACCCAAGGCAAACAGGTCCTAGGTGAGGGTCCAGACAAAGTGCAGCTCAACATCCCCCTGATGAGAAAGAAAACAGATGGCACCAAGTTTCCCTTGCCCGGACGCGGGTCACCGGGGCCCCCCCCTGGAGCCAGGCCTGGGGGTGGGGTTCGTTGGCGAGCGCCTGGTGGTCGGGTCCTTACCCATGGGGCCCGGCCGGGCATAGCCCGAAAAGGCGACATGGGCCCCCCTTCCCATAGGCCCACCACCCATGGGAGGGGTCTCAGGGGGGGACATGTGCGTAGAGAGATGGGCGGCAGTCGGAGGCGGGGACCCTGGCGGTCTGACCCCCGGTTGCAGAAGCTGGCTCTGGGGACGTGGAACGTCACCTCTCTGGCAGGGAAGGAGCCTGAGCTGGTGCACGAGGTTGAGAGGTACCGGCTAGATATAGTCGGGCTCGCCTCGACGCACAGCGTGGGTTCCGGAACCAGTTTCCTTGAGAGGGGCTGGACGCTCTACCACTCTGGAGTTGCCCCCGGCGAGAGGCGCAGAGCGGGGGTGGGACTGCTTGTTTCCCCCCGGCTCGGCGCCTGCACATTGGGGTTCACCCCGGTGGACGAGAGGGTAGCCTCCCTTCGCCTTCGGGTGGGGGGACGGGTCCTGACTGTCGTCTGTGCTTATGCACCGAATGGCAGTTCAGAGTACCCACCCTTTTTGGAGTCCTTAGGGGGGGTGCTGGAGAGCGCTCCCTCTGGGGACTCCCTCGTCCTCCTGGGGGACTTCAATGCTCACGTGGGCGGCGACAGTGAGACCTGGAGGGGCGTGATTGGGAGGAACGGCCCCCCTGATCTGAACCCGAGTGGTGTTTTGTTATTGGACTTCTGTGCTCGTCATGGACTGTCCATAACGAACACCATGTTCAAGCATAAGGGTGTCCACATGTGCACTTGGCACCAGGACACCCTCGGCCGTAGTTCGATGATCGACTTTGTGGTCGTGTCGTCGGACTTGCGGCCACATGTTTTGGACACTCGGGTGAAGAGAGGGGCGGAGCTGTCAACTGATCACCACCTGGTGGTGAGTTGGCTCCGATGGTGGGGGAGGATGGCGGTCAGACCTGGCAGGCCCAAGCGTTCTGTGCGGGTTTGCTGGGAACGTCTGGCTGAATCTCCTGTCAGAAAGAGTTTTAACTCCCACCTCCGGGAGAGCTTCGCCCATGTCCCGGGGGAGGCGGGGGACATTGAGTCCGAGTGGACCTTGTTCCGTTCCTCCATTGTCGAGGCGGCCGACCGGAGCTGTGGCCGTAAGGTGGTCGGTGCCTGTCGTGGCGGTGGCCCCCGAACCCGCTGGTGGACACCAGCGGTGAGGGATGCCGTCAAGCTGAAGAAGGAGGCCTACAGAACCCTTCTGGCCTGTGGGAGCCCTGAAGCAGCTGACGGGTATCGACATGCCAAGCGGAATGCGGCCTCGGCGGTTGCGGAGGCAAAAACTCGGGCGTGGGAGGAGTTCGGTGAGGCCATGGAGAGCGACTTTCGAACGGCTTCGAGGAGGTTCTGGACCACCATCCGGCGGCTCAGGCGGGGGAAGCAGTGCACTGTCAACACTGTGTTCAGTGGGGACGGTGTGCTGCTGACCTCGACTGGGGATGTCTTGGGTCGGTGGAGGGAATACTTCGAAGACCTCCTCAATCCCACCAGCACGTCTTCCTTGGAGGAGGCAGAGCCTGGGGACCCTGTGGTGGTCTCGCCCATCTCTGGGGCTGAGGTCGCTGAGGTAGTCAAAAAACTCCTCGGTGGCAGGGCCCCGGGGGTGGATGAGGTCCGCCCGGAGTTCCTCAAGGCTCTGGATGTTGTGGGGCTGTCTTGGTTGACACGCCTCTGCAACATCGCGTGGACATCGGGGGCAGTGCCTCTGGACTGGCAGACCGGGGTGGTGGTTCCCCTCTTCAAAAAGGGGGACCGGAGGATGTGCTCCAACTATAGGGGGATCACACTCCTCAGCCTCCCCGGGAAGGTCTTTTCGGGGGTCCTGGAGAGGAGGGTCCGCAAGATTGTCGAACCTCGGATCCAGGAGGAACAGTGTGGTTTTCGTCCTGGCCGTGGAACTGTGGACCAGCTCTATACCCTTAGCGCGGCCCTCGAGGGTGCATGGGAGTTCGCCCAACCAGTCTACATGTGTTTTGTGGACCTGGAGAAGGCGTTCGACCGTGTCCCTCGGGGGGTCCTGTGGGGGGTGCTCCGGGAGTATGGGGTTCCGGACCCTTTGATACGGGCTATCCGGTCCCTGTACTGTCGGTGCCAGAGCTTGGTCCGCATTGCCGGCAGTAAGTCGGACCTGTTTCCTGTGAGAGTTGGACTCCGCCAGGGCTGCCCTTTGTCACCGGTTCTGTTCATAACTTTTATGGACAGGATTTCTAGGCGCAGTCAGGGCGTCGAGGGGCTGCGATTCGGTGGCCTCAGGATTGGGTCGCTGCTTTTTGCGGACGATCTAGTCCTGTTGGCTTCATCGGATCGTGACCTTCAGCTCTCTCTGGAGCGGTTTGCAGCCGAGTGCGAAGCGGCTGGGATGAGAATCAGCACCTCCAAATCCGAGGCCATGGTGCTCAGCCGGAAAAGGGTGGAGTGCAGTCTCCGGGTCGGGGATGAGATCCTGCCTCAAGTGGAGGAGTTCAAGTATCTCGGGGTCTTGTTCACGAGTGAGGGAAGGATGGAACGGGAGATCGACCGGCGGATCGGTGCGGCTTCTGCAGTGATGCGGACTCTGCACCGGTCCGTCGTGGTGAAGAAGGAGCTGAGCCGAAAGGCGAAGCTCTCGATTTACCAGTCGATCTACGTTCCTACCCTCACCTATGGTCACGAGCTTTGGGTAGTGACCGAAAGAATAAGATCGCGAATACAAGCGGCCGAAATGAGCTTCCTTCGCAGGGTGGCTGGGGTCTCCCTTAGAGATAGGGTGAGAAGCTCGGCCATCCGCAAGGAGCTCAGAGTAGAACCGCTGCTCCTCCGCATCGAGAGGAGCCAGTTGAGGTGGCTCGGGCATCTCGTGAGGATGCCTCCTGGACGTCTCCCTGGTGAGATGTTCCGGGCACGTCCCTCCGGGAGGCGGCCCCGGGGAAGACCCAGGACACGCTGGAGGGACTACGTCTCTCGGCTGGCCTGGGAACGCCTTGGGGTCCCCCTGGGAGAGTTGGCAGAAGTGGCTGGGGAGAGGGAAGTCTGGGTTTCCCTGCTGAAGCTGCTGCCCCCGCGACCCGATCATGGATAAAGCGGAAGAAGACGAACGAACGAACAGATGTGACAGCTTTGGCCTAACTAAAGACCACAGGACTCGGTAGGCTACTTTATCCCTCAATATCTGCCTGTTTTTACAGTAAACGTGTAGATATCTGGGGGAAAACAACACACAATGTAAATACAAGTGAAGTAATTACAGGTACTGTTGGTTTTTATACATGAATCTCTATATCTTAAGTGCAAGTTATTGCTGCATAGGAGCACTGATTTGTTTGGGGGTCACTGGATCCACTGTAGCAGATGGGAACTTGGAGGTGATAGTACACAAACGCACTGCACAGAAGGTCGGAGGTGGGACGGGGTCAATAGGTGCACAGTGGCAGATTTTTGCCCTAAGGGCCCCTCCACCTAATATCTTAATGAGGCTTTTCAGAATGGTTCAACCAAAGATCAGATTTTTTATCTTAGACTAAGTTTAATTGATGAGGTGAAACAAATATAAAGAGTAACATACCTTTAAGATAATTATAGTAAGATAATGTCTTTGTTATCTATTTAAACCTCAGACTAAGATCCCCCTTGATACAGCTTTAAACTCACCAACAATGCCTTGCTGTCTAAATTCATAACTAAACTTAGAACTGTTTGCAAATTTAAAATGCAAAGTCTAACATCAGATGCTCTCAGTTTCAGTGAGTCCACACATGATCCACCTGCGATATTTACAATGCAAAGTCAGAGGCGAGGCGTTCAGTATCACCTGCTGTATTGTCAGTGACATCATTCATAGTAGCATATAAAAGATAGAAACATAAAAAGCCTGGCGGACAGGATTATTTTCCAGGATTCAGGATTTGCCCAGTTAGCTTGATCCCATATTTTTTAGAATATCAATTGAGGCAATAAATGCTCGCTGGACCATAATAAAAGGCTCCCACAACAGAAGCAAGCTGCTAGCTCAAGTGCAAAATTATTCCATTCAGCTCGACTACAGACAGCGTGTGTGTGTGTGTGTGTGTGTGTGTGTGACGGGGATATTTATTGACACGTGCGTGGGCAGGCTCGGGTCAGTCGGTGATGTATGAACTCTTAGAAATATCACTTTCCTTTCAATGTGCATATACTCCTCTGAAGGTTTGATGAAGTGCCCGGCTAGTCGAGTATGTCAAGACAATTCACAACGCTTTGCTCCTCTTAGAGATCCAGCACATGCAGGGAGACACACCCATAATAAAACATCATCAAGGGGAATTTTTAGGGATGATGTTTATGCAGTTACAACACAACAAGAGTGTTTCCTCAGAGACGACAGATTATTTGGTAGCATTTGTGCATTTTTGTATAATTAAAATGTGCTGTTAATCTTCAGAAGAACTTGAAAATGAAACAAGTATCCACTATTGAACCATGAGAAAACACATAATCAAAGAAAGACATATGCTCTTTCTAAAAGTTTCTCATCAGCAGTTTTCCAGCAGCAGCCCCGTCCGTCTTCCTCTAGAAACTGAAGGAGCTGCTTCATCAGACATCCTGCGTCTCTGTTGGCTCTGCCTCTGTCTCTAGTGCTGCCTCGTTGCTCCTCCTTTACTCGCCCAGAGGCCGCTGGATATATATATGTCTCGGTCTAATTGATGGCTTATTGCCAATTATGTCTGTAAGGAGAAACCTCTTGCCAATGTCTTTTTAGAGAGAGAGAGCAGAGAGGTCCTGCTGGACAGCAAGAGGAGACTTTAAGCTGCAGTCTGTTTAGCATTTCCTGCATCTCGTGTTGCTTTTAATTCACTGTATTGTATCACTGAAGTGAAGCCTATGTCAAAAGGTGCAGTTCCTCGAGCGGCCACATGAGGCTGGCTACAGAACATGTCCATGGTAAAATGTCCAACTTCACAGCAGGAATAAACACGTTTACAGCCTGGTACTGGTTCAAATGATATTAAGGCTTAAAGTTATGCAGAATTAACAGCGTGGCCGCTTTGACTGACAGGTAGGTGTCGTTACAGATGGATTTTTACATGAGCTGCAGATGCAGAGGCAGGACTGCCAACATAGAGAGCTGCAACTTCAAGCCGGCTCTTCAGAAACCTGTGGGTGACATCACGTACACGCCATCCATCACAGGCGCTCATGCAGTATGATTATATGTTGATTCTTTAAGAAGCGTGTTAGTTCAAATGAAGGGCCTGCAGGTTTCTATACTTTTGCAGGTTAGGCTGAAGGGATCTACAAAGTCTGTGCGTGCTCTCGGAGTTTCACAGTAACCATGGCATCGAGACAACAGGACCTGACTGTAAACACACGTCTCTCAACGCGTGCATTCATGTCTTCGTGTTATTGGCTTTTGTGCGTTATCCGTCAGCCTCTCTGTGCCGATACAATAATTACTGACAGACGTAAAACAGGAGCAAAGACAAATCCTTCGCCCCGAATCACAAACCGCTCTGTGTATCTCACACACACACACACACACACACACACACACACACACACACACACACACACCCTTGTGTGTTTTGCCTTGATACATAATGGACTGACACTGACATTTCCCCCCCAGTCATTTCACGCACACGCATCAACAACACAATGCAAACAAAAGCAGTGCATCCTTGAGGCCGAGCCGACGTTACGCTTTCTCTTTTTTCTAAAAACACCATTTGAATTTTGATTCTGCAGCTTTTTTTTCTCTTCTTTTTGGGCCCCCATTCTGTTTATTGAGTGTGTCCTCAAGATAAATGCGGAGAGGACGGCTTTGTTGCCCGGCATTTTATCTTAGGCAAATTCTTCAAAATGTTGAGAGCTGTTTATTAAAGTGACAATGATCAATAATGACTGATGTTGTAATTATAGGCCAATAGCGGCGCCGTTTGACGTTGAATTTTAAGTAGGCTGAAGGAAAAAGGAGCAGCATTTCTCTGTCTAATTAATCTTCATTTCGAGGACAGATCCGTCTCACTAATGCACTTTTATCATTGCTCACTGTTATACAGTATGCTACTATAAAAAACATTCAATCAGCTGCTGCTGCACCTGAAGCCAGCGCCGCATGTTTGTTCTGTGCAAAGCTTGTGGAAAAGTGAATAATGCATGTTGCCCCGTTCTAATTTCTCCACGTTCGCTCCTTTTTTCTCTCTTACTTTAATTGTCTTTCCTCGCTATGAGACGTATTGTCGATTCTCGACGCGTCTGTCACCGCATCTGCCGCTGTTTTCAAGGACAGGTCGGCTCTCTACGGGAATCATCCTGTTAAATACTGGAAATGTTAGAAGGATCCGATTCTGACAAGCCTCTTGTAAACAAACAAAAAAATTAATATAAGGAGCCCGGGCATCTCGTACGGTCTGCCAAGATGTGGAGCAATCAATATTTTATCATTTTAATAAAATAAAATGTTTAGAAGTTGTTGTTTTTTTAAAAAATCTGCACCTGGATCCAGATCTGTGCCAAAGTAACAATCGCCAGATGTGACAGATTTTATTCATTCGAGGACGTGCACTATGAATAATGCACAGGCTGCAGAAAATATTATATAAGGTCATATCTCAGTAATCCTACGAGATGCATAAAGAAAATAAATGAATCTGTATCCACATACAGGACACGAGTGAAAGGCCGCGTCCCTCGACACAGCTTGACACTGGCCACAAACAAGCTGCAAACACACTGACACACCACGACGTTACAGTTTACACGGCAAACTGACCCGTTTACTCCCCGAACAAACACGTGTGTGAGTGTTTCTGTCCGCTTGATGGATGCGAGGCTCGTTTTTGTACCATTTTGGTCTCTACCAGCCGAGAAAAATGTCTCTCGGCTGCTAAATGCGCCACTGTGTTCACCGGCTACTTGTTAATTATGTTTGCCTGCTGTTGGGCAGGTACAGCGACCAGTCCAAGAAGGAGGAGACAGTGTTTCCTGTTGACTGTCCACAGCCGGCAGCTGAAAAACGGATCAGCTGCTGCCTGCAGGGTCGGACTTATCTGTAGGACTGAAGATTCTTTATACGCAACGCCTTTCACGTTACCCAAAGTATAAATATGAAATCCAAATGAACTCACAGCTGTTTCTGCATTATGTCCTAATGTCCCTCATTTATTCAATTAACTCAAACTGTTATTTTATGAAACACAGAGGACTTTATTCTGCTAAAACTTGCAGTAAACATCCAACCTACACTCTGCACAGGAGCCCCAGTGAGGAGATCTAAGTTCTCGTTCAAGGTCTACCACTAGACGCTGATTTCAGTGATTTGTTTCCTCTCGCCGGTTGATTTTTATGTTTTGCTATGCGTCCTCCACGAAGCAGTCGAGGTAATATCTCACAATCCTGAAGGTTAACCGAGAGGGGAACCCCATTACTCACGGTAAAAATGTTATATCATAATCCCCGACAGCGCAGCGGTGTTTCTGCACATCGTCAGTGGAAACAGATACTGGAGCTATAAGAACACGATCAATCCTCCGGTTGTCTTTCTAAAAAACAAGAAGAATTCTCTCCACACACACAGACGAGAGCCAGCTTGGCCTTGTTGGATCTGAATCACCTTTGTCTGAGTGTTATTCCCATTTTTTATTTTTATTTCCGTCACCTTAAACTGCTGGCATCTGTTCATCGCCTTGTTTGCCATCTGTGTTGCCATCGTTTGTGACTCAGAGTAGAAGATACCGAAAGCTAAAGAACCAAAATTCATATTTGCTCCTTATGAATACAAGCAGGCTGATGTGACACCATTCCTCCCAGGAGGGTAGCTCATATTTACAGTAAATCCCAAATAAATCTCTCTATGACGTTTTCATCGTAAATAAACACCACACCAGTAATTAGTTCCGTCTCTTTGGCTGGAGGTATAATGACTAGTGACGTCACTGTGATGCTCTTTGTTTTCAGAGAGGTAAACATATTTCTCAGGATGCCGATGTGCCCTTAAAGTAAATGTCAGCTAATTTTCTCCGTATGCCATTAGACAATAAGACTGAGAGTCTTCAGCCATGCTAGCAGCTCCGCTCGGCTTTACTTCACTGACTTTGCTGATTTGATCCAAATGCAAATATCATGTTCAGCAGGTACAGTGTTTACCTTCTTAGTTTAGCACCCTTACGTTTGCTAATAAACTAAACACACAGCACAGCCAATGGGATTCAGGCTCGCAGACATTTTGTCGTAATCTGAAGTATCAGATAGCTGGTGACACATTTTCGCCAAAAAACGAAAAAGGTGTATCTCAGTATCGTTCAAAAAGGGTTTAATAAACAAAGCCAGAGGGGGAAACAGTGCAGAGGAAGGTGGGCGTCAGGTGGTGAGGAGATCCAAACGGCTCAGGGCCGATGGTGCTTCATTACCAGAGACAGGAGAGATGAAGAATGAGGGCTGGATGTTTGAACCAGGGTTACATACCACACCGATGATTGGATGATGAGCTGCAGGTGGTAAAAGGTGATCAGGCAGGTGAGAGAGAATCAGAGGCCACACCCAGAGAAACAGACAGGAGGGGAAACACTGGGAGGCAGACAGTCTCCTCATGACTCATGGTGGTTGGTTATAGTCAGGGGATTGCCAACATGAGTCCAACATGATATCACAGGAAACATGAAACACTGACTGTCTGTGCCCTGACTGACTTTTTCACTATTTAAACTGTGAAGTCAAATTTAACATCCAGAAAGCAACAACAACAAAAAAAGCTTTATGATAACATTTGGTGATACCAGGCTACAAAGTCAGGAGGATTCACCCCCCGGGGTTCCTCTTTACATAACGTAACAATAACAGTTGTTAAGATATTTAAGTCAGGATCAAGTTGGTCGACTGTCTGGCCCGATGTTTCCTGGAGTGATGCTGCTAACGTGGCTACAAAAGTCCAACCTGGAAGTTTCACTTGGTTTAGTTAGTCACAGAGGGTTTTTAATTCATGGAGTCATTGTCTATCAATAGTTATGGTTACATTAAATGAAGATGGAGTTACTGCACAACTTTAAAATTTCTGAAATATCAGCAAAATAAAATGTCCGTCAGCAATCTTCAGCGAAATATATTTAAGGTCATGACCAGATTAAATAATCAAACCAGTGTTATCCTCTTATATTATTATAAACAATATCACATCTCAAAGTTACGCAAGTCTTCTAATCCACAGTTTTTATCAGCTCCTGTGGTGACAGTCTCTAAACCTGAAGTCACTTTATACGTTAAGTTTTGAGCTTTCTTTTCGAGGCGTTGGAACATTAAAGCTTTGTGTACAGTAAAAGAAGAAGCAGAAGCAGGTGACGTCAAGGTGCGTTAGAAAAATCTCTTTCTGGCAGCATCTCTCCTTTTTTTTTTTTTTTTTAAATATGCCAAGGTTTCCACCTTAGCCAAATGAAAAAAGCTTTTCTCTAATATTTTGGCTCTGACTGTTTTTTATGTGCAGACCTGCAGTCTACCTGCAGCCGCCACGCCCAGTGTGAGCTGATCTCTGCAGAGAAAAACGTCCTGCATAAATCTTTTTTTGTTTTGTGGATCTAGCAGGACAGGCTGTCTGATGATCTTCAGCTGTTAGTGATCAATGCCAATGCTGACCCCTGACCTCTGACCTCAGGCGCTTCATCAAACCTCCTCCACACCGCCCTCCCACACGGATCGAAGCGGCTGTATTGATCTCCTGAGATGCTCGCTCTGCAGCCTCGTCCCTGCCGTGTTTAAAAAAAAAAAAAAAAACATGTTTACAAGTTTTCATCTGTAAAAGAACTTTCACATCACCGTTCCTGATCTTTGGCGTTGTCGCGGTCGCTTTATTATTATTATTTTTTTTTAAAGATGAACTTCAAGTTGTCACGTTATAATGAAGCCACGGATTCTTTATAGGGCACCTTTGGTTTGTCTGCTGTTGTTTGGCAGCTATGAAAATGTTCTCTATCTAATTAGGCTCAGCAGCAAAAGACATAACCCCCCCCCCTCCCTCCATATCTTGCCAATTATCTCACATCCAGAGCAAAAGACGCGTGCGCGTACATGTGCGTCTGCTTAAGAGAGTATTTGCAAAGTTCCATCCGTCCTCAGCAGAGTTCCGTATCGCTCATTATAAATAAAAACATTGATTGAATGGAAATTGCATTGCACTCATTACTTGACTGTATTAAGACCTTTTGGCTCTGTTAACTAATCAGTGATTTGCTCATTTGAATTGCAGATGACGCCGTCTCTGTCTGCTTTTACAGTGAGTGAGCAGACCTGAGGCTGAGTGAGGCATCATTATATTTGACTTTATAAAGAGACACTCAACATACAAACCCAGGTGCTTCCATGCATGCATAGTCCTAATAAAGCCTGATGTATTGTGTTTGCTTGGTTATTATCGTGACGTAGCTGACGGACGGATTTAAAGTCCGTCACCTCCTTTTTATATGAAAGGCTGCACACGCTGCCACATGTGTTGCACAGCTGTGATTGGCTGCAGCATTATGTCACTCGGAAACAGTCGGTTCTGCTCGACTGACAAACTTTATGGACAACAGACTTCCCAATTATACCTCCACCTCCTCCAGAATATCCAGCGTCGCATTGCACGTTAACAAACCTCGGCGGAGGGCTTGTGGTTGCTACGGTAACCGGCGCTGAGCTGCAAACCCAAAAAATGCCTTACAGCTGTCGCACGACACTTAAAATAAATGAGTAATAAAAATGAATGTGATTCAAACAGACTCACAAGGAGCATTTTATTACTGACATCCACTGGATCACTGAGTGGATATGGTAATATAAAAACTGTTTTTGCTCATGCTGGTTGATGCGGTGTTGGCACGCAGCTGGTGTCAGGGGAAAATGAGTTTTAAACTTGTGTGTTGATGAACCTGTGTGCACAAACTGGTCATTTGCACCCTTAATTTAATAATGTGTGCATACAGATTATGATAATGTTGAACAATATTGTGCAAAGTGTTTTAAAACTAAATATTGAAAGCTCAAAAGTTTACTTACATGATCTTTTCTGTGCCCCACTTCCATTTTCAAGGTGTTTTCTTCCAGGTGGGTTTTAATTTCTCCATGCACACTAAACACAAAGCATATGTATTTAATCAGTGCTATGGGGGCAGTGATCACAGACTGTATAAGACATGGACTTAGTATCCGCAATGTCACCCACAGGTTTCTGAAGAGCTGTCGTGAAGTGTGCTGGCTCCGGTCGTTGCCATCTTTGGCAGTCCTGCTAATCCAAAAATTGGCAAAGATGTGCAGCGTAGGTAAAGCTGAGGTTAGCTGAAGCCTGGGTGCTCAAACAAATCACCTGTAACACCCACCTGTCAAAGCATCCACGCTCTCAATCCTGCATAACTTTAAGCCTTAATATAATGTTAACAGGTGAGTTGTATATAAATTCACCCTCAGTACAGTTGTCATGAACGGGGAAATTAGCCACAGAGACCAAAACTGTTTTTTGTACCAGGCTGTAAACATGTTTATTTCTGCTGTGAAACATGGGGACTTATGGAGACTGACTCACTTCTGGAGCCAGCCTCGAGTGGACGTTAGAGGAACTGCAGTTTTTGGCACTCCCACGGTGGCTTCACTTTACAGCCACTTGGTAGTGATGCACTTCAGTCTCTTGTGGTTGAAACGGTTATTACAGCAACAAACAAAACTTTTGTTTTCTTTTCACAGATAAAAAAACAACTTAGAAAACTAAAAAAAAAACCGATAGAGAAGAAAGAAAGAAAAACAATTTATGTCCTACTTGTAACTCCAGTAGCCTCTCATGGCTTCCATATCTTCTGGTCTTCACAGGTGTTGCGGGGTTCTTCTGCTAACCTCGTTCTTTTGTTCCAAAAATCCAGGCTAAGTAGGAAGATGATGTTTTGGGTGCAAACAGTGCCAATATGTTCAAACCAAAACAAAAACAAAGTGAATGAACCAAAAATGCTCTATATACAAGTTCAGAAAACAAAAAAGGAAACACAAACACGAAAACGAGTTCTTCAATAACTCACCTCCTGTGTAACCAACCACACACTCACCTGGATTAGGGCCCAGCCAGCCCCTTTTATAGTGGTAGCCCCTCCCACTCGGACTACTACCTTTCTAAAACCAACATAAACATCTTTTCTCCATTATGACATTCTGCCATCTCATATGCAGTGATCATGACAACAATTGTATAAAAATTAAATCAGTATGTTCACTGTTTATCTTCCATAGCAGACTGCCTGGTACTCAGATAAAACCGACATTATTAAAAACACATATTTCTCCGCATCACGTGGTGTCCAATTACGCGCGTCATCCTCCTTTATAATGACGGTGATGCGCGCGCCCTGTTTCCCCCCCGGAAGCGGACAGGTAAGTGGTGGCGTGCGTATTTCCACACACCCGGTAAGTTCTCGTGTGTGTGTGTAAATACATTGAATTAGCGCTGCCAGGTGTGCGTCCTTGGCTGTGCCATTGTCCGGTGAGGGGGAGAGGGATGTGTGTTTATGTTCTGTTTAGCGCGGAGCAGAAGGGAACGGGGAAGATGTTTGTTTGTGTGTGTGTGTGCGCTGCGTGTCTGTGTGTGTGTGTGTGTGCGCTGCGTGTGTGTGTGTGCGCTGCGTGTGTGCGCGCTGACCGCAGTCCGTGACGGCGCTGCTCCGTCACAATAGGCTACTGTTTCTTAGAATGAACATAATGATGAAGAGGTGTCTAAAAGACAGAACAACAATCATCGATACATCATTTATTAAAAAACAAAACTTTTGTTTTTTTTCACAGATGAAAAAACAACTTAGAAACCTAAAAAAAAACTGAAGAAGAAAGAAAAGAAACTTCATGTAAAAAGAAAAGAAAAATCATGTAATCATAAGAAAACAATTTATGTCCTACTTGTTTTTCAGTAGCCTCTCATGGCTTCCATATGTTCTGGTCTTTATAGGCTACTGTTTGTTAAAGGTCACGAATGAACGTCAGTGTTCAAACTAAACAATATTAACCGTTATTAAACATAATGATGAAGAGGTGTCTAAAAGACAGAACAACAATCATCGATACATCATTTATTAAAAATCAAAACTGCATTAAAATCTCCATTTATTTTAGCTTGACCATGATCTGGCAGTTATTGATTTTAGTGGCAAATGTAACTGAGCAGCCAAATCTTGCATCTCCAATTCAGCATCGCAACTTTAGCGTATAAAAAAATAAAAAATAGTGCAGGAACAATGACGAATGTATTAAAAACTATTTTTGGAATTTTCCTATTTAGTAAGATTATTGGAAGACGAGCTTTGGCGATGCCAGTTCCAGAAAAAAATACATGCTTGGTTGACCTCCTTCCATCTAACCCATATCTGATGAGCTGGATATCTCACTGCAATGAGGGTTCCTCAGAAAAATCAACATGTTCTTCCTGCATCGTCGTGTTTGTCTGGATCTGCATCAACACTTCTTAAAATATGCACAATATCTTTCCTGGTCAAGCTTTTTTCCTGAACCACCACACAATAACATGAGAAACACACATGCCCCAATGCATGCACACACACACACACACACACTCAACACGACAGGATTGCTGGTGTTTGTCTTGTTAGCGAGGAGAAATGAGCAGAGATAAGGAGCTGTGATCCTCCTGTTTGTTTACGTCTCTATCACAGCAACCTGACAGCAGTCATACTCTTCAAACAGAGACAGATGGCTCCCGGGAAAGTCAGGAAAAGTCTGCCTGCCTCTCTTTCCCTTATCCCTCCATCTATTTATATCACTATCTCTGCCTCTTCCTATCTCTGTCGCTGCTCTCTCTCTGCAGATTGAATAGTTTTGTGAGAACGGAGGCTTCTAAACTTTATTCTATGCACCGTCATTTGGCAGGATAGCTTTTGTGCTTTACAGCATGAAAACGGCACGGTTATGTACTTCAGGAAAGAGAGAGAGAAATGTGTCGACAACAAGTTCACGAGTCAGCATGGCTCACAGGATGCACTGTGGCTCAGTGCTTATTCTGTGTGGAGTTTTCCCACCATCAAAAAGCAGAAATCTGGCTGGAGTTGAGCCCACCACCCCTTATACTTAATTTCAGTGAGGCTACGTTTACACATTGCCGGGTATGTTGAGAAACGAATATTTTCCTCCTCCGTTTTCCAAAATAACATTGTGCACATAGCATCGCGGCAGTGTAGGAAGAAGGAGAATCCTCTGCAAGCCAATCAGAATAATGCTTCCATGATCATCGTCATAGCAACAGGTAAACGCTGGTCGCACTTCTGGCGCATCAGCTGCCTAAAATCTGAATTTACACGCAAGCGCAAAACCCTAGTTTTCCAGAATCTCTACTCGAGCCGGAGTTTTAAGAAAGATTCAGAGGCGAATTCACTGTCTCCGTTTTTAAAAAATACCCGTGTACATGTAAACAGGGCCTGAGTCATGCGAGACAAGATGCATACATGCATATAAAACCCTGTATCCACCGAACCCGCTCGATCTTCTTCCTAAAGCGTGCCAGGAACAAAATCACCTGAGCAGCTTTGCAAAATAATTTGTCCTCTTGGGGAGAAGAGAAGGTGTTCAGGCCTGGGGGAACGCAGCTGCCAGTGTCCTGCCAGAACCCGAGCTGGCCAACGCTGGGTAATGGAACTGGGCTGAACTCAGCGGCCTCTATGGACAGGAAGGAAGACGAGGAAGATTCATACAAGAGCACAAATACAGCGCAATACAAATTTCTACATAATTTTAGTTGTAGTTTTAAAATATTTTGCCCATTTTAAATTTTTGGTGTGAGTGACTGCCTTTGCCCTGCTTCCACTCTGGTTATGGAGAGAAGACAGCTATTAAAATATTAACTATGATATAAATAAAACATGAAATAAAGTGCTGATTGCAAAGTCGTCGTGCTTCACAATGCTCAGCTTTATTCTACCAACTCACTGCCTTAAGCTCTGCCACTCGGTCCTGAGAGTGGAAATGTTTTACTTTTTCATTCATAGTTTCAACAGTACCTGAGTTTGCACGGTTTTATTTTCCCTGCCTGGTGACATATGTCATTAAATATTCCAGTCAGCAGCGCGGCCTGTTTCTTTTCACTGGGAAAGATCACAGATTGAAATGTTTTCAACTGTCTCTGTGAAAAAAAAAAAAAAAGATTTCCAGGACATTGTTATAGGGTTTGTAGAGAAGTTTGTACTTTATATTAGAGACAAACTTTGTTTTCATATCTGCAGCCGATCTGAGATGTTCCACGACCTGTTGAATATTCCACAGAAACAGACACGTTGCTGCTTCTATGCGGGTTTGCAGGCTGAGAGCTTGTCTACGGTAAACTGTTCCTCTCATATGTTCTGCTGTCTGCGTGCGAATGAGTCCTCAATTAAAAAAACATTTTTCCTTTTCCTTAATAATTGGTTTAAAACTTCCCCTGTCTAGTCTCTCCTCGGTCTTTCACAAGCTATTCAGTCTTCCATGAAGCGGCGCAGAGGAACAGCTCCTTCCTCCACACTGTGAATGATCACAGTCTGAGAAGCTGTCATCTCTGCAGCTCCTGCCGGAGGTTCGCTCGCACTCTTTTCTGTTTGGAGTCAACAGGGGACGGTGAATTCCAGAGAGGCCGGGTAGCGCTGTTTTGGTGAATACAGACGAGACGCCGGCTCCCTTGTCTCTCCGAGAGGCAGTGGAGCATCCACTTCTATCTCGCACGCTGGCAAGCCTTCCGCCCAGCTATCTCATACCTTTTT
The DNA here is from genome assembly GCA_004119915.2 of Collichthys lucidus. Classification (NCBI taxonomy): domain Eukaryota; kingdom Metazoa; phylum Chordata; class Actinopteri; family Sciaenidae; genus Collichthys; species Collichthys lucidus. The sequence continues at coordinate 6,211,177 of CM014089.1, forward strand.
CATTTTCGGGTTTATGAACTCGTGTGCATGCAAGAGCGAGCACATGCACACACGTGGGGGAAAGCAGGAAAGTGAAAACGCACATAGCTGCTGGTGAGGCAACCAATTTCAATTTAAATGATTTCATGCATTTACTCAAGTGCTGTACCTAAATACAATTTGAAGGTTCTGTTACTTGAATGTATTCTCTTTGTCTCTTTTATGTAGAGACTGGAGTTATTTTACAGGTTCAGATCTAGCGTTATGAAGTCAGGTGACAAACACAGAACACTGCACAGAGAAATGAAATCTTTCTCAGTAAGCTTTATTTTGAAAGTCTAGCTGCACGCTGCATATTAAGTGTCTAACAGACCCAAATCTGATACTTGAGGGGAATCTACAGCATCTTACTTTGAAGCAGACTGTCCTCTATCCAAGCTTCTGTATTTAACAAACTGGCATGGAACCTCTTCCAGAAGCAAAGAAAAATAAAGAAATAAAAAATCACAAGGTCTGAGCTGATGAAACCCTTTTTCAAAATCAATTAGATAAACTCAAAACACAAGCTGTTGCAGATCAAGGCTGTTTTTTTTTCTCCCCTCTGCTCATGGAAAGATGTAATTTATGAGGTTTTCACCTGACAGCGATGTTTTATGTGTCAGATGTGAGCTCACATACGCATGCACACATATGAAAGCACTTAGATATGCTCAACTACCAATGCCTATGTGCATACACCCACAGATGAACACACACACACACACACACACACACACACACACACAAAACCACATTTCAAAATCCAATTAAGCTGGGGCTGTGGGATCTCAGCCCTACATGCCAAATGGCTTTGAGTGTCTGCACGTCATCCACCGTGTGCGACAGCTGACAACAAGATTATGGCCATGAGCGGTGCATTTGTGGTCTCGGCCCGATGATAGCATATTATTAGCACGACGGAAGAAGAGAGCAAATGTGTCCTCCACCATGTGATGGCTTGTGTCATTTGATCCGAGAAAAGAAACAATGTTGAAAAGCTTTTTTTTTTCATGCGGCATTGATGTGTGAGTGATTTGTGTGTTTGTATATTTGTGTGTGTGTGTGTGTGTGTGTGTGTGTGTGTGTGTGTGTGTGTGTGTGTGTGTGTGTGTGTGTGTTCAGGAGCAGAAAGCAGAATGAGATACAGACACTGAGATTTCTTTTATGCTGCAGGACGTGAGATTAAGAATAAGAATTTTTTCTTAAATCACAAACATTGATAATCGTTTGTCAGACATTATATATAGATATGTTAGGCGACATGATTCATCTTCATCCAAGGCTCATAAGCAGCTTTGAATTTCCATTTTTCGACGTTCAGAAGAAGTCCTGAACGCTGAATTGTACTGAAACAACTACGCGGTCGAGTGCCAGCCTCCAATGACACTGAACAACTGTCAGATACGCAGAGCTGCAGCCTGCCCGCCTGCTTATTGTTTGCTTGGCTTGAGTTTCTTTCAAAACATTGCATGAATGCCAACTGTGACATCCCGAACGCTGGTCTTTTCCTACAAGCACCGAAAAGCAACGCAAACAGTTAAACAGCTGCAAAATGCTAATCATCGATCATCATCATCTGTACCTCTCTGCCCTGTCCTCTGATATTGAATCCAGGTGTTTTAAAGCTGTTTTTTTCCATTGCTAAAGTCAGCACAGTACACAATGTGAAATCTGTTGTCTGCATTTAACCCATCCTAAGTATTAGGAGCTGTGAGCAGGCACTATGTAGTAAGTGCCTGTAGGGGCCAGCGCTTCGGTCAAGGACAACTGACAGAAGAATTAACAAAACATGCTGCACATGTTTTTGATGGTGGGGGAAACCGGAGCACCCGGCGGAAACCCACGCACACACTGGGGGAACATGCAAACTACAAACAGACCGCTGCTATCACTACCTACATATCAGCTTTAATTGGAAATGTGCTCGTGTCTCTTGACTTGACTCTGAGACTCTGGGAGATTTTCCCATCATGTTGTGTTGGACGATAGATCCAACTACCGGGCCTCATCAACCGAAGACTGTTGAGGATTATTGAACATTCTACGTGAGCGATAACTTCCCCTGAATGCATCCGCAAACCTCATCTGAACATTATTCCTAGCTGCTGCTGGAGTCGGGTTCGAGTTGTCGGCTTTGGACCACTCATCCAAGTTAACTTCTTCTTCAGACGGAGTTACTGTGGCATTAAGACCACCGTATCCGTCTGTGTCACACAGGCGAAGATAAATGAAAAATTGAACAATGAAAGCATAAAAGTAGTCGGCGAGGGATTGTTCTGCAACAGGAGCATGCCCTTAGAACCCACTGCACTGTATGTGCATATGTGTGTAGCTTTCTACATTTCCCTCGTGGAGTCGCTTTGTAGTTTGTTTCTTTTTTTTTTGCCGTAGTGCACTCCTATTGCCAATTAGCTGACAGTTGTTTCATTATTCTTTTTCAAAACCTCAATCCTAAAAAACTGAAAAAACTCAGCTTATTATTATTACAGCAGAGCATCGCCTGTGCACCTCGCACCCCGCTAAAGTCGTAAAAACCTCGGGAGGTTCACTCAGAATAGCTCGATGATCAAAAGGCATGAAAATGACATGTTATTTACAGAGCTTTGGTATGGAGATTTTCTTTGGGGGTGGCCAAATATTTGGAGCGTCAGGGGTGGAAAACATGTCAAAGTGTGACAGGGCTTCATGAACAATTAATTTCTTCCTCTATACACGTTTGTCAGTCAAGCATACATGTTGTGTTCAGAGCAAATGAGTGTTAACGATTCGCTTGGGGGGTGAAACAAGCGTGTCACAGCCTTTGACCTCAAAAACATTAGAAGCCATGAAAAGAAAGACATAACTGTATCAGAGCACTTTTTGTTTTCTGCAAAGTTTGAAAGTACTGGAACATGAAACGAACAAAGGGACGACTTGTATTGTTTTGGCTCTTGTAGCTCATTAAAAGGAGACTCATCAAAATCATGTTAGACTCTCAGCAAACAAATTAACGAAACCGAAGCGGCATGGTGAGAGCAGCAAGCTGTCAATAAGATGTAGATGCACGAGCGTTTCATTTGGATGCAAATGACGTCACGCCACGCAACTCCAGTGCAGCCAGCAGTCACGGCGGTACAATGCTCGAAAATTTGGTTACACTTCACGAGAAAAGACGACAGCAGGGCAACTTGCAAAACTTGCAAAGTGAATATTTCATCAAAGGGAGGAAATACTACCAACATGCAGAAACATATATCGCATGCTGTGTGCACAAATATTACCGAATGTTGCGTTTTCGATCCGCTCCGGACTCATACTTTACTTCTTAACTAACCAAAGATGAAGCGAATCGACCTGTTGTCCTTTTTTTCCAAAATGAGAATCGATAAGAGAATCAATAAAAAACCAAATCATCAAGAATCGAAAATGGAATTGGAATCATAAAAATCTTCCTATCCCGACTGTAAAGCATCATAAAATATACCAGTGGCACCACAAACCTTACCTGGTATCTCTGTGTTTCAATGTATGTACATGCAAAACTGAAACTTAAACTTCGTTGGGGGACACTGACCAAGAAACTCTACAACTGCCCTGTTCACTACTGATGGTGGAAGTGAACTGGAAGTGAATTTTCTAGTTTTTTTGGCCTCTTGGAATAACATCTTAAAACATTTACACTAAACTTTTTAAGTTAACATGGCGAGCTTGTTAACAAGCAGTTAAGGAGCAACATTAACTTTCATTTGGACCACCTGGTACCCGGCTCCTGAGGGAAATATCTGCTTCTTTAGCTGCTAAACGCTCCACTGTGTCGACCTGCTACAGTCACTTAATGTGCCTGTGTGTGGTTTGGTAGCAGATAGTGTACAGGTGGATTTCTAGAACAGCTGGTTTTCCACCCCAGCTTGGTTTATAACCAACTTGTTCACCCTTAAACCACAAAACTGACCCCATGTCACTGAGTCTTCCTGTTATAGTCGCTATCAGTGTTGATATCTACTGTAGGGGGGGACGCAGCGATGACCTAAAAGAGTTGTGGGGTAAACACGAGTTAAGCCGGGCCACTGTTTACACGCAGCGCAACACTTTGTTGCAACATGAGTCCCCTGGGAGTCCTGAGAACAGCCGAGCCGAGCGGTAAACAAGGAGCAGAGGGGGATCTTGAGAAAATAAGCTGATTAACTGAGGTCACATCCGTCCACCTTTTGTGATTCAGAATGAGGAAGATGCATCGAATGAGTCAGGATTCAAACTCGTGCACATCGTGCGGACGTTTTATCTGAAACAAGGGTCAGTGTCAGAGATAGAAGGACGAGTAGACTTCACTGACGTACACACACCCAGAGAAACGAACGTATTTTCAGAGAACGTCATTGACGAGAACAGGGATTAAGGCCTGCAGGACCCACTGATGGAAAACATTGACATTGCAATGTTCTGATCCCGTGATAACTCAAAATACAGGTCCTGTGTGCTCCAATGTTTGCAAATGATGCAAACGTGAACTTTAAATTAGATTTTAAAAAACTTTTCTCGTTCTCTTCGTTTCATGTAAAAAACATTAAAGTATGGAGTAACGTATTTAAAGTTAAATTGTCATCAATGTGTTGAATCTACCTGGTATCAGACGATGAGGATTTTAATGCTGGTTCAGGATTTTTTGTTTCGGCATAGCTTTGAATTTACAGCACATGTAGAGATTTAAACCTTTTTAACTGTTTTCTTGACACATTTCAAGCAAAACATGTGAATATCGGTGGCAATGGTCTGCATAAAACATGGATATGGCATGACGTCACCCACGGCTCAGAGTGCGGTGCCTCTGGCTGTCACCGTCTTGGCAGTCATACCTCTGCTGGCTTCTTCCTGATCCATAAATGGGCAAAGAAGCAGGCTGAATGAAGCGTGCGTGAGCAAACAAGCCACCTGTGAAGCCACCCACCTGTCAATCAACTTTAAGCCTTAATATGATCTGATATATATAAATTCACCCTCAGTACAGTTGTTATGAATGGCGAAATTATCTACAGAGACCAAAACTGTTTTGTACCGGGTTGTAAACATGTTTAATTCTGCTGTTCGACATTTGAACATGGGGACTTATGGAAAGCCTCAAGTGGACGTTTGAGGAACTGCAATTTGTTTGTTATTGTTTCCAGCCGGAATAGGAGAGAGCAACAAGATGACGAAATTTAAAGAGCATCTCAAACGGTGAAAAACAATGCGGGTGACACGCTGCAAATATGAAATTTCTGTTTGTTTTTGTGTATTAATGTGAGGAAGGTTACATCAGGTCTGTGAGGAGGGATCACGCGTCACTGTTACAGAGTCACGGGAACAGAAACAGCTGATCAGTGTCGCAGTGTGTTTTGGCTTCAGGTGCATGCCGTCGTGTTTGTCACTGTTTGCACAGTGAGGTGAGAGAGATCAAGTCTGACCGCACGGCGGCAACAATTTACATGCAGTCAGGTTATGCAAATGTGATGCTCATGTGATCAGCAGGATCAACAGGAAGCAGCAGCAAAAGCCAGGGTTCCCACACCTTTTTCATGGACAAATTCAAGCACTTTTCAAGCACCTTCAAGCACCAGTTTTTCCATTTTTCCAGCACCTTTAAATAGGTAGCCTACTAGTTGTGTTTGCCATGATGGTCATGGGAAGCGCAGCGGTGCCACTGTATGGCATAATAATATGGGTCTAATTAGCATTATTTCATATGGTGGTAGATTGACTGTTTTGATTTTTAACTAATTGTGAATTGGCTTGTATTCTCAGCTTGTGAGCGGTGTATTGTGTAACTACCATAGCGCAATAACAGTGACCGACAGGTGTGGATAGTAGTCTACTGTTATTTCTCTGCAGAACACCAAGCGAGTATGATAACTGAGTTCTGCATGTAAAGGCATCGGATCAAGCGCGTAGCCGCTTAGGAAACATTTTTGTTGTCTCTTGGTTTATTGAGATAGACATAACACAAATTTCAAGCATTTTCAAGCACTTCACCAAAAAATTCAAGCATTTTCACAACCTTGAAAACACTGAATTGAAATTCAAGCATTTTCAAGGAATTCAAGCACCCGTGAGAACCCTGAAATGAACTGTGGATACATTAGTAACAGTGATAGACTTAGATGCTCTGTGCATTGAGAACCTGAGCATGCGATTCTGAACTCCAGGTGCCCGTTAATTAATTAACACCCTGAGGTTAAGATCTGAGTGAGAGCATCACTTCGTTTAGACGACCACAGCCATCACACAGACAGAGGAAGCAGTCGATGTAGAATATCTGCCAAACCTGGAAAGCAAATGCGATAAAAATGCTGCTTTTCTAGCGAGCTGACACGCGTTGACACCGGGAAGAGGAACTATCCTAACAGGTTGAGGGGTGTCAGCCCGTCAGAACACTGTCACGCCGGCGCAGGTGTGTAGGCTTACATAAGGATCTGTGCAGGTGTTTTGACATGCATCAGTGTGTGTTCCCCTTCAGGAGGGAATGAATGGGACTTTAGTTTCTTTGGAACTCTGGGTGCCTGAAATAAATCCTCCCATTTGTATTTGAGTTTCTTAAATACGTTTGTGAACGTCCGATCACGCCTCGCTGACTTTATTCCCGTCTCGGCTCTCGCTGGTTATCTGTCGGCAGCTATTTGCAAGACAAATCATCTTGATTTGAGTTGCTGTTATTTTGCAATTATGAACTTTTTTTTTTTCAACAACGAGCGCAACTTTACAGGCTGGAGGTTGTCTCGTAATTGGATTTCGAGAGAGATGTGCTTGTATGCGATTGTGCACGTCGGTGAATTGGGAGTCGTGACAGTTCACATCTGTCTCTCTCCCTCTATCTCTTTCTCACACACACACACTCAGGAACACACACTCCCCTCTGTCTCTGTAGGTGTCGGAGAACGCGGGGGGTCTAAACTAGTGTGTGTTCGTGCCAGGTTAGTGTGTGTGTGCAGAGGCAAGAGACATTTGTGTGTGTGTGTGTGTGTGTGTATATCCAGGGCACATTGTCTGGACAGGGAAAATGAGAATGGATGGGATTGTAATTACTGAATGGAGATATCCACACAGTGTGAAATTAGAAAAGGCTGGGCGAAAACCTCCCACGGGCACAGCCGGTAAAGAGAGAGTCGTTGTCATGGTGATAGGTGAATTCAAACAGGGCTTCGGGGAACGAGGTGTGAGTTCTTACTTCGTGTGTGTGTGTGTGTGTGTGTGTGTGTCGTAGTTTGGGGTGTGTTTATGGATTTTATTTTGTGGAAGAGGAGAGAAAAGTTGCAGTGACCTTGATGACGGCTCACAAGGCGTTATGTTTTCAATTCACCACATTCATACGCAGTGAGTCGCACCTGAGCTGAGAGTGTAGCAGCCAGTCACAGGGGCATGATTTGAACATGAGGTGTACGCGCCCCCCGTCAGTCGAGAACATGTCTCTCCAGACTTTTACACTTTTATAGTCTAAAGGATTAAATTGCATGCTTGCTTTTGATTGTTGCCGTGCGCAACAACAATGTTTGCCTCACGGGCAGCCAGGTCACGCAACTTTTGCGCCTCTCAGGCCTGAACATGTACAGGTGACGTTTTTTTACTGAACGTTAGAACTTGACACAAAACAAGACAGAGGCACCAATTCATGGATTCAATTTTGATGACGAAAACAATATTTTTTACAACGGGCGCCACAACCGACTGATTCTAAGTTTACTTCTCAGATAATCGTGAAACACTTACAACAAAATAAAACTCACCAAAACCATCTTTGTTACCCTGAAAATACACACGGCGGAACGGCAGCGTACTCCGCCGTCCGCCAACTCACATACGATCCGTTTGTGATGCGCTCAGGTGCGTCTCCATCGGCTACGATCGCGAGAACGCACGAGATCTCGCGATATTGACGCATAATCGCACGATATTGCCGTCTGTACTCTCTTTGACTCCTGCGATGACATTCCACGCCGCATCTTTTTTCTGGTGTCCTTATAAAAAGGATGTGAGGTGTCATCAATGATTACACCTGAAAACCCCTCACCTGTTGACTTCAGGTCGGCCCCGCCCATTATGACGTGTTCTTGAAATGAAACTCAATCCGTGGTGAACACGGAGTATTTTATTTTGAAAATCAACCAGGGTTTTATTTTGTATTTTGGAGCTGATTTCCTTCCCCGAACAATCTGATCTGTGCTGAATTTATGCGACATGCGATAAAAGCTCTGTATGTGTTGATGCAGCGAGGACGGAGACTGTGTGAGCTGACACATTGACTAACATTGAAAAATGTATTGACTCCGCCGCCGTGGCAGAGCCGTTCCGCATGCAGTGTATTTGAGCTTTTACTCTTCCAACAATCGCCAACGCTCGTCTGATCGGAATGAATCGCAAAAGGCCGAAATACGTCCGCTGACAGACGTAGATTGTTATTGTGAGTGACAACATTATATAGTCGCTGTCCAGTGAAAACCACCATGTCTAAACATAATTTCCTAGTGCTTCCAACAATCACCAACTCTGATTTGATTGAAATAAATCCAGAATTCACTGTAGATGAGAAAAAAAAAACAGCAGTTTGAGTCACTTTCCTGAAAATAATATAACTCGTGTGGAATGAACGCATACTTAGCAAATGAACTCATTGTCTTGCTCAAAGACACTCAGGGTTACTTTAAGGACAGCGCAGCACCCCTGCTGCCAAATGGAGCCCATGGCAACCGCTCTGGCTTTGGGGACCCGCGCTGTTGCCAAAATGCTTCTGCATGTAGAGACTGTATTTTCAGTTCATCTCCCCGTTCTTAAAACATTTACATGTTCACATCCTCAGGCGTGTTGATGTTATGCAGGTTAACTCGTGGCTCACAGTCATTTTTACATCATAATTTCATTTCCTGGCAAAAAGGATTTTTACATTTTTCAAGAGGTGGATGTCGTTTTTCGGAGCAAGGCTAAGTCGCAGAAATGTTAACGTCATTGTCTCTTTTAATAAAACTGGGACCAACATTTTCCACTAAGGTTTAATGTGATTTCTTACTGTGCCATGAGATTAAATTATGAATGGCTTTTATTTTTTATTAATAATTCTATGAGAAACATTCAGCTTCATAGCAGGTAGAAATCTCTGGAACGTGATTCATTTTTGTTTGCAGTCAAACATGTTGCAGGTGTCTCGTGTTGTCGCTGGGTGACTGTCAACAAGGTCATTTTGTCGCTGAATAATATTCGTCAGCACAGTGAGAATCCCAGCCTGTGGAAAATGATTATATGACTGTCGGCTGCATAGAAAGTGGCTTGTTTCAAGGCTGTGACTGCATCTTTATGGATGTGTGAACCTGTTACTCTCCCTCTGTCACGGATCCTTTAAGGTTTTATCTGATCTGTTATCATTCAGACATGAAATATGAAGGTTTCATACTGGAGACGTTTTGTGATTGTTAGTATTAAAAATCATCCTGTGCCTGTGTGATTCATAATTTACTGCAGGATACAACAACAAAAACTTCCTGGCATGAAGGAGAAACTATGGTGGCTGTGAAAACACACGGAAAAAATGCTACAGCCAGACAAAACAAAACCTTTGTGATTCTTATTTTCAGGTGATTATACATTAATGAAAACCTACTTATGCATATTATAATCTGTTTGTGCCGTATTCTCTAACTCAGGGGTCTTGCCTTTCTGTGATGGGGGGCCGGGGTCAGTCTATAAACTGAAATGATCTCAGTCCCAGCAGGATTTGAAATGGTTGCGGCCTAGAATCCCTGATGTTGCATCAGGTTTTCAAAAAAATTGTGGTGCTTTTTACATTTTTGTTGCATTTTTGTTGCGGGAGGAAGTGAAAGTTGTGATAAGTTGTGATTCGACAGATGCGGAGAGGGCGCAGCGAGCACTAAGTCCATGGGCCATGGAAGCGGCGAGGTCCAAGCAGGAGGGCGCTGTAAAGCTTGCGGCCGAAGCCGTGAGCCACCTTCACCCCCAAGCCTTTCCAAGCCAACCCAGAGCCGGTCACGGAGGCCAGAGAGGTCCTGAGGGGATCGTCCCTGACCCGCCGAGTTGAATCTCCCAGGCAGACTGCACGGAAGTTCACGAATAAAGTCACGTCGGAATTTACCATTGTGTAAGGGCATGAAAATTAGCTAGTACTGAAAATTGTTCGTAAATAAGGTAGATTTTAATTAGAATGCCAAGCTTAATCATTAAGTGTGGATATTTTATAATAGGAAAATGCAATTTTTTTAAAAATAGGCCATGTTTAGAGGGATTGTTTGGGATCGTTAAGTGGGCCACTCCAATTGTTTAGGCGGGCCGGATGTGGCCCGGGGGTCGTAGTTTGGAGACCCCTGCTCTAAATAATTAAAACACAGGATCAGGTGTGTCAGATGATGAAATGATGAAATCACCTTCCACAAAATGTAAATCCGAGCCCAGCTGCTGCCTTACAGTATAGTGCACTGTTAACTGCTCCTCTTAATAAATTGAATCAAAAAGCCTCGGTGTGCTCCTGCGGGCTTCTCCTCCCGCGAGCATGAAAAATTCACATCCTCACCATGTCACACTCCTGTATTGCTGGTGTGTGTGTGTGTGTGTGTGTGTGTGTGTGTGTGTGTGTGTGTGTGTGTGTGTGTGTGTGTGTGTGTGTGTGTGATGGTTGTACCACTGTTGAATCATCAGGTCTCTGCCTGGGGGAGTTACCCACACTTCATGGTGACGTTAAACACGGTGCCACCAGGGGAAGTCCTGAAGTGTTAAAAAAACAAAACAAACATGGGAGGTCCAGGAAAAAAAAGAAGTTTACATCTAAGTCTGTTATGATGTTTTGACAGAAACAAGCAAACGGATTATTGGATAATAACCTCTTGTCAAATCTGTGAGACAAATCAGGCAGCGGCTCGCTTTAGTGAAGAGACAATAAAAGTAGCCCACGTAACATATTTCGGCGTTGTCGACATTATTTTTACAAAGTGCTTGAACCAGGATTAAAACATTTTGAGGATTGAGGCCAATAAATCAGGCAATTAAAGAAAATACAAGAAATAAATAAAGTAAAAGCCCAAAATAAAGGTTCACAGATAAAAGAGTTGTGGGAAAGAAGAAAGTGTTCTGCTGCTCCAACAAGTAAAAAATGATTTTAATGAGATGGCAGGAGATTAGAAAATAAGAAAACCTTCACCGTGATGAAATGTGCACATAAAAACAGGCAGGATTGCATAAATAAAGGTCTGCCTCCGTGCTTCTGTTCACAGTATGTAATGCTACTGGTCTTTTTTTAATGCCAACGATGACAGACCTCACCTCTGTTGACAGAAGCATCATGGCAGGATAGAAATAGAGATAGACTTGGTTCACTGACAAGCTAGAATCCTGTGCATGTGGCCATGACAGTATCTTGGAGAAGACTCCAGCGCGGGGGTGCGCTGAAAACACTGGCAGCGAGCCACCTATGACTGAATTACATAACCACAAGTTCGAGACAGGGAGGAGTAGATTCCTTCGTCGGAGTTCAAAGTGCACCGTGAAAAGATAATGGCCTCCTTTTATCAGTAGGCCATAGTAATGAGCTTGTTCATCACCTAGGGGAGGAGAGAGCAGGGGGAAGGGGAGGACGAGATGGGGGCTACAGAGAGGGGGAGGCAGGCTGAGGAATGCCCATCCATCAGGAAACAAACCCAGAGTCTGGCCACAGCCCCGGCCCCCTCAAACCTCCAGACCTCTTCATCACTGTCTGTGTACACACGGGCTGGAAAAGCTTTTCAGTCCTCGATGCATCATATGCAGGGAGAGTGAACCCCCCAGTGTGACCATAGAAGGATTTATTTCCACAGTTATATATTATTCCCTGATACTTTCTGTGTCAGAAGGACGACATCTTTTTCTTTGCCCATCAACAGGCGTGAAAGCGACCGTGCAGACAGTTTGACATTTAATAGATCCGAGACACAGCTTATAAAAAAATCAAACGTAAAATGTATTTTCCTGGAAATTCACGTAGTCGTGCACGTCTACAAAAGCTTTAACAAGTGCCGGATGGAAAACTAAATCTTTGTTTTGACCTACAGAAACATAAAACTCATCATAAAGCATGGAAACATAATAAAACATAAATATATAAATATGGTAAAATTGTTTATAAAAAATCACAAGTATACGGTGCACGTAAAAAAGAAAAAACATAAAAGCTGGTGTGCATCCCGACACAGGCGCGCAGATAGGTTTGAGAAACTGGGGGGGGACGAAGCTGCCCCCAATGCACCCCCTTTTTCTTTCTTCCCGTGTTGTGTGTTGTGTTCCACTTGGTCATCACAGTTCTGATTATGGTGCACTCTTTTAATGTTTGGTCATCTTGAAATTTAAAACCGGTGATCAATAACACCAAAATAAAAACCGCTGACTGCGCGTTCTTGCGATTACTTGAGAAATATTGTTTCTAGGAAAAGAGATGTTGAATTTCACGATGTCATTCTCTGCTCTTAGAGACGGGTGTTTTAAATCCAGGGTCATCAGGATCTAGAGATTCTGCTGGTCTTTTGTCGTCGGACAAAACATCAACCAACTGCCCCAATGTGAAAGCAGCGTTATAAAGCACCGGAGAGCAACAAAATTTCCACTCTGCCATATTGGTGAACGTGTAAAAATGCAACTGCAGGAGTCTCTGGCTTTTTGTGGTTGGATATGAATGAAAACCATCTGGAAGGTTCCCAGGTGACGAGGACTTGACGGACTACCATCTCCATGCGGGGGTCACTGACCTCCACTTTCTGTCTGGTTTAACAAGCAGCCCCCTCCAGGGCCACAGGACATATGAGCTCTGAGGAGGGGGAGGAGTGTGTGTGTGTGTGTGTGTGTGTGTGTGTGTGTGTGTGTGTGTGTGTGTGTGTGTGTGTGTGTGTGTGTGTATACATACTGTATGTGCGTGTGGTGAAACCTGGCTCTGGGGAAGATCTTGTTCTCCTGGTCAACCTTGAACGTCCTCATTCATTTCACCAATAGTTACGAGTACGAATACACGCTCTGAATACTGTTACTGCTAAATCTTCAACTGGGGCAGAGATTCAAATGAGACGAGCAAAGCGTTAACCCTGCCAAGGTTAGAGGTTTGAATCCCGCTGGAGCTTCGCTAACGGTAACTGTGGTACTTACAAACCAGCAGAAACATTTAAACCAATGCTTATCAGATGCGTACAAAGCTCCCAGGTACCAAAGGCACAAACCGATAATTCCTACCCTGAAATGAATTCACATCCTCGAATAAAATGAAATGAATTGGCCTTGAATTACTCATAACTTCATCTCAAATGATTCCTTCAGTTTAGACTGGTAGAGTTAGTGAAAGTCAGATACTCAGGCAGGAACTGGAGAAACAGGTTTTGTTGTGGGCAATCTGGTCAGGGAGGTCGAGTCCGGGTTAAAAAGACATAAGGAAGAGTTTTACATTCTACATATACAAACACAAAAAGTCAATTCTGACATTATTAATCTTTTAAATCGAATGGTTCATGGGTTTGTTACAATAAAACTCTGGTATTCCACAGACATTCCTAGCAGTGTCGAAAGAGGTTTGAACATATTTTAGACAGTTACTGGAAAAGTAAAAAAATAATTCAGTGGTTAAATGAATTTAGAAAATGTAAAAAAAAAAAACCCAAGACAACAATCAGGAAATTTTTTACATTGTTCGTCTAAAGTTTCCTTGGGGGGTTGGGATGCGCTGCAGAAATTTGTTGCGTTTCTTTTGACAGTTTCCAATTTAAAAACTTGCAAGCTTCGATCGACAGTGAGCTTCGTGTTATTTTTGTGCTCATGTTCCAGGAAACCACGAAGAATCAAAGATATTTTATATTTTATAATCCAGTCTTTCAGTATCACACCAAGATCTTCACTATCACCTGTTTTCATGGGTCGACATTGACACCAAAAGTTAGTCCCACAAGTCTTTCTCTATTGGCTATCTCAATAAATATGATTACAAATTTCCAGTTGATCGCTCTGCATTAAAAACATTTTGGGGTTTAATGCCCAGGCTGCCAGGCTTTACAGTTCTATGCAATGCATGGACTCTTAATGTGTAGAAATACTCCATTGGCTGCTGAAAGGTGCATCTAAAAAGGTATATCTTTAAAAAACCATCCCATTATAACAGCTCCACAGTTTCTAACCCCTCACTAAACTTTAATAAGTGTCCGTGTAGTAGGAGAGGGTGTAAACTTGTCATATATTCCTCCCCAAAAAAGCATCTATGTTCAAGTTCTCTGTCAAGAAAAAGATCCACGTTTACCACTAAATTATCCAAACCAGAGTCCCGCGCTTGTCTCTAATTGTGCACAGTGGGAAGCCTAATGGGTTTTGTGGAAGAAAAAAAAAATAAGGCCAGTACGAGTCTGTCACGGTCATGCATATTTAATTGATACAAATGTTATTGTGTCCACAAAATAATTGACAGTGCGGCAGTGCCAAATTGAGATTGTGCCTAATTCTCCAACAGTTGGAGAAACCAACAACCCAACCCAGTGATTGCAGAGATCCTTCCAAAGACAGAGCTGAGAGTTTTTATCTTTTGTCTGCTGCAGTCATTTCTGGGAGATTTCTTGTTGCCGGGAAGTTTACGGAGAGGGTTTCTATTCAAGTGAATACACATGACTCTTCTTTACTTCATCTCCTTTTCACGGTCTTCCTTATTCTCCTGCTTCCCGTGTTTATTTTATCATATTGCACAGTTTTTAGTTCTGGCAATCTGAATAAAAACACCAATAATAAATATATCTTTGAAAATAATAAAAGAAAAACTCCAGAGAGGGCTTCAATTATTTAGGGGCTTTGGGGCGCAGAGCGTGGCAGACGCGGCGGAGCAGTGTTAAAGCTGAGGCACTTTGTGCTTGCAATCGGAGATGAAGAGGCTATTTGTCTGTGTAGTGTGCAGAGCTCTTATCGGGGATTTGTTTGCGGCACAACTTGATTTGCATAAATTTCTTGGAGAGTAAGAGATGAAGACTCGGCTCTCTTGGCTGAAGCAAGAACAGATTGTCCTCACAATGCGCATTACAGCAAAACAGCTCGCGTCGGTGCTCTTATGTCGAACCCGGGGTAAGCTTACTGATCGAGAGTACATCTGTACGAATAAACAAAACTTTCACCAGATTTGTATTTGCTTCATGCATCCCAGCTGCTTCTATAGGGAGATTTGGATCATGTGATTACTATATTTAAAGGATAAATCCATTTTATTACGACTTGGGTCTTATTTTCAAAGCTTTGGCCATGGAAACACTTTAAAGCAAAAACGTGTTGAGTGTATCCTAAAACATCTTATTTGAATATATAACTGAGTGAACGAGCTGAACGTAATCCCTCATTGTAGGGAATCGACTACACTTCATAGGTCAGAGAACAAACCGATGGACAGCTTGCCTTCATTTTCTCTTTCATATAAGTTCGTCTAATCTGGGATTTGTTGGAAACCGTTATGATCTGACGGCTTGTGTTTCAGGCTTCGCCGGTTTTCCCTTCAGAGATCTTTCAGTCGTCCCATCTTCAAGTCTGATGATCGTCTGCGTTTTCTTATTACCAACAAATCTCCCGAAAAGACCAAAACCAACACAGAACCGTCCGCGCCGATAGGTCTTTTTTTATGATCCAATCTCGTTCTTATTATCTTATCCCTCTGTGTCGCGGAGCTCCGTCTTGTCCAAACACTATTAAAAACACATCAATGAGCCGCATTCTTGCACTTCCTTCATTACCAGGAACACACACTGTGGTTTATTTTGACTCAGTCCCACATACACCGTCCTGCTGGTCCAAATACTCACGAGAGCAACAAACGTGGTTTCATCCACTGCTGGAAATAGTCCCTGAAAAAATGAAAAACGATTGACTCTTGTTTGAGTAAAACGACAGTGTCCAGCTGTTTTAGGAATCAATGGGCCGGGGCTGAGTTATAGACAGGTTTAAGGAAGTCTTGTTGGTTCTGATGTTTTTTTAATGGGCTTGCTACCCAAAATATCAAATAATACCAGGCTATGTTATTACTAGAAGCGTCCATGGTCAAAACTAGGCAAATAAAACCCAACTGGAGTCCTTTAATGTAAAGAATTACGGATGACTGCGAGGTTCTAGTCACTGAAGCTCTGCAAGTACGGTGCTATTTGACCTCTATGGGGAACGGGACGGATCATTTCTCCTTTGGGAATCTAATATCCCATAAACAGAGACTTCCTGGTTGAACGTGTCCTGGGCGGGCTGGAGGAAGAAAGAAAACAAAAAACCACATGTAGATCCAATAAATTCTTTTTATCGATTTTCCAATAAAAAATACATTCATACAGAAACTATTTTACAAAACAATTTCAAATGAAAAAATCTTGTTATGCCATAAAACAAACAAAAATAGAGCCTCATATTTGTTTTTTTGTTTTTGTTGTCTCCATGATTTATCCAATAAAGATTCTCTAGCTAAAGATAGGGTGTCTCCGCAGGTCTTTGAAAAGTCGAGAGAAAGAAATCACATGGCAAATAAAAAAGTTAACACTTAACGGGCACCAGAATTCAAGTGTCTGGAACGATTCACGTCTGAAAATGTTTTTTTTTTTTTGTTTGATTTTGTTTTTTTCTTGAAAGAAGATAGGCCACAGGTGTATACGCAATTGATGCCTTTTTTTTTTCTCTTTTTCTTGAACGTACATTTGCTCTACATTTCTCCAAATGAAAATCAAAAAAACAGATGTTACAGAAGCAAATGAAGGAGAATGGAGTGTGTCTATTTTACAATAATTCTTCAGCCTCTTTGTCTTTATTGGTTCATTTTTTAGAAACAACACACTACACTTGTTTTTGGTCCCATACCCTTTCAAAATAGAAGCTTCCTTACAAAATTCTCTTAGTTTACAATGTACATATCTTTGCATTTTTTTGACATTTCTCAGTGTATGGACTTTCTTTAACGTTGACCAGGTTCACCTGTACAGTCGTTGAGTTACAACAAGGCTGTCTGAGTGACAGACGAGGTTTATGGCCACTGAAAGCAGCCACATCCTCAAAGCAGACAAGATCTTACTTTTACTTTTCAACAAAACATATCACCAGTAAAAACACTGTGGCTCCAAAAATGTCTCCTAGAAATCGGGAAAACGGTGACGGGAGTTTATCCAATTGTGAAACTTTGAAGGGATTTTCAGTAAACTCGAAAAAGCTTGAAACATTTGATCAACCCACAGAGGAGTGCGTTGAAGTCATGTACAGTAACTGAAGTTAAAACATGCATATAGTGAATACATCTGGTCCTGGTCTCATCACAGTTCACCTGCAGACGCAAGACAGAAACCTCTAGACCTGCAGCACGCACGCAGCTCGGCTGAACTGGTTCGACCGTTTTTTTGGTACCGTTCAGTCAGATCACGGGTTGTTTAAACCAGGACTGAGTAAAGATACTGAGTCACCCTGAGGGCGAGACGAAACATACAACATCAAAACAGACTCATGATTGAGAATGTCGTCATTATTGTAAAAAGGAATAACCTCCTTTTTTTTCTTTAAAGACTGTGTAAGCGTTTGACACATGAACAAATAGAAACGGCCCGTACAGCGTACTGTAAATTGCAGTAAATCCTAATTTGCCACCACGTCGGCGCCACATTTCATGAGAACAAATTTCCAAGACTCTGTACCTTTTTTTTGAAAGCAAGTTACAGTCCATCTGAAGTGCATCCACACCGCCTTTATACTACATAGTAGTAAAAACCTTTACAAAACTGAATTGCTTTTTCCAAGTGCTCTACAATTCTGTCTCAGACCGGGGTCGTTTTATTTTGAAGGATTTTAGTTTTGATTATGATAAATATTCATCAAATAATGCACAGAGATGTAAAAATGGCAGTCACTGTGAAGCTGATATATTTTCTTTTTAAATTATTATTATTATTATTCAGGAGTTTAGAGGAGTCTGTCGCGAGACAAAAGGGGCAAAGGTGCGACTGCATGGATCAGAGCCTTTTATAAAGCAATTCAATAAACGCACTAGTGCATTCGCAACCCCCCCCCCCCGTTTGGTGTGTGTGTGAGAGAGAGAAATCTATTTAACAGGACAAGGCCACTTACATAAGGCATCATTAAGGTCAACAGTGCATTTACAGATAGAACGAAAGAAGAAGAAGAGCAAAAGTGAAGAAGAAGGAGGAACAGAAATCCCATGATCAAGACAGTTGCCAAGCAATAGTGGTATCCCCAACTCATCGAGAAAAAGAAAAACAACAAAATGACTGCCTTATGTGTTTTGTACAATACTATGATATCGAGTAATATGAAGGTAGCTGCTCTCGAATGGAATTTTGTTGTCCTATAAGCAAACAGGTGAGCAACACATCCCCAGATCCCATGCAACGTCTGTTATAATGGCAATAACTGTTTGTGTACAACCGTAGTTTTTTTTTTTTTCTTTTTGTTTTTTTTTAGATACAGAGCTTACACAATGGACAACAAAATGAGCTTTATAGCGTGTATGTTGTTTTTTTTTTGAGACAGGCTACATAATACATTGCACATTTAATAGCTGCACTAAACAAAACGACCTCCCGCGTTTGAATCTGGGGGAGCTGTAGTTCCGCCTCCGGGCAGAAAGAGGGCGCTCTCTCTGGCAAATCAGCTCGAACCAAACAATCCTCCCACCCCCTTTTTCTTTTCTTTTTTTTTTTTTACGTCCCCGTCCACAGCCCAGCAGAATCAAACAGCACAGACAGAACCCTTGCATTCATTCTCAGTGAGACCACAAACATCACCCACAGAAAAACCTCCCTCGCGTAACGTCACCCCCTCCCTCCCCTCTCTCTCTCTCTCTCCGTGTCATTCACTCGCAGTTCCACAATGCAAGCTCCATCCGCTCCATAAAGCCAGCACAGGCATCCAGTCACAGGCACTCACAGTCCCCATGCGCACAGGCAAACACACTGTCATTGGAGGAAACGGCACCCCTGCCGGAGTCCCATAATCCTCCAGGAAAAAAGCATCGAACACCATACAGGAGAGTCTCTTCCCGTCTTGTCCAGCCCAGATTTTTTCCCGTCTAAACATTTCTTCCAAGTCTCTCCCCGCCCCTCCCACTCCTCCGTTAAAAAAAGCCTCTCAAGAGCAATCTCCACAGCGAGGTGTTGGAGGCACTAAGTATGGTGCAAATAATAGCCTGCGTTGCTTCATCTTTTTCCACTGACTGGAACACGGCGGTGTCCCTGTTAACGCTCCCAGGACACACCGGCCTCGCTGATCCCCCACAACAGGTCAGGACAATCAACCAGAATCATCCCACAGAGCTCTCCACACCGAGGCCATCTTAGATGTGCCTCTTCATGTGCAGCGCCAGATGGTCCGAACGGGAGAAACACCTGAGGAGAGAGGACGGAGAGGTTTCAGTTGATGGACATACAGAATATACTTGTACACACATTTTTTGGGAATTCTTGCATTATTCAAGATGGTTTGACCCTTGAAATAGACAAATTGGAATAAATGGGCTATTTCTAATATATAGAAGCAACCGACACTAGTTAATCAACCTTTTTTTTTCCAGTTTCACTGTTGAAATTTGGATTTTATGTAGATTAACGTCCCAGCAATGGCGACTTTGCAGCATTTCCCCATCTCTTTGTTAGATATAATATATGTCAGACGTTTCTCATAGATGGGCTGTTTCTCCGAACTCACGATGTTTACGTCATCTAGGTTTGTCTAATTTCATTAAGTGTCGTTATAGGAACCGCGTAGCTGACGATAAAGCTTCAATGGCTCATTGAAAAACGTCTTCCGGCTTCTACTCATCCACCGTCCCACATTCGATTTGTTTGTCCGACTCTCTTTTCATTCAAACTCTCGACCTTGACCACTTTCCATCAGTCCATCCTTGACCCTCATTCATCCCTCTGCCTAACGTGTCATTCGGCTGAAGCGTTTTGCATGCACGAGTGCTGGGTCTTTGTCGGTGAATGAGCGCTGAGCACTGAGAGGTAAAGAGACGGGGATTACAGCCTCACTCTGGTTTTTGGAAGGAGGCATGAAATCAAACACAGCACTTTGTTTAAGAGGCTATTTTTGCCAGCGAGGAAAAAAGAAATCCTTGGCTGCTTGTAATGTTGACAGTCAGACTTTTTTTCCAGTCTTTGGTATTTGTTGAAGGTCAGCCAGGCTGTCGGCCGTCGTGAGCGCGCTCTCACCTGTCGCAGTGACTGCATTTGAATGGCTTCGCTCCGGTGTGCTTCCTGAAGTGTCTGGTGAGCTCGTCGCTCCGTGCGAAACGCCACTCGCACCCCTCCCATGAACACCTGTAGGGCTTCTCACCTGCAGATATCACAAGGGGATAAAGCATTAACATTCAGCAGGTAGGGCCTTTAAAACCTTTAAAATAAAGATGTAATTGTTGAGAGATTTCTGCACATGCACAGGGTTTTTAAAGAGTTCACCCTTCAATACTTCTAAAACACAGAGCAGACAGTCTGCAGACATCAGTTTGTCTGGTAAACCATCCTCATCTACTTCATTTAGCCTCTGACAGGTGCTATGATTGTAGTAATTTTGAGCCTTCACTCAAAATATCAGAGGAAATCCTCTAATATTTACATTTCTGACTTATCCCTGAGATTTCACAGCGCTGATTTCAGAGAAAATCTCCAGTCCCGTCTGAGTAGCTGCTAAGCAGATTGGTCTGGACTGCTGGGAAGTTGAAGAGAAAAACAACCTCGTGCCTTGTGGGTCTCGAGAGCTGTGGTATGCAGCTTTAAGGAGCTGCTCGAGTAGACGGCTTATGTAATGGTGGGGGAGAGAGAGAGAGAGCTGCAGGAAAAAATAGAGACTGCTCCTAACGGGCCCTAAAGGCCATTAACCATGTGGCTAACATGGTCGGTGAGAGATGCTAGGAATGCGGCTGCCTCTGCTAATGGGCGGCACAGCTTGGCAAGAGGTCAAAGGTGACGAGGGAAACTGCTCACATCTGAACCCCCCCGGACCAAACGCTGCAAATGTCAGATTCCCATAATTTCTCTCTCTTTCTTTACTGTACTGCAAACGGGCGACTTTTCTTTTTCGTTTCCCATGGTGAAATCTGAGAACTGTTGATTTGTTTTCAGGATCCACATCCTCCTCCTCCGGGTGCTGCTCAGGCCACAAAGGAGCATCCCTCCCGCCCCCATCCTGTCTCTGCCTGTCTCCCTCCCCCTCCTGCGTGAAGTCACGTTCCTCTGTGTGAATTAGGTCACAGTTGAGGGCATTCCTCCTGACAAACTATTCCAAGTATGTGGGAGCGATTACAGCACTCTCAACACCCAAGTTCGCACTTTGGGGAGGTTTTCACTCTTCAGATAAGTTTGATGTTGGTCTAAAAGCGTGATGTCATAACCTGTCAGGGCGGTATCACCTCCACCCTGCCCTCCCTCAGTGACGGCACGCTCGTGGCATTTGCATGGTAGCAGTAAAAACATCTCACTGTCAAACATTGTTACCTGTGTGCGTGCGCTGGTGTGCTTTGAGGTGTGAGCTCTTGGTGTACACCTTCCTGCATCCGTTGAAGTGACACCTGTGCACTCGCCTCCTGCCGTCCGGCGACGCCTCCCCGCTGGTCATCCCCGACCTCTCCAGGGTCCTCTCCATGCCAGAACCAGTCCTTATTTTCCCAGGTGAGTGCAGCACTGTCTGTATCCCACTCCACACCTGGGTGACAGAGACCTCCTTGCCCAGCTCGGGCGAGGACGGCGGCGTGCTGATGATGGCCGAGCCCAGGTCTTCGCCACCGTCTCCCAGAATGTCAGTCAAAGAGCCGGAGGAGAAGTCGAGGGTAGGGGAGAGCTCCTCTGAGCTGTCCGAGGCCTCGCTGCTGGCGTCGGAGTTGAAGCCGCCGGCGTCCAGGTGCTGGCTGTCCTGATTGTCTTCCTCCTCCTTGATGTGGGGGATCTTTGGGTCCGTCACGTTCGACTTGTCCCCACAGGCGAGCATCAGCTTGCTCCACAGGTCCTCCTGGCTCTCAAATTTGAGGTCGGTGGCCGAGACGTAGGGCTCGCTCTGGAGGTACCTCTCCAGCTCGAGGCATGTCTGTGTGTGGAGACAAGATAGCAGTGAGGTCATGGGTGCACAGAGCCTGAGGCCTGTAACACAACGCTCGTCTTCAACTGGAAAGTCCCTAAAACACCCGAAAAAGCTGGTTTAGAACGGGGCAGACAAACTCTAACACACCGTGTTTATTCTTAGCAGCAGCAGCAGCAGGAGGGGGAAACGCTGTGACGCTGTAACACCAATGGCCATGCTTCCTTCCTGCCTCGCAGGAACGAGGTAAGACACAATGTCCTATGCAGAGGGTAGTCAAGTACGTCATGAGGGTGCCCTCTGAGGCCGATATCAGGGAAGATTACAGGCACCACGTTTCTTTCTGAGAGCATGCACGAACAACACTTGCACAGCTACGTGCGTGCACGAGTGCGTGTCGGGGGGTCGGTCATGAAATTTACATATGCTACAGAGCCCCTCCTTCCTCCTCCCACCCCATTGGGTTAGGGAAGTGCTTGTAGATCTTTTAAATCTATCAATTATTCAGCGTAATGTGGATTTAATAATGCATTCAGAGGCATCGCTAGAAATAACATAGCACACCGGGGGGACCGAGAGGAGGGGAGGTCTGGTTCACGGGGGTCCATAAAAAGCCCGGCATGAATACTGCAAGAGCCCGCTGTGGATTGTGAGGGTTTTTTTTTTTCTTTGAAAAGGAAGTGAGAGAGCACTTCCTCAACTCACTGCCGTCAATGAGCGCAGGCCAGATACGAAGGCCGCTGACAGGCGGGCCCTGTGCAATTTCCTAATGAAGCGGATCTACAGCCAAATGTTATTAGAGCAGGACTGAACGGAGCGGGCCGATAGAACTCGGCACCAAACTCCACTTTTATTCAAGAGTTTCGCCTCTTCAGGCCTCTAGAAAAATATTTAAATGAGGGGATATCCCTGTGCAGGTATGCAACACAGAGCCTGTTGTACTGACCTACGTCAGAGGACTAGAGGAGCGTGCAGACTCGGAGGTAACCTCGATATGTTTTATAGAAACATCAGAAACAACAAGCATGGATTCAGAATGTGAGTGGAGCATGGGGAGGTGTCAGCAGATGGATTCAGAGGAAACTTTACCACAAACACACTTCATGTCTAAACTGGGAACGCTGTAGTAATCTGGTAATGAGAGAGAATGCAGTCAAGACAAATGTTTCTCGTCAGCAGTGCTGGATGAATCCCAGGCGAGCTTTAAATGCCTGGGAGGGCGACTTGGCTCCAATCCCAAAGAGATCTGATAGACGGCAGATAGAAGCAGAAGAAGAAGAAGAAGAGTGTTGCCAATTCAACTTGTTTCATTTCCTAACTACGAACAAGAAGCGACTCTCGCCCTGTCCACTGGTCTCCGGGATAAAACTGCACTGTTCTGTCATCCAAAGAGCCGATTTGTCGAGCCAAACTGGAACCGAAATCAGACTCTCTCTCTCCCTCTCTCTGTCAGTCTGTCACTCTCTCATCTGTATGTGTGTGTGTGTGTGTGTGTTACAGAGAGAGAGAGAGAGAGAGAGAGAGGAAAGAGGAGGAGGCGGAGGTGGAGATACGCGCAAAGACGCACGGCTCGCCATTCAGTCCCTGAATCTGCAACACAGCGTGTTTTTATTTCTGCCTCCACTACACGCAAACACGAGCCGAGGATGTGTGCGGGAATATTTCCTATTTTGTTTTTTATTTTACCATGATCCCATGAAGTAAAAACAAAGTCACTGTTCTCTTATTATAATATATTAAAATAAGATTCGCCTTTAGGGAACTTGCATCACTTCCCCTGTAAACGCAGCAGATCAACATGAACTGTTGCGCTAAAATCCTAAACGTGGAGTCGCATAAACAACTTTGACGTTTGCACGTCCGCACGCAGCTGTCAGTGGAAGGAAAGCAAGTTTGTCTCCCCGCACATTCCCCCCGCACTTCTTTCAGACAACGCGACGCACGATCTGTCAAAAAAAAAGAAGCTGCGTTTTAGATGGAGGAGTAACTCGTTACCTGCTGCCAGTACTCTTCCAGAGATGGTAAAGCTGAAAAGTATCCGGTGTCGTGCACGATCTGGAGCTCCTGGAAGATGCTGCACATAGGGATGACATCCATTTCACTCCTAAGACGCAGCCAACAAGTAGGAAACGAAATCAAGAAAACCCACTGACGCCTGTTGTGTTCAGAGAGACGCTGGAGCTGGAGCCTGGTGCCTGTATTTGCATGTATCATCAAGTGTGGAGTGGTGCGCTTCCAGTGGAGGTTTTGAGCGTGTGACGCACCGAGAGCGCACAACACTGAACTCTCCAAAAGTCAGCGCACTGTAAACTTCCCCCCCGATTCAAAATTACAGACAAACCCACCCCCATGTGATTACATTACGTTTCGGCACGTCCTCCAATGAGCTCTCAGGAGCGCACCACCCGCCTACCAGACCACCCCTGGCCAATGCTGAGCCGGAGCCGACTCATCCTGCCTGTCGTGGTTGGCGCTCGGTGCGAAGCCTCTCCGGCTCCCATTGGGTTAGATCAGCGCTATTTTTAGAGCTCTATATAACCCGGACTCCCTCTCTCTCTCTCAGCGAAACGAGGAAGTCGACTCTTCTCCTGATTCAAATGTGCGCTCCGGCTGCTCCGGAGCAGCGCGCAGCCCGCAGGAGAGGCGCTTGGCTGGGTTCGCTCTGAGTCTCTAAATAGACACAAGTCACTGTTATTTCATCACACACACACACACAACACGGGCATGTCTTTTCCTGGGCGACCGGAGGCTTGCATGTTAAACAGAGCAGCAGAGAAGTCTTTTTTTTTTTTTTGGAGCGTGGAAACTCACGGGGGGGATCGTCACAGAGCTGATCACTGTCTGTGCTCTATGAAACAAATCAGATAGACTTGTTCATTTCATGGCCGTCCAGAGATCCATGAGGATTATTATTATTATTATTATTATTATTATGAGTCTCCCTGTGCCAGTGGAGACACTTTAATAAGCTATTAAAGTTATAATAGAGTTGCCCATAAAGATGATTATTCGCAAAATGCTGTGCGGGTTATTGTAGTGGCAAACAGCTCGAGGCGTATCATGAGGGACAGTGTGTGTGTGTGTGTGTGTGTGTGTGTGTGTGTGTGTGTGTGTGTGTGTGTTCTCAGTCACCTGTGGCTCTTTCTAAGAAAGAGCATCTCCACCTATTCTAGATTACGATCGTGAAACCACATCGCCCGTTTGCTTGTTTCCTCTACAAGCAGGAAAGAAGAAGAGGTGGTAGAAAAACAACAACAACAACAAAACAAAAAGCGCGGGCCACCCATGGTGCAACGCTGAGAGTTTCTAATACGCAGCATCCCGATATATCTCCCCCCTGCTCTGGAGTGACATGTTATAAATACACACTGGCACGCTTCCAGAGATGGATATCGCCTCTTTCCCTCCTTTTCATGTAGACGATCATTGCTCTGCAGTGATCGGTGCAGGAGCATGAATAGAAGCATGAATATTAATCAGAGGTAATAGGCCTACATGTTGATATAGGAGCAGATTTATGTCCTCCGCTTTCAAGCTTTATCATGCTGTGAGAATAAAAACTTCATTTGTCGTCATCAGTTTGGAATACAGGTGATCCGGGGCGGACTAGATGACTTATTTCCCTTCAGCAAACATGACTAACAACACTTTAATTAGTCGGGACTTGTCGGTCTTCTTTAATCTCACTCCATCAGTCAAAACATCATGACTAACGCCGAGCTATTATTAAGCTGGCTAACATACAGTACATGTGAGTAGAAGAAGCTTCGCATCCCCGTTGCATAAGATGTGGGATAAAGTTGAATTCGAGCGAGAAACAAGAGCGGCATTGACGAGTTAAAGGCAGGCGATGTGACAAACAACATATTTGGAACAGAGCGCCATTGTTTGACCCATCGGCCCCTGGTCGAGCGCCTCCACAACGGAGTCTCTCTCTTTTGTTGGGCTCTCAGCTGTGGGCACATTTGCTGCACTCAGCAGCATCACATTTTGTCATGAGTCTGAGAGAGAGAGAGAGAGAGAGAGAGAGAGAGAGAACATGTGCAGGTCTCTGTTTGCGACACGGATGATAAGTAATAGAAGGGAAGAGTCATGCTTCCCTAAAGCATGGATGACTCATTGTTGACCTTTAAAAGCAGTGCACAGGGACAATAGAGTGTTTATATCGATGCTCGTTTTGTATGTGCGCTACCTCCAGCGTTGGATACGTTTCTCTAACTGCATGTCGCAACATAATTAACATAACATCACATGTTACTAAGGAGAAACATACAGAAATCATCTCTCTTCCTCTGGCACTAAGCCTCATAAAGTTGTAGCAATATTGATTTTTTTTTTCTTTTACCAAAGATACAGAAGAAGAAGATTAACTTTATTGATCCCTCAATTTCACTCAAGCTTTACATGTACAATACAGACACACACACACACACACACACACACACACACACACGGCTCATGGCCATGCACCCTGGACGTTTGGACGTCTTTGCTCAAGGGGACCTCAGCAGTGCCCAGGCTGTGAACTGGCATCCATACTGTGGTCCATGCTGGACTTGAACCAGCCACCCTCCGGTCCAGGAGCTAACGCCCTTTTCTATTTTATTCTTGCAGTGGTGAGTAGCTCCTCCAGTTTCTTCGTGCAGAGCATTGCGGGACACGTTAGCGACTAATTCAGCGGCAGAATCCTTTTTATCTTTATTTTCAACACACGTGCCTGCAGCAACAACACACGCAGGCTGCTAAGATCTACACCTGACCTCCATTCCTCATCACTGCGGTGGCTTTTTGTCATACCTCACCTCAAGAATGGGGTCCACTCGCCAGGTAACTTTTCTCAAAGAGACACTTTTCTGAAACAGCCTTCCAATCAGACGGCGGCAGGTTTTTTTTCTAGTTGACGACATTGTGACTCCGATGCAAAGACAGCACGAGTCATACGACCTGTATAGAATTAGTGCAGTTGCCATGAAGCTGTGACTGATGTCGGTTGCAATGCATGTGGGACGCTGGTCTGTGACAGGATGAATCCATAGCAACAAAATAATGAGCATAAACAGCATGCAGATAAGCAGCAGCGCTCTGCACTGCTTAGGCCTTGTTTGTGTGTGTGTGTGTGTGTGTGTGCCCTCACACTGTATGTGGCTTTGTCTTTGTTTGATTAATTGCATTTATTTTGCAATTTTGCTGCAGAAACATCCGTTTGACATCATATAGGAGCAAAACATCACATGCAGAACAGAGTGGACACGTGTGTGTGTGTGTGTGTGGTGCATGTTTATTTCAGCTTCTTTGTGTGTCTGAGTAGATGCTACAATCTTTATCTTGTAACAGCATCCAGAATCACAACTTTAATTTTCATACCATAGCTGAAAAACCACATAACAAGCCAGCACGGGACATACATGTACATAGGCCACAAAGCCCTTTTGTAAAAGTGAAACCACAGAAGATGTCAGGGATCAAGCAGAGAAAACAAACCGACACACACACCCACACACACACACACACACACACACACACACACACACACACACACACACACTGTTTAGAAACCATGCCAAAAAATGGTCACTCACTTTTAATTAGGTGTCCTAAAATTCTTTGCACAGCAGATAATGGCTAGTTCTTAATTTGCAAACAGTGTCTAGAGCCTGATTAGAAATCCACGGCTTCAATTAGGCTACAAAAAAATAAAAATGTTTTGTTGCTAGAAAGAATAGTCGATATGATTTCGGAGCCGTGCACGTCGTGTGTCTACATTTCTGATTCATCGCCTCGCAAATGTATGCCATTTGGATGCATGAGAGAGTTGATTTTGTTAACATATTCAGTGTGTGGCACCTCCAACTGCCTGTCACTTGAGTCTGATCAAAATGCAAAGATATTCAGAGCGAGGAAAAGTACAGTAAAAAAAAAAAGAGTAGAGCAGGCACAATGAGCAACAGTCTGTGGAGTGACTCTGCAGCAACAACAAGCAGAGTTAATGTAATTGGTTCATTACATCACATGTCTCAGTGATCTTGGGTTTTGAAGTGCTGGAGATGAATGAGAATCATAAGACCTCGGCCGTTAAACGGGAATGGATTCCTGTCTGACAGCGGAGGAGCAAAACATATGACGGGAACGCCGCTTTGTATCCCGAGGAAGCCGAATGAGACGCGTGCTTCCCTCGTCCAGCACCTGCCCTCAAAGTGCTTTTGAACAAGGTTTGCAATTCCCAGCAGTCCAACAGAACGAGGTAGTTACAGCGGATGACTTGAGTGAATGTGAAGCTCGGAGCCGAACACGAGTAAGCAGAATGAGTAAGGAAGGTGAATCAGCAAAGATCCTAAGTGATGTTTACATGGTTTCCTGAAAATAAAAGCCCCGGTGCTCGTGAATTCAAAACATACCCAAATAAAGACAGAGAGGAGCTTTGCTAAGTCACCGCATTCATTTTAAAAAGGCTTTGTTTAAATTACGCAGCTATCCTGAAAGACAGTTAGACAGACGGATGTAACCACACACGGAGACTGTGCCGTCTGCAGCGATGCCACATGGGCAGCGCTGCCAGACTCGACTGACACCAAGCAGGCAAATCATCCGAGTCACAAACCTGCACAACTGTCACAAAAGTGGCGGATGTCTTTGTTTTTCATCCGTCCAACATCTGTCAGACTTTCATTTGATCCAGTCTGTCATATCAGTGTCCGGATGAACTCAGCGCTCTGTCAACCTCAATACAGGTTTCAGTTCAGTAGATGAGAGGAAGATTCTTTGGAATGCAGCCAAAATGTTCATGGGGAAAACTGTCCAAATAATAAAATCTTTACCCAGCAAATCATGTAATAATAATAACTACTAATCTGAGCAATCACAGCTCTTGTGGTTTTAACATGTGTTGCCAGTTAGACTGCTCGTGCTTTATCCAAAAGGTTCCTGAAGTTGGTGACTGTTCATGGTGATGAAGACATAAAGAAAGCTGCAGAATGAATGTTACTTTGGCCATTAATGAGTTCTATAATCATTTTCATTAACCTCATCTAGACAAGGCACACTTTACTATTGTTGCACTATAAAAACATGAAGAACTGGAAGAAGAAAAAACAATATTTTGAGATGTACAACATCTTTCTCGTGCCATAAATCAATTTCGCCTTTGCTGCACAACGTGATGCACGTCTATAAATCTGGCTATAGGACGGGATGATGGGAAATGGGGAAGAAAAAGGTAGTGACACCATGTACAGGGTTACAAAATAAAACTCTACAGCACAAATCAAGTCAAAAATGAATTATCTCCTGTATATCAACAGCAGAGATGATAGATTATGTAAATAATGAGCCACAGTGAATGGATGGGAGAGTCTTTTGCTGAAACACGTGAAATAAAACAAATCAAAGTTTATTTTATGTCGGAGACTGGAACGTGACCAAACTCACATCTTTAGACGATGACACACAGCATTGGCATTTCAAACAAGATAGCATGACTCAGTCAGGTGACAGAAACACAATACTCAAAGAGCCGATAGGAATTACCGAGAATTCCAATTGTGAGAAATGTAGACGTGTGTCGATGTGTTTCCCACATCCATCATCTGCACATTAGATGAGTCACGAGTCCGCTTCGTCCCGTCGTCGTCATCTGTTCATCGCGGCGATGGGGGATGGGGATGTGGATGTGGATGGGGATGTGGATGTGGATGGGATGGGGGGGTGCCAGGTCGAGATGACGGTTGACCTGACTACAGCATGTTAACCATTTGCTGGAACGTTGCATTCTGGGTTTTTCGAGCGTCCCGGGGGAGCACTAACGCAGCGATCCGACAGAGCGAGAGAGGAAATGAGAGCTGTGGAGAGACAGATAAATGTGCACGCAGGGCTGAGTGCCTGCATGCACAGCTCGGCCGGCATGGAAAGCTTTTAAAGTGACGTAACACGCAGTTTGTGTAAATGAGTTGCTGTTGACATCGTTTCTTAACCATGTGGAAAACGTTGGGTTGGCAGTTGAATGACTTTTTCTGTCCGATGTAGTGCTTTACACTCGAGCTTGGGAAAAAACAGAAGTGGTGTTGCAAATGTATTGATGTGCTAATTACTGTGTGATGTCATCTGGCAACCTCGTTCGACTTTCTGAGCAGCCAGCAGCTACTTTGAAACAAAAGAGTGAGCCACATGTTAGAGAAAACCAATGGACGTGGCCAAACTCTGCACTGATGTTCTATTAATTATCATAAAATATGTCATTGAAAAGCTGACATCAGTTTGACCAGATGGGACCAAAAAACATAATCCAGATTCATTTCATAACTGATACTGAATAATTTAGCATACACCCATAAACCCAATACATTTAATGGTGTGGATGATGATGATGTCATGGACTGGCCCTAAGTGTTAATCCAATCAGGGTTCTCTGTGCTGCTGCTGGTGGGAGGAGGAAGTGACATAATAAAAGACAATGATATATGATCAACATGATACTGTATGCATTTTATTGGTCCACATCGTGAGTTGCCACATGGCATTGCATTGCACTGGTGTGACAGTAGATCCAGGTTGGAGATCCACGTCATCGGATTCAAAGTGTTCAGCTGCGACTTATCATCACAACAAAAACAGGCTTCTGCAGCAATGCGAGTTCAGCTAAGCTGTGTGCCCAGCACGTTTTCATTATTCAGTCGGGACTCAGTGATGATTGACGTTTATAACCTGGGGTCTAGAATGTATGTCATCTGCAGAGGTCTACGCCATATTGCTTCCTCGAGGCAAACCCGGCCTCCTTCACTTCAGAATCTCACTGACAGGTGCACAGTACACTTCAGGTGCACGCAAAACTCCAACGCACCCATGACTCCGTGTACTTGATTGTACTACACGGTGTACGTAGCTGCTTTTGTAAATGCTCAGAAAAAGACAAATGCAGAAGCAGAAGTGAGAGGCAGTGTAAGACAGGCAAAGGTCACGAACAGACCGGCGGACGAAACGGGCAAACTAATCGGAAAAAGGCTGATCTAGATCTAGATCTGGCAGGGAATGAGTGGAAATGCGCCGGTATATGTACACACACTGCAAGGCTGACGACGAGGACGTGGGAAACAGGTGAGCAGGTGGGCGGGAAAGGTCAGGTGATGGGAATGGCATGAAAAAAAAGGTTATTGCAGGAGAGGAGGGAGTGGCTGGATCTGAAATGACAGGAGAATTAGTACGGTATATGCAAAGCAGACTACAGAGTGAGCGGTTGGAGGTCGGTGGTTGGAGTTGTTGCCATGTTGAGGATTTGTACAGTACAGGTGCATATGCAATCATACAAATATGTGTTTACCTGCACACAACTGTTCACTTCTTCTCTCCGTATACCTGTAATCAAAGAGCCGTTTAACGAAGAAGTAATCAACAGTGGCCGGAGTGAATCACACTCAGGAGAGTCTAACGCAGCTGACTGTGAGTCATCGTCGTCTCATGACCGGCTGCTCCATGGAAACAGAAGCCTCCACTTTACCTTGACCAATAAACCGTGAAGTGTGTCAATCTGTTGAATTTCTCCGGTTTGGTGCACGGGCGGAAAACATCAGAGACGCTGGATACAGCGATCCTGTTGACAGAGCTGTTGACAGGGTGACCAAAGGGTTAGAGCGAACAGTCCAGAGCCACGGGGTCACAAGTTCGATCCCCGTGAAGAGCCAGAACAGAGTTTTACATAATCGTGTTATTTCATCGAGATGTTTTTAATAGTTCATGGTTGCGTTTGACTTTATACAATCTAATTATTTGATATAATTTGAGTTTATATGTTTTCAATTGTTTCATTGTTTGCACATGGTTGTATTTTTTCCCCCGCTCATGGAGACAGAGTGAATTTTCCTGCTGAAACTAAATGAAATTCAACAATCTTCGAGCGAGGCCGTAAACCATCCATTCCGCGCGATTGCATCAGCTAAATGTGTGAGATGTAAAAAAAAAAAAAAAAAAAAAAGAAAAGAAAAAAATGTAAAAGATAAAGTATCGATTTCAGTTTAGGGGAGCACGGCTGTTATCATCAGCGAGCGCTGAGGTCAGTTGTTTTAGCTTTGCTTTCGCTCTGGAGATTTATCACCTCTGTTGAATCGTAGTGAGGCAGAGAGATAAATTGAATGCTGATCCTCGGTGGAATAAGAAAGCAGCTTCGCTCCAAAGTGAGATATATGTGAGATACCAGTCGATGCGTTTACGCCTCGGAATGTGATTGATGGTGCAAAATGAAAACACCAACTTATCAGCGGTTATTATTGAGGTGTAACTCGGAGGTCTTGGTTTGGAAACGCATTCCACGGTGTCTGAAGTAGTTAGATTCTGTTTTGTTTAAACTAAACTCTGAGATGAAATATTTTTCTCTCGTTCATGGTGGAGGAAAGTTTGAAAACTCAACGTGTAGACAATGTCTGCACATGCAGGATAGATAGATGGATAGATGAATGGATGGATGGATGGGGCAAAAAAACATAAAGGAGGAGAAAGTTACATTGATAATTAATAATGGTTGTTCTATAGTAAAATTATATTTGTATGATTAGGTACACCAGGCGAACCAGCACTGGGGGTTGTGGGGAGGATACAGGCAGCACACAGGCCTGTCTTCAGGCTGTCCACCACACAACCCTCCACAGCAGAGTACAACACCAAAACCCAACCAAGCACATCTCTGAGGTTGCTTTGGTCCATCCTACACGCGACTTCAAAACCCACCAGAAGTGTTTCAGAAGCGTTTAGCCATCCAGACTTAGTTTACTTGCTCAGATGTTTCTGGTTTATGTGCTTCTATATGTGTAAATATGCTACGTAAGTTATTTGTTTCACTTCTGTCTGTTTTACGGCCGGCAGTTTGCATGATGTGTTTCATTTTGAACCGGAGTGCAGTGGAGCCGGTGGGGTTTAAAACATTGCTGCGTATCGCATCCATATTGGATTTTTGGGAACTTTGTTTTGGTCCGAGCATTTAGCCCACAAGACTTTGTTAACTTGTTCAGATTTGGTCATTTTCCTGGTTCATGTGCTTCTAAATATGCTTCTACATGTGTAAAACACAGGGTGTTTCATTTTGAACCGGAGCACGGTGGAGCCGGTGGGGTTTAAAACATTGCTGCGTATCACATCCGTACCCATTGGATTTTTGGGACTTTGTTTTGGTCCGAGTATTTAGCCCACCAGACTTTGTTAACTTGTTCAGATTTGCTCATTTTCACCTGGTTTCTAAATTTGTACATTTTGAAAATCTGCTGATGAAAAATTGGTGAAGTTTGTTGGGGTTTTTCCGTTTGAAAAATCAACCGGATTCGTCCAGCTCCAGTTGCTCTGTGCAGCCTCTCCGGGCAAAAAATAGAACAGCTGCCTATTCTCAGTGGAGCCCAGCGGAGACCCCCTTTTCTGGGACGCTTCTAAAACGGACCACGATGGTTCCGGTGGGGTTTGAAACACTGACAAGAATGGACCACGAATAGCTCCAGCGGCTGTGGCGCACATGGAACGTGTTGCATCCACGCCCGGTGGAATTTACCCTCAACAAAATGGTGATGTTGGGATACCGTGGGTCGTACCATCACAGACAAACTTTTTCCCATTGTCGCATTAGTATGAGCTATATAGATTTTAGACATTTCATACAGCACCAGTTGGACTCCAATCTGTTCCCTGTTGAGGAGCATTTCTCTGGAATCTCTCGCTCTTTAAACCTCTTTTGTCCTTGCTTGTTTTCTGCCATAAAACGTCACAGTGGACAGTCGTAATGAAGCCGAGCGCTCATCATTCCCACAGCAGGGCCCGGTTTTCAAAGACGGGTCTCAATTTGGTTTCCTCATCTCCATTATCGGCCTCACACTTATAGAGAGCGCCTCGAATTAATGAGTCGAATCATCAGAATCAACCTAACAAAGCAGAAAAAAAAAAGATTAAAGCAGGTTTGAAATGACTAAACTGCACCTCGGGAGTCTGGGACTGAATGATATACGAATGAGATATGTGCAGGGTCTGTTAATCCCGGTAATGTACAAGAAACGATTTGTCCATAATGGTTGGTGTCAGACTGCACCACTGCTTCAGCACTCAGAGAAAATATCTTTAAGACGTAGGTCTGCTTGAGTCTGAGCGAGACCGACTGTCGGCTAATCATCTTTTCTCCAAACATCTGTTTAACAGCAGCTGAGCAAAGCAGAATGGAAACGGAGTCGCCCGGCACTATAGAGAGCTAAAAATGATTTGTAGGTTACAAAAACTTGCACGTACGGTCCAAATAGCACACATCCTGTTGTTCATGAGAGGAAGGAAGCCGCCGTATCCCTGCAAATGGGAAATGCAGAGGACACCAGTTGAGCTGATAGGAAAAACAGGTAGTGGAAACAAACAGACAGAGCAGCTAAGGACATGGCAGCGGCGTAGAGACGGCTGGAAAGAGCGGACAGACGGTTAAAAGTCCGTGCAGCCGCGACAGGAAAACATGACGGTAGTTAGAGTTGTCGAGACGTTTTTCTTTCCTGTCTTGTTTCGTCTTGTCCTGCCTGCTCATGATGAAAACGTGAAAGATGTTAATACATTCATTTCTGATTTAAGAATTCGGTCAGGAGTGGATCTGTGGATCTCATGAAACCGGATCCCTGCAGCTTCCTAACACTGATCATAAAAATGTTAAATGGAGAAAACTGGTTTCATTTCGTTCTAACGCCTCTGTCGTTTGTTCACACCGCAGAGTGTTTATCCGGTGTGGTTATCCCGGGAACTCGTTCATTCATTCATGCTGGGCAGCGACGCCGCAGTGCTTCACTGGATTCACCTCACCGTCCCCCCCCGATTCAACTCCAACTTGAAGCCCAGCATGCTTGAGGAGCGTACATCATGGGAGATTTTTCTTTTCACCCTTGTCCTCCCACTCAGCCCAGCCCCAGCAGCTGTGAATGTGATGATAGGAGTGAACGACCCCAGCGGACTCCACACGACCCACCCCCCCCATTCAGATGTCCACCGCGGCTGCCATCCCCATAATGTGAGCAAACAGGAACGTGACCCCTTCCTTCCCACCGTAACCCAAACTTGGAATCCAGCCCCCCTCCAACCCTCCAACCCCCTTTTTCCTCCTCCACTCCAAGGGGAACCCTCCACCCGATCAGCAGCATTTCACATCCTGTCTGACTCATGCGAGGAGAAAAAGGCTTGTGAGAAAAGCAACACGATGAAAACAGTCTAAAGCTGATGTGATGATTTTGCAAAAGCAAACCCAGATACCTCAGATATGTTAATAAAATCTGTAATAATGGTTTCATAACAGCCACAAAGAGACGACAGTGACGACTAAAGTCCAGATTCATGAACTCATGAAACCGGAATGAAGTGGAATTCCCTGACAATGTGCAAAAACTGGAACGCTGCCTAATAGCACTGGCTAAAAAATAAATTCTCTTTGCATCTGTCGTGGTTTATGCATATCCAAAATTATGTGTAAATCACATTATGATCTCATAATAGCTATTTGTAGTGGAAGCCCTCCAAACCAATCAGCAGATTCATTTACACTTTGCAACACAGACTCCCTCGGCGTGTCGCGTTTAGGTTTTTCTAAAAACAAAAAAAATGTATGAAGATGCGCGGATGGCATGACGCTGCCAGATTTTTTTTTCTTTTTTAAGCTGAAGCAATTTGCGCTTGCGGTTGGTGAGGTAGACAGCTAATAGCTGGCGGACTGATTCCCTCTGAGAGCTTGTTTGCACCACAGCTTGATTCACAGTTTTTTTTTTTTTTGTGAATCGGAAAACACCCCTGTGGGCTTCGCACAAGGACATGAAAGCAAAAAATGCAAATTACACTCACAAACAATCTTTAACCTCTTTCAGATGGGATGTGTTTTTGTCTCGGTGAGGCTGGGTGACTTTTAAAATGCACCGATCTGTGATTCTAATCCCATCTGGGGGTTACTTGAAATGTGTGATTTTTCCAGGCCTCACTCAGGTATTAATTACCACCTGGAATACCTGCTGCTTTTTTTGGAGAGTTTGTCGGTCCTCCCCCGTGATCTAAGTCCTGACAGGAACCTGATATTATAAGCCACGCTTCCTGTCATTTAATATCAATTTAATGAATGTTTTTATTTGTGCCGTGTTTGCCAACTGAACCTGCTCATCAAATGCCAGACAAACACGTCGCACGGTCCTCGTGCTGCAAAAACAAAAAGAAATGTTGGAGTTTAAACCTGCATCTTTCTGGATTGTTTGAAGATCCTAAAAAATCATTTTTATCTTGATGTTTTTTATGGTGAAACGTCTTTAATTCTTGCATCATCTTTCCCGTGTACGGCTCATGACACTGAGCAGCTCACTCCGTCACATTTTCCTTTAGTTCATAACTGATAATCTCAACAGAAATTACAGGAAGGACTTGTGCAGAATGACCGTCCATTTCAGCGGGGGAAACCCCCACCATGCCTGCTTCCCTCGGTCCAGAGCGGCGGTGGCGGCGCTGTTCGGGTCACGTGTTGTCGACTGTATGAATCACTCCACTGCAAACAGTGAATGAGAGAGCTCGGCGGGAATAATAGAAGTGTATTTACACAAGCTGCGGGTTTTAATGTCAGGGTAATCTTGGGTGTTTGTGAGTCACTCCGTCCTTAAACATGCAGCCGTTTGCAGCCACTTTCGGGTAACTAGGCAATCATGTCGGTTTGTTGGAGTCCTGTGTGACTCACACCAGTCGAGCCCCGGCGAAGTCTGAGTACATCTCGTGTTTAGAGGAAAGCAGTGTGGCATTCCAAAGTAATGGACTCTATATTGGGCTCAGGGGATTGTGTGTGTGCGTGTGTGTGTGTGTGTGTGAGAGAATGTGTGTTTCTCACTATGTGGGCCGCTATGTCAAGTCAACTGCATGTGGGAGCATTTTGTGTGTGTGTGTGTGTGTGTGTGTGTGTGTGTGTGTGTGTGTGTGTGTGTGTGTGTGTGTGTGTGTGTGTGGCCAGTGTGTGCTCAGGCAACCAGTGTGGCAGTAGGGCGCTCCCCAGAGCCTCCCAGTCCAACAAACAAGCTGTGCTGTGTTACAGCTGCTGTAAGACAGTACAGACATGACCCCGCTGAACCTCACCGCTCCACACTGAGGAAATGTGAACGGGATATAAAGCAGCAGCAGCAATAAACTAGCGTGGTGCACTTAAGCGAGGAACTCTAACAGAGAGACTCGAGTACATTTCCATGTGCATGTAAATAATACTGCAATGGTGCATCAAACTGCATGGCTTGGTGTGTCTGGGTGTGGACAGAGGTGTGCTCTGTTGCCATTGTTATGTCACAGTGTAAAGACACACCCAGGAGTGCGCTTACGTCACTGCAGCGCGGTTCAACTGAGATTGTTACCTAACGACTAAAAGTCAGTGCCGAGGCGTCTTCTTCCGTCAATCTCTCCATAGCTTCTTTCTTAGCTTGGTCTTGTTACGACCCGGCTCGTTTGGTGAGCCGTAACATAGAATGGGATAAGAAATGACACTTGCTTCAGGTTCGTTCGTTTATTTTCTTAATTTAACAAAAGGTGGTGAGTAAAAAGGGGAACAGAAAAGGGCACAGAGTGCTGTTTAAAAGAACAAATAAATATAACAAAAAGAGAACTCTACCAGAGCCGATTCTTTACTGAGTCACAGAACGAAACCAGAAACAAAAACCTCACTATCTAATATATTTTTATCAATAACAAAAAACATTGAAAACAGCACCCCTTAATTTAATGAATCTAACAAAAAAAACTTCATGTGTAATCCCAATCCCAGAACTTCCAACACCAACCTTCCCAAAACACAAAATACGAGGCCAGCTTTCGGAACAACACACACACACACACACACACACAAATCACCACGATGCTCCGGCGGCTGCAGTTTAAATGTCCCGGGCCAGGACAATTGGACACAGCCGATTGGCTGGCCGGGAGAAGATGCAGAGGGCGTCGCACCAATCTCAATTCTCTTGGTTTCCAGGAACCAATCCGTTAACGGCCCCCGCACACCTGCATTTACCTACGGGGATAGACACACAGGAGACCTCATGGGGTGAAATGGCGGCGGCCGTAAGAGTCTCTCCGTCTTTGTACTGTTGTGTCCATAGAGGCGGCTCAAAGTCCAGGCAGCTCAACTAACAGCAGCTACAGTTTGCAGGAGTTTACTTTCAAAGAGTCGGTGTGCAGCACCTGACGACATTTTCTGCAGATAAAACTTCTCACCTGATTACAGGCCAGTGTTGCATCAGAGTGATTTCTGTTACATTATGGTAACAAACGCTGCTTTAAGCTTTAAGATCTTCCATGAAATATGAGCTGCGCTAAAACATCTCGGAAACAAAAAAGGCTTCACTTTAGCATCCGGACACTGGAATATTAGAAAATGTTCTCCAGTAGAATAAATTAGAGTAACCAATCCCAAACGACCTGGGACTTTTACTTCTGACCAAGTATTTTCTCGCACTACTTCCACTGAAGTAAGAAGGTTGGAGTTTCTCCTCGCTGCCTGCATGCAGCAGACTGTGGTCGTAGCTGGCAGTAAGAACCAGGTTGCATTGTGTGTGTGTGTAACTTAATGAATGACAAGTAGGAGTATGAAAAAAGGAATGCACGCTCAGCAAAGCTTCCCTGTAAGGAGGAAAAGTGTGTAGAGTATAATGGACAAGTGACAGGCCGGCGTCAGCACTCACAGGTCTCACACCTGGCTGGGTAAAATATGGAAAAACTGTGTCAGGTGTAAAAAAAAATTTTTTTAAAAAGTCACATTTTTCAGTTTTAAAGATGATGCCAAGCTACCGAGACCGCCCGCTGCTTGTTACCACTCCTCCGTAAAGCATGCGCATAAATTAGTTCAAGGTAAACTCGCCGGCGGGGGGCGTTCCATTTGCTGCATGTAGGAAGAATTAAACATTCATGGCGCTTTAAACGCACATTAATCAGCATCAATAAGTGTTAATTAGTATCGAGCAACATTTACCTTGTTAATCACCCCGAAGCCATGCGCCCACGGTGGAAAATTCATTTTCCGACTCCTGTGGTCGTGTCATGCGGCGTTACCCACAATGCAGCGTGATGACAGTGCCAAAGGCTTACCGGGGCAGTCTGTCACTTTGTCCCCATTCCGTGCCGTGTCCACACCGAAAGCACCACAGCGTCCGCTCACGTCGCCTCGTGCACATTCGGGGAAAAGTGTCAAACGCTCGAGACGACGCTCTTCAACACCTGCGCTCCCTCGCTTTTCATTTTCTTTTAAAATCCGGGAGGACAAAAGCTTTTTTTTTTTTGTCTTTGCCCGGCGTTTATGTAACCCGCAGACATATGGAGTGTGACGGTTGTTCTAGTTAGGACAGTAAAAATAGACACCCACAGGAAAACTCGTGCAGGTGAAATGAGTAAAACATAAATACACCTGAAACGCACAAATATCATCACAGAAGGCAGCAACAACAAAGTGAAGCCAGTTCAACAGACACAAACAGAGGCCGGCACTCGTCCACATTAAATCAGTTTGCAGCGAATGCACACTTTAATAAGTGTGTGTGTGTGTGTGTGTGTGTGTGCGTGTGTGTGTGTGTGTGTGCGTGTGTGTACGGCATGTGGTGGATGGACGGTGCCAGGCTGGATCGTCGCAGGACGGAGTGACACCGGTGGCGGGCTAATGACACGAGCCTCAAGCTGTTCTCACACCTGCCATAGATCTACCTCATTCACTTGACATTAACATTGAGGAAAGAGGCCATCTCAGACACACACACACACACACACACACACACACACACACACACACACACACACACACACACACACACACACACACACACACACACCCGGTTGTGCAAACACACCGTTACATCCACAGACTCTTGATCGCTCACACACACACACACAAACAAACAAATAGGCCATTATCCTTGAGAGCCCAATTAGGTAGTAAATGGGAGAGCTGAGTTGTTAGTGGAAGGGAGAGCAGCGCACATGATTGGATGACATGATTAGACAAAGAGTGTGAAGGTTCAAGGTAACATTTAAACGCTTTTAAACTTCTGTCAGCGCTCAAAGATTCCCTTAGAGCTGATTGAATGTTTAACGGAAAGTCTTAGCGTCCACGTCGGATCATAAAACAGCATCAAATTACAAATCATTTCCCCAAATTACGACTTCGTGCACACTATCTCACTTTAGTCATTTGTACTGTGGAACCACATTTGTTCTCTTAAATAAATAACGAGCACCGATATTACTAAACACGTCTTTTAAACTTCATAAAGTTGCACAAATCAGTTTTATATTTTAACCAGCCGGTTAAAGAACCCGATCACTGTCGTGGTTATTATTGGGCTTTTATTCGTCAGGTATTCAGACGTGTGACTCCAAATGAATGTCAGCGTTTATTATTAGGTAACTGCTAATATGTTTTGCAGCAACGACTTGTGCATTTGCATGTGTTGTGTCATTATCTTTAATATTAGTCACTGTAACCTCCCAAACTTTTCACGATCTACGACTTGCATCATTCTTCTTTGTCATTTTTACCTCCTGCTGCAACGTCAGTCATGAAAACTTCATTTTTTTTAAGCAGTAAAGTTGTTGTAATATTACGAAAATTGAGAAAACAACTAATTAAAATTCAGTTATTGTTAAAAACATTTTTTATTTACAGCTGGCTTTATTTAACTACAGATTGAAAAGTTCTAAATTGTATCATGATAAAGTGTAGGCTAAAATATTTAGACCTTTATTGTAGAAGATAAAGTGAATACATTTTGGATCAGCTCTCTCGTGTGATATAACATCCTGTTTATTTGAGGAAATCTAAACGATCTAAATCTGTTGCTAGGCAACCAGGTGTAGAGGGAGTTCATCTCCACACCTCTGTTCTCAGGTCACTGGTCTGCAACATGTTCGTAAGACAAAGCCACTGCCGCACACGCTCCACAGGGAGGATCACGGCTCAGTTCCCGTCACTGCGAGCAGACGTGTTCTGCATTAGTACGTGAGTCATGACCGAGCGGTTGTTTTGACAGGTCTGACTTAGACCGATCACATTCGCACTAAACCGGCTCCATGGAAAGTTGCTTTGGTTTCTTAGTCATCAGCTTTTTATTTCATTGTCTTCATAAAACACACCTCAGGATTTTTTTTTACCTCCGGAGCTTCATTTTCTAAATGCCAGAATAAAAAAGGCTCCTGTAGTCAAAGATGTTTTTCTAGACTCTGGAGTTCTGATCCAGTTTTGCATCACAGACCACGAATGTCAGCATGTTGCAGTTAAGCACTTCCCCTTACAGGAATTCATAATCACGGTCAGTTGTCTCTCATGAATGCACAAAGGTACCTACAGTACAGCGCAGCTCTGAGAAATACACAAACTATTTTACATGCCCGAGGACAATTTACACAAAACATGAACCATATTTTCTCCTCATGCTGCAAATAAGAAGAAGGGAATTCCACTTTTTTTTATTCATAGTAACTGTATGCTTTGCAACTTCCTGTCAGAAATTCTAATGAAGTGTTTAAATCCAGGCCCGCCAGTCGTGGTTTGTGTTCTCGCTCGTCTTCCTTTGAAATCTGACTTGCACACAAGCTCGGATGTCAAAATTACAATGAAAATCACATAAAAAGGTTAAAGCTGTATCAGACTGTAATTCACCACATTAAGCACCCGGAATGGCACGAGTCCAAACAGCGGATGAGCTTAAATGAGGTGATGCCAAACAGCCTTAAACACAGACCGTATGAAAAACCCCTTTTAGAGTTTCATCCGAGTGCACATTTTGTTAAGTGAAGACAAGCTGTTCCCACTTGCTGCAGCGCACTGCTTCGTCTCAGTGTCCTCGGGCGGTGTGTGTATACACAGAGAGCGCTGAGGAGTTTTTACTACAGTTTGGAGCGAGCTGGAGGAGCTGGGATCCATCATGCATCTGCTGCTCTCCCGCTTGAGCGCCGTTTAATCTGTTCCATGAGAAAATCTCTGTCGTCGTAGTAGTGGGGCGAGCCAAGCCGAGTTTTGGCAGAGCGTCTTGAGGACAAAGTTACATAACACCCCCCTTCTTCTCTCCCTCTCTCTGTCACTTTCTCTCCTTTTAGTTTTTCTTTCTGGTTTTAGCTGTTTCTCTCAGTCTTACTTTCTTTTGAGAGATTAAAGTATTTCGCTTTCCTCTTTTTCTCTCTTTTTTTTGTCTCTTCTTACTTGGGTTTAGTTTTAAGAGTCCAGCATGATCGAATAAGCAGACAGAGAAGAACAGCACACACACACACACACACACACACACACACACACACACACACACACACACACACACACACACACACACACACACACACACACACACACACACACACACACACACACACACACTCCTCTGCAGCCTCACTCGAGCTAAATGTCTTGAACCTGAACCCAGACAGAGAGTTACTCAATGTTTTGCAGAACACAGCGCTGTTACATAATCGGAGACGACTCATTCATTCACTCCCTCGCTTGTACCGCACGTATTTTTAATTTGATCCTGCTGCTCCTACTTATAGGTGTGTGTGTGTGTGTGTGTGTGTGTCCTGATGTATTCTCTGTGACACAAACACAAGACGACGGTTCATGTTGGTCTCCCGTCGACTTGCAGGCGGTTACACAACGTCCTGGATTCTTATCTGTGCACTGTGGGTCCACAGAAGCGGGTCGGATCACCGACTGTGTTGCCATCTCAGCTATTTAATCTGACTGCGTTGTTTACTACACTTCCAAAACATTTTTCAAACCACCTTTTTTTTTATGTGATTTGTACCCAAAGAGCCGCTCTGTGGAAGCAACAATCCAATATTTACATCATTATCTCCGACATGTCTCCTCACAGACAACAAAGTTACCCTGCAGTGCTGTGGCAGCAGACTGAGCCAGGTACACCCAGGTTTATGAGTGTTTTTGCTCCTTATTAGTGCAATCGTATCTACAGTAAACTTCAAGAATGATTGACAGCAGATAATTATTAATAAATTATGTGTTGAGCTGTAAAAAGTTTGAGAAGAAAGCATGTGGGCTAAGTTACATCCTGAACGCTTCAGTGGAGCTGGGCCTGACAAGAAGGCGGGCGGACGATGATTTAATTGTTATTTTTGGGTGAAATGGACAGAACCAGAAGAATAATGCCAGAACCGGGGTTTGATCTCCACCGAGCCCACCCATGATAAAAATATATACGCAGTCACGGAGCTGCACGATGCTTTAGAAAAAACCAAACATGGAAGCCAGTGAAAAAATAAACATTATCATAGAGTTTCAATCTGCGGCCTTTTGTCCATCAACAACAAAACGGAGTTTCCAATTATCTTTGCCACATCTTTTATTGCTTACAGTAAGTGAGAAGAGTCGGGTAAATAAGCTACCTGTTTAGTGGCTCGGTCTGTCAGCGCCGGGATTATGAATGTTTTACAACCCCAGAAGTCGATCAACAAAATCATACAGCAGATAGAAGAGTGGGATGATGTGCACATTACTACAGCTAACCGTCTTGATTTATTTGAGTTTATTTGAGTCGACTGGAATCAGAAAATGATTCTCAGAGCTTGTGGGTTAAGGTTGTGATGTGAGTATTTGAATGGGAGGGTCTGAGTGGACAGACTGGTGTGAACATGTTAACTTGTCAAGGGATCCGGAGGTAATTCCCACTCCTCCTGGGAAAACCTACATCTGGGAATCCTCTTTCAAGTCGGACAGTTTGTATTGAGCAGTCACTGCGGCTAAGCCAGCTTTCCACGCTGTAGGCTAGCTGCGGGTAAAGCTGGTAAGCCTAAAGAAAGATTAGCAGATCGAGACAGGTCGACTGCTCCGATGCATCACAGGTTCTATGAACTCTTCTTACACAGCGACAACAAAATCATTTTGAAGACTGAATGAGTCAGCGCCTGAGCAAAGGGTGTAATGTTGATCGGATTAAGGATACAGTGTCATTTTTATTTTTAAGTGTGACTGGATGTTACATTTATTACATTGAATTTTTTTAGACCACACGGTGTGTGTTGAGAACGCTTTGTCGTGATATCAGCTTGTATTCTGGGTTGAATGAGTAGATCCAGTTGTCCCTCGCTATAACGCGGTTCACTTTTCGTGGTGTCACTGTTTTTTCGCAGGGTTTTTTTGTGTAATTTTGCATGTTTTTTTACAGCGTACTGTACAGTATGAACGCTCATTGTGTTCTGCACCGTCAGAGGAACTATGAAATACGCGTGAGTTACTGGTAATAATTTCTTATGTGTCAAACCTCGTAGATTGATCATTAAAATTAAATTTGTTCAAAATGTTTGGCCTTGAAAACAGGTTTTGATCTTTGGTTTCATTTACTAACACAGTATTGTACTTATTTTTGTTAAATCTGCCAAAGTTTGAACCTTGAGAGTTTAAATAAGAGAGAAATGTGAGAAAATGTTAATGCCTGTCTGAGAAAAGTGTATAAAAGTGTGTGGTTAGGGGTTTTACAGCCTTAAAACATGTAGAATAATTAAATTTTGTTTATTGTGGGTTATTTTTAGAACGTATCCCCCGCGATAAACGAGGGACCACTGTAACAACAACTGGAAGTGAGGTGGACTGTTTTTCTTCCCACCTTGTGACAGCAATTTGCACATACTGACATCACAGTGGTACTCATGTATCGTTAAATTGATTTGATGGGTCAAAACTTAATTAACTATTTTGGGTTTTTAAATTAAAACATTGAGTGAGCCATGAAATATTTTGTAACATGAACAAATCTTTTTAGATCATGATTATTTAAGAAGGATCCACTTTGACGATCACAGATTTTAAAAGACTTGAACAAACAATCAGGTGTGGTGTTTTCATGAAGAGGAGATTCTCAGAACTGGCCAGAAGACTTTTCCATGTAATGAGCTCGCATGCGGTTATGTCAAAACTCGTTCTGTTTATGCGTATTAAAGATTTTCCAAGAATGTACGATGTCTTTCTCTGTATTGTG
Source organism: Collichthys lucidus (assembly GCA_004119915.2). Taxonomy (NCBI): domain Eukaryota; kingdom Metazoa; phylum Chordata; class Actinopteri; family Sciaenidae; genus Collichthys; species Collichthys lucidus. The sequence continues at coordinate 6,256,170 of CM014089.1, forward strand.
CTTTATTATCTCCACTATCTTTGGCTCGGCTTCGACACATGTCGTGAGATCGGATCCAAAGTTATGACAACTCTTATTAACCTTAGAAGCTATTTGCACATAGGCATAAAATTACAGGGGTACTTATTACTGCATCGTTAAACTGACAGTAAGAGCGCGCTGTGAAATATGAATCTGTGGTTGTTTAATCATGCACGCTTTAAATATAGGTAACAGTAGATGCTTTGTATTTGGATTAGGAATAACTGAACCATCATTTTCGGCACACACACACAATCACAGCCTCCCACTATAAAAATAGCTCATTCCTCCATCAAAGCAAACACACAAAAGAAAACTCCCTGCCTCACTCACCCTGAGAACACACAACATCTAAATGTCATTGCTAAGGCAGGCCAGGCCTTTATTGGGATTGATGTGAAACGACGTTCCCACTGTGATACACCATCCGTTGGTGAGGGGCAAGGGGGTTAGCATGGACAGCCGCCCGCTGTGAGGTCCATCTGTGTGGGAGATGCTGCAGAGATTGGCCCCTCCGCCTGTGGAGGAGATGGATCTCTTACAGGTGCCTCTGCCAGCACGGACCAATTACGAATCAGATGCTCATGCGTGCAGGAACCATGCACGGACACGCACACACTCACTCACAGGCATGCAGAAAAACAAATGTACATCCATAAACAAGCATCTTGTGCCAGTGGAGAACAATGCGTATGTGCTCTGTGAAAAATCACATTTTATTTTCTACTTTACTCTGAATATGGAAAATTTGAAACAGTAGTAAAATCTCTTCTTACTTGACTCATGTCTTGTCTTTACAGAAATGGACCCTTGCAGCACCAACCATCTCCCCATGAAACATTTCAATTCATTATGTGAATGCAATCCATGAAAAATGAAGATTCAGGGGAGCTTAGAAATGAAAAGTCTCCCATTTATTAATGATATTGTGAAGATCCAACAGAGCTAAAGAAAGACATGCATGAAAACTGCAAGATTAAGTCACCCCAGAAGAGAATGTGAACGGTCTGGCTCGTAACCTACAGAAAACATCAGCTAAAATTATTATTTTCATGATCATTTCATCTGTCTGATCATTTTCTTGATTAATCGATTAGTTGTTTGGTCCATAACATGTCAGAAAATGGTGAAAAGTATTGAATACTGTTTCTTAAAAACCCAATGTGACATCCTCAAATGTCTTAAGTTTGTCCACAACCCAAAGAGATTCAGTTTCCTGTCGCAGAAGACTAAAGAAACCAGAAAAATATTCACACCTGAGAAGCTGAAATCAGAGAATATCTCATTAAATAAAAAAATAAATAAAAGTGACATACGTAGTTTTCTAGGGATGTTCCTTCCAGATTTACACAACATGTTCCAGAGTCTTAACTTGCAGTTTTGTGATTCAGTCAGATCACATCACGTCTCAGAGCCGTAGTGTTTGCTTAACAGCCACTGTTAGTTGCTTAATGTCATGGAGGGTTTTGTAACAGGAAGTTTAAAATGAACTTGGATGAATAGTTCACTATTGCAGCCAAAAAAAAAAAACAGCTGGTTCATCGGTTAGTTCTCGCATTTTCCTTTCTTTATTCTTATTTCTTCATTTTCTTTTATGCTCTGACAGACATCAGTCGAGTGTCAGGAGTGAAACGATTTGCAAAAGTACAAGTTCCAGGAGAGAGTCAATAAGCAAAGTTTCATTTTTGCACAACACTGTGTTTCTCCATTTTCCTGCGGAGGCATTACCTCAGCCTCGGGCTACAGGACCGCTCATCATTATGACTGACAGGTTTCAGGTCAGGAACTTGATCCACGGCAATTTTGAGATAAGCTGCAAATTACTGAAAATTAAAAGAGGAAATCCTAAAGTGAAACATAGATCAAATCCTGCTGTGATAAGATTATATATTAGATAAAACTGTGAAATGTGAAGTAAGAACAATAAACTGTGGAAATGATGTCACCCTGAGTCAAACGTTGAAGCTGCGCCATGGAACGACACGTGTGACAGCGCCCAGCGTGATTTTAATGGGATATCGGCAGATTTTCTCATTCACAGCTGTAAGCTCTACGTTCAAATTAAACTGCATTTGCATTAATATCTAATAAAAACATTTATGAGCTCATACAGACGGTAATTCAATGTCAGTGAAACAATTCACCTGATCACATCTTCTTCAAGTATGTCCAGAAATCACTAGAAAATCAGAGTGTATGTGCATTTTAGGGGAAGATTTCCCTTTATTCCAGACCACATATGCCATAAATAAATATGATTAACTCCTATCATCAACTATTATATCTGACAGCTGAAGGAATGACTAAAATAATTTAAGCTTTGAAGCATTCACAGATGACACCTTTGGACTCTCTCATCCAGTTTCACGAGGTAGTCACCTAGAAAACTTCTCTTGAAGCAGTTCCCGTATACACCGAGCACTCTGCAGTTGTTTTCTCTTCACCTTTAAGTCCAACTGATCCCAAACCATCTCAGTCTGGTTTAGGTCGGGGTTGGATTGTGGGGGCCAGGTCATCTGGCGCAGCGCTCCATCACTTTCCCTTCTTTTGGTCAAATAGCCCTTACATAGCCTGGAGGTGTGTTTGGGGTCATTATCCTGTTGAAAAAAAACGAATGATGGTCCCACTAAGTGCAGAGCAGATTGAATGGCATGTCACTGTGGAATACTTTGGTAGCCGTGCTGGGTAAATTTCCAATAAAACTTTGATCTCACGACATGTGTCGAAGCTGAGCCAAAGATAGTGGAGATAATAGAGAAAGACGTCGTACATTCATGGAAAATCTTTAATAATCAGAACGAGTTTTGACAAACCGCATGTGAGCTCATTACATGGAAATGTCTTCTTGCCAATTCTGAGAATCTCCTCGTCAAAACCTCATGCTTCATGGTGGGAACCACACATGCAGATACCAGATACTGGAAGATACTATGGACCCCCTTTTGTGTGTCCCTTGGAATAATTTGACATTTATTCACACTATTAGTCTTACATACATGAAGAACCACCACGAGGATGTGTACTCAAAAAGATATCAGACGTGTGTTTCAGCACATAATGCCCATGTTATTTCAGGTTTTTAAATTAAAATCATGAAATATTTTGTAACATGAACAAATCTTTTTGGATCATGATTATTTAAAGGATCGACTTTGACAATCACAGATTTAAAAAGGACTTGAACAAACAATCAGAGGTGGTGTTTTCATGACGAGGAGATTCTCAGAATTGGCCAGAAGACTTTTCCAAACGTACGCAACCGATGTCTCAACTTGTAGTTTTGGGATTTAATGAGCTCACACGCGGTATGTCAACACTCGATTATGCGTATTAAGAATTTTCCATGAATGCACGACGTCTTTCTCTGTAATGTGCTTTATTATCTCCACTATCTCAGAGCTCTCTGAGAATCCAGCAGACACGAGAGAACGCGTGTCCAGACTTGTCAATTAAAGAAGTCATAACGATGAGAGAGATTTTTATGAAAGTTAAATTACAGTAAGAGTACCGGCATATAACAGTACCAGTATGTCAGCATGCAGTAATGACATGGTACAGGTAAATCCTGACAAAGTGCAGTGCTGCTGAAGCCTTTAGTGCAGGTAGGTATGTCATGCACATCCAGACACCTGTGATTTGAAGCTCTGACAGGCATGTGCAACACTCAGAGCAAATAAACAAGACATTTCTACTGCTAGACAAACCGTGAAGCTTCTCATACCGATGACTCCTGCATGCACCGATGCAGCGTTGCCTAACATCCACTCTTAGTTGCTTAATGCAGTGCAGAGTTTTGCAACAGGACGTCATCTCATAGTTTAAAATGTGTTGGTTCATTGTTGTGGCCTAGAGGCTGAGCTGGTTGTTTTGTTTCCCACGATCATAACTCAGAAGTTATTTGATTAATTAAGATACATAAGTCCCTTGTTTGCCTGGATTTGGTGTTTCAGTCTGATGTGAGGATGAGGAAGATGATGCAAAGCTACAAGTTTTACAGGACAGTCAATAAACTATTGTTTTTCTCGTGCAGCCGTCTGCTTCTTATCCTCCCCGTCAGCCTCAAGCTACATGACTGCTCGTCGTTACGACTGACAAGTCAGAAACTTAATCCAGCCATGGAAAAAAAATCTGCAAAGTGTAAATCAAAGGGGAAATCCACGCCGTGAAACGTACGTCATAAATCGGGAAATGTGAAGTTTGAGTCAAACGCTGAAGCCGCTCGGTAGAACGCTGAAACAACATGTGTGACAGCACCCAGCGTGAATTTAATGGGATATCGGCGTATTGTCTCATATCACAGCTGTGAGCTCTACATTAAAATAAAACACATTTAACAATAATATCTGCCGGAAAATGATTCATTAATGAGCTGATAATCAGTATTTCAACGCAAATTCACCTGATCACATCTTCAGTTTAACTCCAAGGAGACAGCTGAGTGTGGAGATTAAACTAATGTCCCTTTAACACCAGACTAAAAGGAGCATCTGTGCACTTTTTAAATAATGTTTTTAAATCTTTGCTGCAGTTTCGAGGGTCTGACGCTCGAAACTTTACACTTTCTGCAAAGCTCGTGTTTTTTTCCTGCAATAAAACCTCCCGGAACGAGAAGCTTCTCGAGCAGCAAAGGTCTGTCTGATCGCAATCATACTATACGACACCGCAGGGTAAATCCCTATTGTGTTACGACGCATGATAGAAGTGCAGACCAGACCAGACCAGATATGCCCTTCATGAGAATTGGGAATGATTACTTCATACACATGCTGGCTGGCAGGAATACAGCCACAATAAAAAGTGTTACAGATTTATTTTTCCCATGGCCTGATTCCAGCTTCTGTTATTAGCGATGGTGTAATGTGGGCCTGTCTGCTTGTTCCTGCTTGTCCCTGAGAAACTCTAGATGAGGTGCTGCTGTGAGAAAAAAAAAGAGAAAGAAAGAAGCGAGTGCAGGAGCTGACACGCCGCTGTTTCACTGACATGGATTAAATTTGGCTTAGCCAGTCTGCAGTTGCTCCTTTTATTGTTTGTTATATTATTGCGAGTGCAACATGGAATCAACCACTCACTTATTTGCCCTGCAGTCTGAATGTGTTTTTTTTTCTTCCCCCAATTGAGTCACATTTAGATTTATTTCTGAATACTACGAGTGCAGCAGTTTGTCTGCATTTGTGCACAAACATGTTGACGAGTGACACGCTGACAGCACATACTGGCAAAGACAACACTGAAAAGCCTACAGTAGATTACACAGTGCTCCACCTACATGCATGCATACATATTCAGGAGTGTTCATTCATCCGCGTACATAATAACAACATGATATCTAAAGCATGCTCCTTCATCGAGAACTCAACCAGTGCCTGATGTGTTAACAGTGAGTGAGTGGGGGGGGGGGGGGGGGGGGGGGGGTCGCATTTGTCAGTGGGCGTATGAGAAGAAAAAAACAAAAACAGGTCATTTGGATTGTGTGAAACAAATCAACTTGTCACCTCGGGGGGTTGCCCTGACTCCGATGGTGCGAACTGGTTCTCCTGTGCAGACTTGCAAGACGAGCTAATTCATGTACGAAATGCTGCAGGCTGTTTCTGCTGGTGCTGTCAGCGCGTCTCACCGTCCTGCAGCCATCCACCCTCCACCCTCCACCCTCTGCACATGGAGGCACGTAGTCATGCATGTACGCTGCACTCTATTTGATTCATCTCCCGCTGGAGGAAAAAGTGATTTGCATAGAAAACACCATGTTAATCGTAACCGGGATTACATCAATAGCTCATTTTCCTTGTTTTTTTCTTAGAATGTCATGTCTCACTTATGTCATTAACCTCAGATTTGATTAGCTGAGGTTGATGAAGTGTTATTCACCTACAGTAGATACTTAGTCACGCTTCCATAGATAGCAGCTAATCCTGAAATAAATTCAGCGGTCTGACTTTCATTAGGGTTTAGTGCATTTTGATGGTCTAAATCGAGCATTAAAGGCTTTCCTCCATCCTAACTGGTAAATTATTGAGGTGGAACTTGAGTCAATATAATTTTGTGGTTAAAAAAGAAAGAATAGATGAGTATTTAGTAAAACTGGCGCTGGTTTATTGCAGCATAAATACACGAATGAGGTCTGTAAACCCACATCCTTTTAAAGTCTCCTCACGAGCGAGCGGAGAAAGATTCAAAGATCCGGCTCAGTTGTAAATCTTGTATAATCTCGCTGTGGCTGTAGGAGAGCATGGACTAATTTACAGTAGATACAGTGACACAGATTCACAAACTAGGTCAGAACAACTCTTGTTACCTACATACACTGTACTGCCGTCATGTCACTTTCAATTCCGAGCAACGCCGCAGAGTCAAAACAGAGAACTATTATATCCGATACATTAGCCACTGTCCACACACTGGAGGCCTGACTCCGATGTGACTTGCCAGCAGAGGTTTGCTTCACTGTCTCAGGCTGTTTGTGGGATTTTCATTCCAGAATACAATACGATGCATTTGAGCAAAGGTGACACCAGCCCTGACAAAACGACGTACAGCACACATACATCTGTGCTATAGTGTGGCTGGTGCATAGTGACACACAGCGTCTTCAGGTGTGTCGTGTTGTATCTGTGGTTATTAGATAGCGACAGAAGAGAGAGGTGAGGTATGACATGCAACCAAAGCTCACTAGCTGGTCACAAATGGTGGAAACTGTGGTGAATTATACAACTGAAAAGATGATCACCCCTGGACTTGCACAGCAAAAAAAAAAACATAACACACATCTGTACTGTATAGTTCAGCATTGCAATACATCTGAATATTCAGTCTAGTTACATCCTGCACTGTTAATTTATTAATTGCACTTTATCTGCACATAATTATCTGTACATTATGCACATAGCAATACACACCTTACGCCTTTGCACTACTGTAAATACTGCATTTAACTGTATATTGCACTTCTCTATTTTGCACTTCTGATTAGATGCTAAACTGCATTTTGTTGCCTTGTATTTATACATGTGTAATGACAAAGTTGAATCTAATCTAATCTAATGAATATGTTTCCACATAGACTAAAACCAAGTAGTATTTAAAGAGATTGTGCGTCTGTTCAAAATGGGAAAAACTTGGTAGAGGATGGATCAGACGAGTTGACTTCGACTTTATTCTCTAAATACAAAATCAAAAACAGCTTTCTCCTCAAACATTTTCCTATTTATGCTTTTAATATTTTAGTTGAAGATTTGGTCTCCACTGAAAATACCTGACACTCTTTTAGGATGCTCAGCCTATCAGCAACGTCTTTAGTTTTGCTACTACTTGTCTGAGTTTGTTTGCTGTATATGACCTATATACACACACATAATTTAAATGTATTCCTGATAGTTACTAAAATAACTAAAAGGGCAGATATACTGTAGACCGGCTGAACCGAGCGTGTTCATTTCATTTAATGGAGCAGCAAATTGTACATCATGTGAAAATAATCCACGGTGATACAAGAATCTGCACGTGACTGAAGATGAAGGTTCTGATTTAGCATGTGCATTAAAATTCAGATACGATATATAGCAACAGATGAAGATGTCGGTAAACAACATACGCCGCCACAGTCTGGTTTGTGACATTTGCATTTTGTGATATGACATTTAAAAATAGCATAGATCATTTTTTTTATTGGATTAAAACATGTTTTATTATGGTACACGGTGTTTGCAAGGGCGACTCTTCATACTGTGTTGTCTGTACTCACCAAACATCCTGACTACATTACTTGGATTATGGGAACATCAGTGATGCAAGAAGCAGCACAGTATGTTTTCAGAATGAACTTCCTGAGGTGGATTCATGCATTTATGCAGCTTTTATTGAAGCGTTCTCTTGAAAGTCACAGACACACTCAGCAGACAGAAGAAAGAAACAAAATCCTCGCCGGTGCTGCAGACTTCATTTTTCTGTGCACCCGAGATTAACGAGATTCATATAAATGCTTCAGAGTTAAAGCGACTTCTCGAGCATATAAACTTCCCCTGCGAGTTTGAGTCGAGTCTATATCTCCATTTGTTTCATATTTGTTTTCAGAGTTATGTAGGCAGACAATTTAGATATGACTCACCACTAATTTCTAAATCAATTATCCCTCTGTCCTCCATCTGTTGAGAGCAATAACTAGCAACTATCAGACAACTTCATGAAGGTAACGAGTACAATGGATGAGCATGCTGCAAATACCGTCGTATGAGAATTTCACATTTTTCTGGCTGAGACAACCTTCAACTTTCCACCACACTTAATTCTCTGCAAACACTGTTGGACACGCACTTTTAAAAATAAGAGCGAGGGCCCTTATAGATAAACACTGCATGCTGTTTAAGAGACCGAGCCACACTGCTGCTGACTGAACCTGCGATGCTGCCAACCCCCGAATGTGTCAGCTGATAGTCATGTTTGGTTTTTGGCTCGGGAAGTAGCCAGCAGTGAATATATAATGAATGCTGAGTCTATACAGGCTGGGAGACTTCTATATCTGTCACATAAAGTTAGAATCATGCTGATGTTGAGTCTGAGCAGACTGCACCGCCCGTCTCTCGCGGACGAGTTAACAAAATGTCTGTTCGCCCTCAAAGACTTGTGAATTCCAGATAGATGTACAGAAACAAAAACTTTATTAGAGGCAGATGATGATCTTGGAGCAGAAATAATCACACGTGTTGAGGACTGAGCTCACCAAAGGGCATTTCCACACATACGCTGAGATTTTTCTTCCTGCCATTAAAAAAAGAACAAAGCCATTATTCCGCGGTCTAAACCACAGAATAATTGGTCTGAACCAGTGACATGTTTTTCCCCATTCCTTCTTGTTTATTTTTTGTCACTTTTGATTAGTTGGAAATGTCACGCAGTGAGACGTGTTTGTGAGGTATCTGTTCCCGAAAAAGTACCTGAGGGAAGAGTGCCAAAAACCTCTTCCTCAAAAACACAATAACAGTCCACCTGTTCAGATTTAAAGTTACGCCATCGTGTATCCTGATTCAATTTAGTCGCTGTAGGTCTTCTTTGTAAAGTCGTTTTTTTGTTTCAAGGCGATATTCATCATTATCTAGTCTGACATATTCACCTCCGAGTCACGTTAAGCAGAAACAGAAGCTGCTGTTCCAGCTGCGAGGTCCTGGATGTACTTGTCGTTATGTTCGTAGACTTACAAAAACTTCTCTAGCTGCGTCACTCAGTGCTTGTCACCATTTTTGTTTGGAATTGGATAACGCCCTTAATCCCAGCTAGACGGTAAATGGCTCTATTTATATAGCCGTTTTATCCAAAGCCAATCCAAAGCTATCCATCTGCTTGGATGGAGGTTTAGTGTCTTGCCCAAGGACACGAAGCTCTGATCGACATTATTTCTCCCCAACTGGCAAAAGATAAGTCAATGAGCACGTCAGACACGTTTGGTTCCAGACCACATCTTTGATATTTGCAGTGATTCAGACAGCATGCTCTCAACATGTCGTCATGTGCAGCGGCTCGGTCAGTGGCGCTTCGAACTCGGACACCGTACAGTAGGTACCCTGTGGTCAGGTTAATATGAAACATCACGTAAGACTTTCAAAATAAAGCTTCCCGAGTTCAAATGGTCACAGTTTGGTCACGATTAGGCAACTATTGTGATTTGTTACATATTTTTAACCCAACATAAGTCGTCGTTGACTTGACTCAACCCCATCTTCCTCCATGTGTGGACTTTCCTGCTCTTTATACTACATCCCCTGACTTTGACAGTCCATCAAAACATTACACAGGACAGGTGTTTCCCAACATGACTCCAGTACCATTGGACCAAGCAAGTATTTAACAACTTGGGAGAGAGAGAGAAACGGACAAGCTACTATTAGTAAAATCTGAAAATATCCAATCTTGGCACCCCACTAGTCTCAAATACTCAAACCTTCAATGATGCTATGGTCGCAAGAGTCTAGACATGGAGGTCTAACTTTAGATCATACTCACAGATGAGATTCATTTTGCCTCCCTGTGAACCGTCCATCCTGATCAGTGCAAATGAAATGAACACATACCCTCCGTATTTGTGGCCAGTTCTTATGAGAACCACACATTGTCAGTGTACTGTAGGAGTGTGTGTGTGTGTGTGTGTGTGGGAACAAGTGGTTTCAGGGTTGTTCTGTTAAGATGCACGGCAGAACTGTTTTCAATTGATTTCTGGCTCGGGATTGAACGATGTACAAATGGCGCCCCGGGAGTATCACTCCTCCATTGGTCACATCCAATATGTGCAATTACTTAGACTGACTTTAATGGCAGCGAGCTAACTTCCAAAACATCAGATACATCACAGCGGTGACACCGTCGGCGTTCGTGACGGGCCTCCCACAACAAAATCACTCCTGGTAAACGGCTCTCCGTTAGACAAATCGTTGAAAAACGAAAATGAAACTGACCTTTAAGTAAACAACACAGTTCTCCAGAATGCCTTTGTGTTTTTGTCTGACATGATCCGAGTCAGAAATTAGCGAGAATCCAACACCCCCCTCACCCGGGGTGCCGAAACAAGTTCAAACACATCTAAAAACTGCAGCTATAATCAGATTCAATCGTCCCGTGCGTGTCAGTTTTTCCCATGACGCCGCCGCAACCTGCTGTAATTAACATCTGAGCGAGCCGCGTTCACATGCGGCGATGGAGCACCCTCGTGTTTTGATAATTTCCTGGCACTTTACAGAAGGGCAAATGCAACCTGGATGGGATTTCACTCAAACTGCCACATGCAGGAGTTTCCTCTTGGCAAGGACAGGATGATTCAGCATGCTATTACATCTTGGTTCAAATTACTGTCACTGGGTAGCAATTAGATTTATTGGATTAGATGCCAGGACCAAAAGTGACATTCAGGCTTCAAACTAAAATACAGAGTGGAACTAGAAACACGCGAGAAGGTGCAGAGGGATTCACATGAGTTCATTCAGCAGTTTTACAGTTGCACTTTAATTTTAAACAGAACACGTATGTTTCTTATACTGAGGCTGATACCAAGAGTTTTGAGTTTTCCCTCCTACATGTGGCTGCAAACATTTCTCCCATCATGCCCCATGGTTCTGTCTGTCAGTCTCTGTCACAAACATGTTATCCTACACTCAGTATCACTGTCATTTAGTCCCCGGGGCATTTCTAGCTTCTTCCGCTGGAGCTGTAAAAACCTCTGCCCCCGCTCCTCCCCCCTCTCTCCCTCCCAGCTCATTAATGAATGATCTGTCATGCAGGTTCATTGTGGGACTCGTCTTCCCAGGAGATGACACGTGGCAGGAGCTGTGTGGCGTTTGTAGGCAGATTGCTGAAGTTTTACTTGGACAAACACTTCTCAGCATTGTGCTTAAAAAAAAGTCAGTCTTAAAATTGGGTAACACCAAAGAAGCACGGGTTTACAGCAAAGTGTAGAAAAAAAAACAACACTGTCACAACAATTTCTAAAGAGACGGTTTGAAGCTGCTGGAGTCAGAAAAGCCAACAAATACCCAACTTTAAGCTGTAACACAACTGCCACAACACACACACACACACACACACACACACACAATGTATATTGTAAGAAGTGTCTAAGTTCTTGTTGCGTAAAAGGTTTTTAAATAAGGGCACACAGGAGGAACAGCAGCAGGACAGTTTGAAGCACCGTGTTTATGAAACATGAAAATTTATTGAAGTTTCAAGTTTTCAGATGTTACACAAACCCTCCAAATGTGCAACACACATGGATTACATAAGAAATAAGACCCAAGTAGCTGATTGCAGTATCATTATGTCCCCAATCATTAGAATATAATAAGTTACATTATACTTGTGGCAGTTTGAGTAATAAAACGTGTTGGATATCCAACAGTCAGACTGGAATAATCTCTCTCAGTGAAGTTTCAATCAATATATTCAGACTTCATTCAATATATTCAAGGTTTCATTCAATATATTCAAGGTTTATTCAATATATTCAGACTTCACTCAATATATTCAAGGTTTCATTCAATATATTCAAGGTTTATTCAATATATTCAGACTTCATTCAATATATTCAAGTTTCATTCCATATATTTAAGGTTTCATTCAATATATTCAGACTTCAATATATTCAAGGTTTATTCAATATATTCAGACTTCATTCAATATATTCAAGGTTTCATTCCATATATTCAGACTTCATTCAATATATTTAGACTTCAATATATTCAAGGTTTATTCCATATATTCAGACTTCATTCAATATATTTAGACTTCAATATATTCAAGGTTTCATTCCATATATTCAGACTTCATTCAATATATTTAGACTTCAATATATTCAAGGTTTATTCCATATATTCAGACTTCATTCAATATATTCAAGGTTTCATTCCATATATTCAGACTTCATTCAATATATTCAAGGTTTCATTCCATATATTCAAGGTTTCATTCCATATATTCAGACTTCATTCAATATATTTAAGGTTTCATTCAATATATTCAGACTTCAATATATTCAAGTTTCATTCCATATATTCAAGGTTTCATTCAATATATTAACAACAGACCACTGTATACTGCAACTGTTTTTCCATCTACTGTTTATGCCTGAAACATCTTTTGGTTTTATTACTGCACAAGAAACTACGACTGTCTTCAGTTTCGTGAGTTTGACAAGCGCCCTTCCATAATTAGGGCTACAGGAATAAATATATATATAAATAAATAATTTGTGCACGCTTTAGTAGAAATGTTTGTTTTGCACCTTGTGTTTCCTCAGACTGGACTCGGGTTCATCATCACAAAGTAGCTCTGTTTATTGCATTATTTCAGCTTCATCCCACACATCATCATGTTCACGATGTTGTAGACACTGAATCACCTCAGGAAGGGTAGTTGTCATTATATTTTTTTGTTTTTTAACACCAGCCATGACCTTTGCTCATAAAACATATTTCTAATTTTGCAGCATCGCTACTCTACGTTCAGTGCATTCCCTCTCTCCCGTCTTTCACCTCCATTGTCCACGTTTTCTCTGCACCAGTGCTTAAACTCATTGATTGATGGCCGTGTTGATATGTATGTGCATGCAGCCAATCATGTGTTGTGATCATACCATGGGGTTAAAGGCAGCTGACATGCACTGTCGCTGCCCCGTGTTTTACATAAATTCACATGGTGGTTCAGGTTTCTGCAAGGAAAACAAACTGACAAAAGTAGAAGAAGTTTAGAAGTATTAACACGCCCAAAGACTAAAAGGGTGAAATTTCTGTTCCACATTTCAGCTCTGTTAGTCGTCTCCATCGCCCTCCAATGTCCTCATTCTGTGTGACTCTACCCACCCGCTCACAGCTGCAGGCCCTTAATCATTAGGTGATTTAAATCAGCTGGAGCCTCTGGAGCAGTTTTTGTGTGAGTGACCACTTGTTCTACTTTTGTAATTAACACAAAATGATGCCATACAATGCACCAGCGGATTTCATTTAAGCTTCAAACTTCACAATGCTATCAGCTGTTTCAAATTTGAAAAAGTTGAACAATAAAGTGAAAACACTGCGTCCACGCAGGCGGGAAGAGTTATGTTTTTCCACATAAAATCAGAATCACGCAGGGAGAATAAATTGATGTCATCCTCGAGCCGACTACACCCACACTCCAGATGTATTAAAAAAATATGCATTTTATTGAACACCTGCAAACAAATATTTATTTGGAGGCAGAGAGCTGGTCTGATTTATGGGTTATATACCTCCGCCCAACATCCCCATGTGACCATGAAGTCAGGTGTTTCTAATATGGGCAATCAGTGACAACAGCAGAGCACAACATCCTCAACATTTAAAGAAATATCACAAATAAATTGCATCAGTTTATTGTTTATGTTTTTTCCTCTTCCACCTGATATTGATGCCACAATTACAAATGGGACAATGGGACAACTTCTGCTTTTAAAGGCGACAATATGAGCTGATATAATCAATGACACCCGTTAATACCAATTTATTGCCACTATTAATCCATCCATCCGGAAATTTTTAAGATAAGATAAGATACAAAATACATTATTGATCCCACAACGGGGAAATTCACTTGTTAACAGCAGCGAAAAATAGAAACCAAGGAGGGAAACACAAGTGTACGTATTTACAAAAAGTACTAAAGTAGAATGTGCAGATTTAAGAATGTGCAGATGTGCAAAACAAGTACTAAGGTAGAACATAAGCGAAACAAAACAAAAACAAAACAAACAAGAACAAAAAATTGGGATTATTGCAGCAAAAAAAAAAAAGTCTGATTTCCGAGAGGTCTTTGTAAAAGAGTTCAAACGTGCAAATATTTAAGAGTTTAACAAAAATGTAAAATTGTAAAGTTTAGTTGTAAAAACATACTGATAATCATGACAGTGTGAGTCTTTAAGGATCAAGAACGGAACAGCAACTCATAAACACAAGCCGGATAAGGAATGACTCATGAGCAGGAGATGAAGTCACGCTGGTGTTAAAGAGTCTGACAGCTGCTGGAATGAAGAACCTGTGGTGGAGCTCCTTCTTACATGGCGGGTGTAGCGGTCTGCTGCTGATGGAGCTGCCTCAGGCCCACGCAGTGGGTGCAGGTGGAGTCGTGAGGGATGGATGTCAGCTGTGCTAACATCCTCTTCTCCCTCACTTCCTCGCTGGAGTCTGGGGTCCAAGAAGCTAAACTAACTTCTGTTTCTTTCTAAAAATAGTCAGTTGGGAAGTTGTCGATTGTTCTTTAGAGAAAGTAAGTCTGTGAAGACTGAGGCTTGATGTTTTTATCTTGAATTGGATTAGCGTTCTCCAGTTTGAGAAATAGATTTTAAAAGATGGCAGATTTTTTCTTTGACATCCGTAATTCCTCTCATAACAAGACCGCTAACTCCTGGATTACTGCTCGATGTCTCTCTGCAGTCTTCTGGTTGTAACCACAGTGTGGTTCTTCTTCTTCTACGCCTGGTTTTGCCAGAATTAGCCTGTCACTCTCGCGGTTGCTTTTGACCTGCTGGTTTTTGTGCTTGCGTTTGCATTTCCTCACAGTTACAGGGAGTGAGGAGGATGTCTTGCAAGTCAGAAGCACTTAGCCATTACTTCCCTCCTGCTTCTTCCTGTAGCTGCTTCTCTCTCTCTCGCTCGGCGAGTTGCAGAATAACTGTTTGGTTTATTGACTCAGGCCACCAGATTTCTTTTTAATAATGCGCCGTGTCAGTAAACAAACAGAACACGGATGCTTTTGCAATTCTTTCCTGTCTCAAATACACATTTTAAACAGCTGATGTAGGAGCTGTTTGCTTTACAGATATGAATCAATTAAAAAAAAACTGAAGAATGGACAGAGCTTCAAAGGGCTGGGTGAAAAAGGCTAACTTGATTAAGTGTGCAGTTGAACTGTGGAGCAGATTAAAGTAAGGAAACAAAAATGTTTAATTAGACGCGTGGATGTGCTGCGGATCTTCCTGTTCTGTTTGTTTTGAGGTGAGATGCTTCGAAGGCTTTGGGGATTTTTATCTCATCCGTATAAATGAGCTCTCTCTCTCTCTCTCTCTCTCTCTCTCTCTCTCTCTCTCTCTCTCTCTCTCTCTCTCTCTCTCTCTCTCTCTCGTTTTTATTCTGCTTCAGTGCCGGTCTAGTGAATGCACTCAGCTTCATTGAGACAAATGTTTCCATTGAGCCATGATTCCCACACTCACGTTGGCCTCTTTTGCATAAAAATGAAATGGCATTCCTATAAAAATATAAACGTTCCACAGTCGGATTTATCCTCAAGCTATTCTTTTTGTTTGTCGCTGGATCTCTCGCTGCATGTCCTTTTTTTTTAAAGATGCTTTGCTTCAAACTTGGCCACAAATTCAATCGTGCCAATATTTTTCAAAGGCTCCTTGAAATAAACATTTTGTAATTAGTGTTTCTCTGTAATTTTCCTTCTCATTGCTAATTGCCTCTCTTCCTTTTTTCATATCATGTCCATTTTTGTCCATCTATCCCATCCCCTCTCCCTCTCCTCCCGTCTCTCCGCCTCTCTCTCTCCTCCATCTGTCTCTTTTGAAGATCTATGCTCACTCTTGATTTACTGAGCTATACTAAGTGCATACAAAGCCCTGTAAGATTAGTGATGCTATCACACTCTTCTGCATCGCTTCAAGGGAGAAATCCCTTCCTCAGATTCAGCGGAGGACGAATAGACCCTCTTCAGTTTACAGTGCCACGGCGCAGCCTCGCCACAGAGACGAGTGCTTTTTGATGTGAAAAATGAAACCCGGAGAAATGTCAGCTTTTACTCCTTCTTCTTTTATTCTTTTTTTCAATCCAGTGATACCGCCGAACCATGAAAACGCACCTGTTTATGAAAATGTACCGATTGTTAACCTCATTACCCAGCATGTCTTCCCTTTTTTAGTCAAGGTTTTTTCACAAAGGTTTGTCCAGTAAAACCACAATGAAGTAATCTAAAATAACAAATTCTGGAAAATGCATGACTCACTAACCACCAGCCAGACTACCTTTATCTTCCTCACAGCAAACCTGTCCACAGCAGGTGACTTTAGTAACGTATTTAACACTGGTCGTGACCTTAGGTGAACATGGCAGGTCTAATTATTATATTTTGAAGAATGTATTATGCAAATACATCTGCAGAAAAACTGAATATGCTTTTTAACAACAGTAAAATATTCTGATTAGAGGTAGAAGAAATCAGTGTTGACGCTTGTGCTTGTCTTTCTATGACAAACCAAAATAAATGCAAATGAGTCGAGATGTTGGCTGCATTTTAATTTCGATGGACCGCTTCCCGTTCCTTTAAATGTTCCACTCACACATCAGCAGATCAGTCATGAACAAACATTTAACAGTGTTATGTAATCAGGATACAAAAAAACTGAAACTGTAACACAAAGGGTTTTTATATCTAGTCCAAACTTTAAGGTGATATCATAGTAGAAGAAGAGTTTAAAAAAGCTTTCACTATTTTACCTTTAAAAGCAGAAAGCAACATGCGAGCTGCCTTCCAGCTGAGAAAATTGTCTGAATCTGAATCTCTGACACGTTTTTGTTGCTACATTCCTTTCTAAGGTTATATTGTTCTGTGGTTTGTTCTTTATTTGCATTTGAAAAAATCCAAAAGTAACAAAACGTCTTCATCCATTATCTGCAAACGCTTATCCTCCTCATCAGGGACACGTCGGGGCTGGAGCCTATCATAGCTGACTTTGGCCGAGAGGCCGAGTACACCCTGGACAAATCACAAACAACCGACAACCTGGAGAGGACCCCCGCAGACACGGGGCCTTCAGCTGAGGTTCGAACCAGGAACCTTCTAATCGAGTTACATCGCTTTAATATTGTTATGCTCGGATAAGGTTACTGACTAATTAGTAATTGGATTACATTTAACATGTTCATGCTCTGCAGGCGAATTTAACCTATGAACCTAAATTTAAATCCTAAAGATACCGAATACAGCAGGCTGAGGTTTAAGGGAACGATTAAGACACTGAGCTGACGTGAATACAAAAATATGAATTAACACAAAATAAATCTATAAAATACATAAATGTAATAACTTTCCACCCTTAAAACTAAAAGGAGAATATAAAGGAATAACTGTAGGGGCTTAAAGAACGTTCAGTAATCTTTAAAAAAACTGAACATCAACACGTCTGAGCACAGATTCATACACGTGATCCTGCCTCGAACAACGCAGCGCGGCCTTGGTGCATAACTCAATATTTTGATCCATGTAAGCTCCACGTTCACTCCATCAATTGTCTGCAGGCTACCGACCAACCGAACAACCGACAGGAACATATTAAAGGTGGCACCGACGTGCCCATGTTGCCATGTACAGTCTAAGGCCTTCTGATATGTTTATTGAATTATATATCTTCTCGGCCCCGTTTAGAGTCGCCTTTGTCACCGCAAGCGATCGATACGCTGGCGCTGCCGAGGCTAACAAGGGGCTTCGTCTGCTGTGGCCAGCACTCCTGCCTGTCACCAGATGGTATTTATTACGTGCTTTGTTTTAACATCCATTCAGTATGAGTGGAAATCAATTTTTCATTTGGACTTAATTGTCTCTGTGCACTGGCAGCTCAAGGCTCTACGGCTCCGAGGCTCAGCTCCCCTTCGCGCTAACGTGGCTCGGGCCCACCCCGCGCTCAACACAGCTGTATTTTATACCTAATTACACATGTCTGAGGCCCGCAGTGAGGAGGACTACGAGGCTTTGGGGAATTGTTCCTACGAAGATGAGCCGAGGGGACTGTTGGTATCTGTCTGGCAGGGATTTAGTCATGCATACAGCAAGTGCACGATATTTGGAAAGTGACTCTGTGACCCTGCCTCTGGTGTTTTACGTCGCTGTTGAATGCTGGGATTGTGAGGAGCTGCAGAGTTTAATGGCCGCATGATGAATCGTCCTGCGAAGCCGAATTAGAGTAAAGTACAAGGCACCGAGGACTTCATTCCACTGGTAACCCAAAATAAAACAGGACCCGGGGAAACCTTGCTTGCTTGTGAATTGCTGCTATGTTGCATCCCTGTTTTGTCTTTGGACCATTTAAGCACACATTGGAAATCCTCCAGATGTTGGTGCTCGGTTAACATGCTCTCTACTCTCTATGTTAAACCAAGAAGCTCTTTAAATTCACTCAACTCAGTGAAAAATCAACTTAAAGAGTCGCTTAATTATCAGATATTTTCCTCCCAATACAGCAAAATGTCGTAGAAAGGAAGTTCATTCATTAAATAGAAAAGACAGAAGCTAAAATAAGGTTCGGGATCGCAAATTGTAAAATATTTGTTTTCCTCTCTATCCTACTTCTGCATATATTTAGATGTGTTTGTCCATTTTAGGTTTTTTCAGCGTATGGCAAAGTATGAAACTTACTTTGGGCATTTGTGATTGAGGAAGTCGTGTCCTGACAGTGACTGACAGTTCCAAAACTTGGTTGAACATAAAACTGAATCATAGCTACAGAAAAAAGTCTAGTTCTTGGATGAAGAAAGTAAAAGGTGCAGAAATATCTACAGAGGTAAGCCAACGGTGAGGTCATATTTTGTGTTTTGCTAAGAAACTTCAAATTTGTAGTGTAACTTGAATTTTTGGATGAGTTTGGCAACTATGTTGCAGTAGTCCGTTCCAAATTAAATACCCAGGAAGTACCGAGATAGGTTGAGGAACACCGAGGATCTCATTAACACTTTCAAATTAGAGAAAAACTTGATGAACCAGCATCTTCAACTCTCGGTAACACTGATCAGTCAGTATCCATCAGGCTATGATTATTGTCCACTGAGGGTGAAAGTGTGTGCAACAGTGTTGAGGTTATTTTAGCCAACATGTATCTCAGAGTCTCCATGGTTCAGTGTAAAAACACAGCTTCGCTGTCAAACAAGTCTCTGCATAAGACGGGGTGATAGTTTGCTGTTGTGACATTTGAGTCAAACACGTCCGCCGGCCGGAGACCAAATATGTCCGAGCGTTTGGAAGCTTGGCAGAGCTTTTCCAGCTATTTGATGCATCACGAATCTGTCGCAGTTTTGGTGGTTTTCTCGCTGACGCGGCGGCAGGTGGGATGGACGCACGTCTGCGTTGGATCACTGCAGGACTTCTGTAAACAGTTCCTATTTGGGGGTGTTGCACAACTGTCTACACTTACAGTACTGTGTCTAAAAATGGAGCTGTGCAACGTCTACGTCTGTATGCAGACTTCATATATGGAAGTAAATCCTGTATGTGAACTGGAGGTACCTTACCAGCTCCTGCGTGGCTGATTATCTGTCCTCAGCACCTTCTGTTGAGAGCTCGTGTTGGAACGGACTTTTCTTCTGCCTCCCACGTTGCTAATAAATCTCTTGTGGTATTTGAATCACTTGAAACTGTTACAGCCTTTAACACAGAACATCTTTTTTTCAGATGGATTTTCAAGGTTACGCTCAATTTAGTTTTTAAAGCACAAAAATATGAGATAAAACGAAGCAGGCCCAAACCTTTATTGTTGTTGTTGTCATAGATATTTCACAACAATAACCAACAACTGTAATGTTGTAAAGTTATGACGCAAACAATTTTCAGCCGACTTCTGTGGAAGCTTATCTTCCCTCCTACCCTCACTGCTAACACTGGCTGATTTTCACAGGGAATGTGAGCGCACACACACACACACACACACACACACACACACACACACACAGTACCCAGAGTCACCCAGGGAGACTGAAACACACTATCTCGACTGTTACTGGAAACAAAAGCGTAGCTGGATGAGATCAGCAGTTCTTGCTAAGCTTAGGGGGGGGATCTCTGCCTAACACTCTTTCCTGGATGCCAGAGTGACTCTGGCCACAGCGGCTGATAGGAAGCTGACTCACTGAGCAGCAGATGCTGGCTGGATAGAGAAAGTAATGCAGGGTCAGGGCATTGCTGAGTGTAAATTGTGAAGGGTTTGTTTATGTGCTCGGGAGGATCAGACCTGGGAGCTGGGATGTGCCAGATCCATTGGATACATCCAGTTGACTTGTTTAGTGGTTGAAGGATTGAACTTAAAAGTAGACACAGAAAATAAAGAAATCATTTTGTCGCGTACAGATCTGACGTCCTCCAAGTATTGACGAGAAACATATTGAGAGGACGTGAGGAGAAGGTAAACTTCTGACATCTCGTCCTCATCTCTTCACTTAACTTCATTTCCCTGAAAACATCAAGCCAAAATCTAATCCATCCATCTTTCTTGAGATATCCTGCCAACAGACAATGAAGGAAAGAATAAATCCCTTTGTGTAGAAATTGGATTGTCAGGAGTAAACAACATATTTTCTATCTGTTGTCTTGTTCATCTCTGACTTTGTAACAGTCTCTCGGGGAGAGAAATCAAATCTCGATGGACGTGAATACGGTAAATATGTTCAGTGTTTACAGAGGCGGATTTCATGCCATGTGCAAATATGAGTTCTGTTGGATACGAGGCTGACGCTGGCTTCCTCCGTCTCCACAGGCTCAACAGTTGGTGCAACAATTGGTACGATATCTAGATCACTGCTGCAGAAGGACGCCGTCATAACACAAACATTACTAACAGAATAATGTACCACTGCTGTAACCAATAACTCTGACTCCACCTGAACTCTATTTCTACAAAATTGCAGCAAATTGCAACAATGAATTGGAGAGCTGTGCTATTACAGTACATACGGTAAATGAGTTTGGAGTGGACAGCAAATTAAATTGGCATCAAATCAGTAAACACAGCTGTCTTAAAAAAAAATGAGATGATTCAGGATGAGCTTTTCTTTGGTTAGTGTTTTGGACCCTGATTATTGTACCAGATTTACAGTAGCTTACGCATGATATCAAGTTATCACGACAGAATTATCACGGCTAAATAAATTGACAATACAGTGGTCCCTCGTTTATCGCGGGGGATACGTTCTAAAAATAACCCGCAATAAACGAAATCCGCGAAGTAAGTTTTACAATTATTCTACATGTTTTCAGGCCATAAACCCCCTAACCACACACTTTTATTCACTTTTCTTAGACAGGCATTACTCACATTTCTCTCTTATTTAAACTCTCAAAGTTCAAACTTTCGCAGATTTAACAGAAATAAGTACAATACTGTGTTAGTAAATGAACCCGTATTTCACACGTCCTCTTTGTCCTGGTGCCGCTCCGCTGTAACGGCTTTTTCCTCCTTGGTGCAAGTGTTTTTTTTCCGAGTGCAGAAGATACAACGCATTTTGTACAGTACTCCTTTAGCCAATCAGGACGCAGAACACAATGTGCGTTCATACTGTACAGCAGGCTGTAAAAAAAAAAAAAAAAGTAAAATTACACTAAAAAAATCTGCAAGACTGCGAAAAGTGAACCGCGTTAATGTAAAGGACGGCTGTATATTCATACAAAATATGAAAAGAAAGACAAAACTGATTATTATACTCAATATACAAGTGTAGGGAGGTAGAGAGAGGCTGTAACTGTAGCTACTGTGACTATACAAGTGTGAGGGGCTGGATTCATTATATATATCAGAGTTACAAGTGTCACCTCCACCTTAACCCCAAACCAATCTTACACCTCGATCTTATCTCAAGTCTTTGTGGTCGACCCATGTTCAATTATGTTAACACAGTCCAGCAATAACCCCGCCGTTGTTATATGATGTAACGCGGCGTACTACATCCACTTTCCAATTAAGAGTGAATCGGTCTCATGGCGGCTACATAAACTAATGTGTTCGGAGACCGACGGCAGCAAACCTGAGGAGCGACTTCACATCTGGCGGCCCTTTGTGTGGACGGATGGAGTTTTATCAGCTGTTCTCCTCCACGTTCTCTGCCCAGATAGTTAGTGTCAATCATTTGGTTTTTTTTTCTATGAGTTTAGAGGGAAATTTGAAAAGATTTAAGAAAAATAACTCACCACTTTCTTTTCTCCGCGGTGAGCGTGTTTCTAATAGATAGCTTTCTTTTCAAGAATAAGAGAATAAATCTTCCCACTCACACACTGTAGCACCTTCAGGGTGGGAGTCCCAGCTGCTTTTAGCACCCATGTGACTCATCCAATGAAACTTTGATATGATTAACTCATCCGTCATGATGTCATGGCTTCGGTCACGGAATTTACACACCTTAAGAGCCTGCGATCTACACACACACACACACATGGACGGACATGCACAAATGCCGGCACAAAAAGAAAATCACACACACACAGCACGATGATGTCATCCCGCACAATTAATTTCCAGTGGCTTTAAATCCACTCCAGGCCAAGTGGAAATGACGGTGAACGTGGAGGAGCCTAAGTGGCTTTGTCAAATTGGAGCAGGGAGCGATATGAGCAGAACAACACTTCACTAAACAATATAGGGCCACTCCAGAATTATTACAGTAATGTGCCTGTAAAAAGCTACTATATTATTACCTGCCTGTTCCAATGTGTCTGGCAGGTGACAGATAGCGAGCGTTACCGAGCGGCTGCGCAACCACCAGGCCTCAATAAAGAAGTTTAAAAGACGCCATATGGAGGGAATTCAAATCCATATAAAGACATTCTTCAAATGTGAGTTTATGATTGTGTTAAAGCGTTTTGCACATCTTTAAATGTCAGTCCTTTTTTTTTAAAGACAGTTTAATCCAGGTAGAAGTTGGACTGCTGTTTTAGATTAAAAACGACTTTACGGTAAGACGTACAAAAAATAATCACATGTGAAATTTGGCATCAGGAGGTGAACTCATGAACATAGTTACACAACATGTCTAACAGATAGTGGATGAAACACGTTCCAGTGGTTACAATCCGTGCAAATAAAACAAATATATATAGAGAAAAAAAAGCAAAAATGGAAATTGTATTCCTTTTCTGTTGGAATGCACTTTCAGCCTCCCTGCAGGAAACGCATCACAGTTGGACTTGGCTCTCTCTGTGACTCTGCGCGCTAAAAGAATCCATGAAATCTTTCCAGTCAGGCGTTTCAGCTGGAAAGCCTCAATTCAGCTACACCTCATTTGAATCGGAGGAGCTGCTGCTGTCAACCAATCACTGTCCGGTAAAAGAGTGAGACGTTTATTATCTGCAGCTAATTCAACAGGAGCTTTATTTATTTAAATATTATTTCTTTGTCCTTGTGTCATGCCCTTAAATGATCTATTTTTTTTTTTATAAATCTACATAACTCGATTATATTAAAAAGGTAATATTTTAGTTCTTTCTTCAGACACGCCATAGGAGATTTAACAATAATAAAACTCTAAAGCACTTTATAATGTCCTCTAGAAATGTTTCTGTCTTCATAGATGAGATATCATCGAGTGACGCTTTACTGACGATCTAATCGCAAAGGTTTGATTGTCGGACCAAATGCACGTATCTCCACTTTAACAAAAAAAAAAAAAAGTGGGTCATGTAATCACGCCACTTGATCCAGGGCTATACGCCGAGGAGGCCTGATTTAATACGTTCTCTGTTGGCTATCGACAAAAAATGTAATATGATCATCAGAAATTCTACATGGTGCAACGTCTGCGAAATCTCATTACTGTCTCGTGTTTCGCTCGGCCTCCTCCTCCTCCTCCTCCTCCTCCTCCCCCGCCGGAGCACCAAGGCAAAAGGGTAATGCCAATAAGAATGAGATAAATTGGACGGCAAAAAAGGAAAAAAAAAAAAAAATCCATGCGTCCATTAACCCTCAGAACGAGAGGTGGGTGGGTACATCTTCTTTTTTCTTGTGTGGGTGCCGAGCCAGACTGCAGGGTCATTATCCACATCCTGCCTGAGCTAATTTCTCTCGGCTCGGCCGGGCGAGTGCATCCTCCTCGCTGCCCTTCAGAAAGGTCACACCGCGTGACCCCGCGGATGCTGCTGGACGTTGCGCTGCCTTCAAACTGTGTGTGTGTGTGTGTGTGTGTGTGTGTGTGTGTGTGTGTGTGTGTGTGTGTCTAATAGGTCAATGTCAAAGAAGCCTTTCACAGGCTGTTTAACCTGCTTTGTAATTATTACCATCATCACTGCTTTCTTTCTTTTCCTCAGCTCCTGAGTAATGTTTGTCCAGCCATTAAGGTTCGCCTTTAGCTCTCACTGTATAATCACAGCAATGAGCTTGATGAGTGCCTCTGAACTCTTCTGCCCTGGGTTTGTCTCTGCATGCACGCCGTCCTGACTATCTGATTAGTGGAGCCCATCGAGGCCACGAGCAATTTCAAGAGGAATTCATACACCGCTCAGGGCTTGAATTTGTTTTCCATGAAAGAATTATCTAAACTCAACAATGTGCACAACATTCTCCTTGAAAGATTGTTTTGACATATCTTTCCTCCTGCAGCTAGTGAGGGAGTTTTTATTGATGTTAAAGTAGCCAAATGGCTCCGGCGGATCTTTTTTAGCTGACTCTTCTTGGACTGGGAACCAGGATCAGGACCAAACACAGCAAGACCGGCTGAACTCTGAACTCAGTTTGACGAACACATTGTTTTCTTGGAGGGTTCGGCTCAGATAAGCTATTTTTTTCATTAGGATGATGCTTGGTATTGTATTCACTGGAAGGCACTTTACATTTACAGCTACTTTAGCAAGTATCTGTCCACCAGGAAATTATATCAGTCATGCAGCGCTGAGGCAGAGCAGCCGAGAACATCAGGGAGAAAACCAGAAGATACGTTCTCGATAAAATATGATCCAGCTTCACCAAAATCAGCAAATAAAGTTACAAAGTTGTGTTTTGGTACATTAATACAGTAGCTATGTAAGGCATAACGAGTTTCAATGCATGCAAAAGTAGAATACTAAGTGCAGGACGACTCATTTTTCTCTAAAATATTATTACGAATACTCGAAGATACCTACAAAATGCCTGTGAAGCCAGATTCCGGACTATAGGTGACATATGGCACTGGACATGTAATAAAAACATTGATTTTGACTTCATGGAGACTTTAATTGAATCAATGATATAGACGCTTTATTGATTCTGGTATAACATTGCCTCCTTCTTTACGTATCAGTTAGGATGAGCTCTGATCCCGAGCTGCTTAGAACGAGTGTGAAAAGCAGAATAAGATTCATTTCCTGGATCACCGACAATACAAGCAACCAATAGCCACGGGGTCAAAGGTCAGAGCCACAGCGCCCAGACAACAGGCGGAACAAATCCCCTGTCCCTGGAATGATTATTTTGGTTATTGATGCACAATATCGCTCATATATATAAATATATAAAATGACATTTACATCAGAAATAACCTTTTTATTCCTGGGAAAACGCATAATTTCTAAAAAAGGATCACTCGCCTGTTGAAAAGCACTTTATGAAACCTTTATTTGAAGCAAACAATAGGAACATTCTCGTTGCTCTTGTTGCTCGTTTTTCTTTAAATGGGATATAATTAAACATTGACAATTACTTTTCTTATTGCATTTTTCAGCAGCACAAACCCAGTAGTGGTAATTATGGTGCTTAATAAAGAAACAATACACCTTTATAATAATGCATGTTATGTCATTAAAAAGATGTACTGTATTACAAACAGAGCAGATATTCAGCAGCGAACGTGGCTGAATACAGAGTCAGGTCGTCGATATGTAAGCTGCTGAAATGAGAGATGAAAGCCTGCTAAGCAATGTCTATGGAGTGTCTTGCTTCTAGCTTTCCATGATATGACTCCCCTGACAATGGCAATGAAAGTGGGCCACAGTGAGCAAACAGATCAGCCTACATCAAACATCCCCTCATATATTACAGACATAAAAAGTCATTATCCTCAGTGGAAATCGATAGCCGACGTGGTCAAGATGAAGAGACCCCCGTCTGGTTTTTGGGGTCAGCTTACGAAGGAGCATTGCAGCAAATGATATCATT
Source organism: Collichthys lucidus (assembly GCA_004119915.2). NCBI lineage: Eukaryota > Metazoa > Chordata > Actinopteri > Sciaenidae > Collichthys > Collichthys lucidus. The sequence continues at coordinate 6,282,550 of CM014089.1, forward strand.
TTTCTATCATTAACTGGCCCCCAGGTCGATGGCCATGTTTAAAGCCGAGGTATAACGTTACTTATAATGCCTGGTAATGAATGGCGTGCTGGTAAGGATGTGTTCAACATTGATTGAACATGTGGACTGGCCAAAGGAGCAGCCGGGCTCAATAAGGCTGAGGTTTGTACGCCAGTGTTTCCATAGCATAGCTGCAATATTGAGGTGTGGACAGGGCTCCTGAACCTTGGTGGGCTTTATTTGTAGATCTTATTAAAGGTCTCTGTTAGTGTTTGTCCAGACTCGCAGTGTTTGCCTGAAGTCTAGCTGCAGCAGTGGCCCGGACTTCCAACGGGAATCAAAACATCAGCTTCTGTCTTTATTGTGATGCTGCTAAAGCCCGAAGGAAATCTCTCAGTTACTGCAGATAAACCCAAAGCTACTGGTCTATCAGTAGTATTAGTACGTAAATCTACAATACTACTGCTTTTAATACTGCGACTACCAGGGTACTGTGTGCGGTAGTTCTGCTAACTTTACTAAAACTGGTAGTATCTAGCGATGCGCATTAGGGATGTAACGATTCACTCTACTCACGACTCGATTCGAGTCACAATTTTTTGTTCATGATAAGATTTCTTAAAATCAAAATGAGCTACAGACAAATTAAGACCAAATAAAATTCTCTTTTTATTTGTAGGAATTTGTGTTCTCATAAAAAGTCAGAATTTCCACTAGCCACATTTTTTCCCTTGCATTATGAGAGCAACTGAATTAATTTGATCATTTTATTACCTAAAGCTTTAAATTAATCTTACAATGAAGTTGGGAACTTAAGTACATACAAATATTATCCCAACATTTCATTACTCATTAAGTCTTACATACTATTCAGGGTCTAATATGACCCAATAAAATAAAAACATTAAAACTTGCAGCAGCACGCGTCAGTTTCCACAGAGCACCTCGAGCGGGCGGAAGCCAGACACAGAAAAAGCAAAGAGAACCCGGTGGATTTTCAAAATAAAATATCCCGTGCAAACTGCCGGTCGTAAAAACAGACAAACTAACTAACTACGTAACATATTTACACATGTAGAAGCATGTTTAGAAGAACATACACCGGGAAAATGTCCAAATCTGAGCAGGTAAACAAAGTCTGGCGGGCTAAGCTCTCGCTCCTGAAACTCTCCCGGTGGGTTTGAAGTCGCGTGCAGGACGGACCAAACACGCCACGCTCACGCAACGCGCCGGGAAGCCTGTTTGACCAGTGAGAGCACGCGCTGTGCGGGTTCCCATTCAACAAGAATCAAGATTCATTTTTTCTGTCAACGGATGCGAGTCGTCACGCATTTGTAGCGATTTTTAATCGTGTCACGATGCATCGTTACATCCCTACTGTGCATGTATACCACTCAGAAAGTTCTATTTACACACATACTGTAGATCAGGGGTCGGCAATTAAGTTTGGACGCGGGCCAATTTTTTTCTGACAATCCCATCGCGGGCCATGACCGCGGGGGGGGGGGGGGGGGGGGGGGGGGGGGGGGGGGGGGGGGCGTCCTGATTGGCTGAGTGAGAACCGCACGTATGTTGAACGTCCTGATTTTTTAAGGGAGCACTGTACAAATTGCGTGTAACAAGGTGTATAAAAGTGTGTGGTTAGGGGTTTTACGGCCTTAAACGCCCACTGCGTCTGTCATGAAACAGTCAGGTTTCTCACCAGGATTTTATTTTAGAGTAACGGGCAGCGCCGGTCCAGGCGAACACCCCCCCCCCACCCCCACCCCCGCTGGCGAGAACCCTGAACAGTCAACCTGCCCTAGCAACCTGCCGTAATTAATGTATACAGCAGCGCAGATCTGCCGACCTTGTTTGGTTTTGTTTTTTTCATTTAATAAAACATATTTGTTCACATTATCCGTTGCAAGAGGGACACAGGACACTTTTATTTTCCACAGGTTACAGCGCACGCACGTGCCAATTAGCGTTCCGACCTGTGCGTCAAGTAACGTCAAGTAAAGAGGCTGCGTAGATGTTCTGGCTGCTGTCACGTTACTTATCAGCTACTTTTCAATAAATGTTGTGAAATCTGTGGAATTTTTGTATTTTGAAGGGAAACATGAGGTTTAAAAGATATATTTAAAAATATATATGTATATATTAAAATAAATCAACGTCATCTAGCGGGCCAGATATAATTGATGGCGGGCCAGTTCTGGCCCGCGGGCCGCTAATTGCCGACCCCTGCTGTAGATAAAATGCCAACGATGTTACAGATATGACAGATTCAAGTCAAAGCTGATTCATTACAACAATAAACTGCCAAATAATACAGATTACACACTGATATTCTGAAAGGATTTCATGGATCTACTTGTTCACGAGTGTCCGATATTTGGAAGACCCAAAACATCCAATAACGGCTTGCAGCTAGCAGCTTGTGGATCCATTTTCGGACACTAACACAAATATCTGACCGAACTGTCAGTGTTGCATTATGGGTCTATCTTTAGATAAGTCATCGTTATATTAGCAGAGGTAGGCAGTGAAGCACCGGATAACGCTTTAATTAGATTTTTTCCACTGAAGTTCTACTACTTCTACTACTACTTCTGATGGCTTGGCTTTGCGGTGCATCTCACATGATATACAACGAGTTATTGTAAACTCTTTATGAGTTTATGTCTTTGGAAATGAGACGTGTTCGTTTCCAGAGTAATGTACCTTTGAAGCGGCGTCGGCTGCTATTGTTACTCACCTCAGGCCGATTGTTTTGTCTGTAATTTTACTGTCAGCACCTGCAGCATGTCATCACGGAAAGACGTCTGCCGACGTCATTTTATGGTGCAATTGTTTGTGGTGCAAGCCGTGCGGAAGACGTGGCTGAAAGCAACAGGGGCAGGATGAAGAGGCGAGGCCGGTTTTTGACTCATTTCACAAGGACTCTGCTTCACGCAGGCTCCATCTCCTCCCTATTCTAACAACTGCGACTGCTGAAATATGAATAGAAGTAACGTGAGCGATGGAGCAAATAAGACAGTCTGCTGCGTAGTTTGGGAGAAATGAGAAATGATGTTTCATTGTCCTTTTTATGATGAGCGGACAAATCATCTTCACAGTAAATTGACTTTAATTTCTTCTCAATTAAGCGATTATGAAAAAGTTGGAAAATGTTTCACTATAAAAAAAACGAATTCTTTGGGGCACATTTAATCTGCAAAACAAAAAGGAAAAGCAATAAAATAAGACAGCGGGCTATAATTTGCTCTGTATGCTACCTACGTTTATGGAGTCCCACGTTATTGATCAGATATTATTTAATCAATGCTAGATTAAAAAGGTAACTGATGCTCGTCATGTGTCGAGCTGGAAACAACAACACCATCATGCCGTTCCCATGTGCTTCACGAAGAAAAAACACACACACGTCTACAGGCTTTCTCTCCTCCCTGTGGCTGCGTCACCAACAAACCCATACACACACACACACATACACACACACACACACACACACACACACACACACACACACACACACACACACAAGCCTGTGGCTGGTGCATCGGCTGACACAAGAGGCCCATATCCGGCCTGCTTTTTTGACACAATGCATCCATTGCTTCAGTGGAACCGTTCAAAAGAGGCAGAAGGGAGGAGGAAAAAAACAAGCAAGGAATGACTTAGCACTACGACACAGGACGACATGCACTCACTGCCCCGTTCTCGCTGAGTGTGTGTCATCGAAATCACCCAGAGCGCCGCTAAAAAGAAAAGCGTTGGCTCGTGAAGATGTATTTCATCAAAACTGCGTGGGTTCAGCCACTTTAGACACTTTTGTTTGCCGTTTGGAGGACACACCGAGCATAACCCGCTCAGTCGGGCACACATGAGAGCACATGTATGGGCATAAGACGTCTCATGAGACTGAGTGTGTTCTCATCTGGGAGTCAGAGAGGACACACACCAAGGTTAGACCACTACTGGATGTCTGGGGTAAATGCTGAAACCTGGTTCTGGCATGATGATGGAGACGATGATAAATTCTCTTCTGACTTTTGCTGTTGCTCCAACATGAGCTTGACATTTCTGGTTTTGGGTGAAACGTATATTTAGTTGAGTTTATGACCAAATACCTGCAAAACTAATGACATCCCATCATCCTCAGCAAATGCTGACATGATAAACTAAGATGTGTCAGATGTTAATGTCCATGATCAGCCATGTCAAGCAGCACAGAGCAGATTGAACTGAGTCCGGCACAGAAATAGCATTTGAGAGTCCAGTAGATTTTCAAAATAAAACACCACGTGCTGACTGAGAAGCATATAAACCAAGGAAGGATCTGAGCAAGTTAACAAAACACTCGTGGTGGCCGTACCTGGTGAAATCTAGAGGTTAGGCTTTGCTCAGACTGCAGGCAAATCAGATTTGTTTTGTCAAATCAGATCTTTAAGACAGACTGTCTGCAGCCATCAGATTGGATTTGCGCGTCCGGACATCACCGGCTGCATCTGGAAACGACGTCAGCACCAGTAACTGTAACAAACTGTAACACGTACGCCGCTGGTGACGCGAAAGCAGTGTTTGACTGTGTGGAAATGACGTCGCGAAGTGCCAGCAGACAATTCATTTCAGCACGGTTCTGCTCAGACGCTCGAATGCATGCGGTCGCGCTGGATTTGCACTTGCAGACACAGTGTTGCTGCTTGAGACAGATTTGGGCTGGTGGGCTGAACAAGGCCTTGGTCCTGTTGATGTATTAGGGAGAATCTCCACACTCACATGCTGATAGACACTTTACCGTGGTTTTCATGATCGTCACATTAATTGAATTTGTATGTCACATGATCTAATATCGCTCAGTCCTGTGTTTTATCTGCACGACAGTTCGTAGCAACAGACGGACACGCCAGAGTTCATTTAAATACAAATGCACCCTTTGAAAACCAAAATCCAACCAATGCTATACACACACACACACACACACACACACACACACACATTAGAAAGAATCCATTTGACTGTCTTGTGTCTCACACACAGATTGTTTTGTCTGAACGTGTCATCCAGTTCAGAGGGCGCATTCTTACAGGAAGACACAGCGAGACTTCACACAGCAACCCTGTGCTCCCTCCTCCTCCTCTTCCCTTCACATATCCCTCTCACCAGTCCTCCTTTCTTCATCCCTCCTCCTCCTCCTCCTCCTTCTCTTTCTCTCCTCTGTTCGTCATCCTCACCCCCTGGAGCTAAGACAGCTTCATTTAAGCTCAGCGACTGCTTCTTAAAGATCTGCATAAAGATTTAATTGTGCATTTGAACAAAATCAGGAAGCGATCTTTCAATACTTAAACTCAATGACCAAAGAGGTGAGTTATGAATTTTGGTACAAGGCTATTTAAAGCTTTAAAAGTCAGTAGTAAAATGTAAAAAATAAAATCAATACAAAAAGCTAACATGGCGCCAGCGTACGGTGGTTTTAGCACGGGGGGTTTATGTTCATGTCTCTTGATCTTGGTAATAATTTGTGCAGGAGTGCTCTGCACCAGTTTGGAGCCAGTAGCAGCAGTAACCTTGATTAATTCCAGAGGAAAGTTTATTACAGTAGTCATCACACTCCATCCAACAGTCCATTCACCTCCTTTGCAGGCACATTTTTATGATTTGCAGATATAAAAGTGGAGACCCAGTGCAGAGAAATGTGCGGCTAAATCTAGATCTTATTGGGAACATGACCAAAAAAAAGCATGCACAGTCATGTTTTTCATATTCGCTCATGCGGAGTGATTGCAATCGCCGCGTCCATGTATCAGCAGTTGGAAGTTTATTTGCACGGCGCCACAAAGTGATGATTTTTACATCTAATTTAGCCGCGCGGCCTGTCACACACACACTCTGAAATAAACCAGAAATTTAAATGACTTTCCATTTTCCTATCTCGGAACATATCTGACACATGACACAGGCATTTCATTCACGCCTCGAAGCTCCCGTCCACATTACATCCTTTTGTCAGAGAAGCAGTCAGACTGTGCAGCTATTGTAGCTCCCTCCCCCACCTCCTCCCCCCGACAAGGGTCTGTACAATTTCAGGCAGTGCCTGCAGAAAAAAGAAAGAAAGAAAGAAAAAAGCCCCCACCGTCCGTCCTAAATGAAATCATTCTTTCTCCTTCAGTCTGTGATCCAGCTAACAACTCAGCTCTGCCAGGAAAGGACAGACAGAGATAAGAAAGACAGACAGGAAGAGAGAGAGAGGAATAAAAGCCTGAGATGCCCCGCCCCCCCCCCCCCCCCTCTAAAGATATCCAAGCCATGTTGTTAGTCAGTAACAATCAGAACATTCACAGACGTGGCTGTGCTGCCATTTCTTTCCACTAAAAATCTATGATTTGCCAAGTGCTCCCTCTGAGAGCTACTGGTCGCCAAGCCAAAAAATCCCCCCCACCACCGCCATCGCCGCCTCTTCTCCCTCCTCCCGAGCACTGAGAACACCCCCGGAGCGCTGAGAAATTGCCCCTGCCGCGTCCCCTTCAGATGCGTGTGAATTCCAAATAATGTTCCACAGCCAAATAGCAGTTGGCACGGAGCCGGGGTGAAAGGCTTGGAGAGGGGGCTCGCTCCCACGGAGAGAGAGCGAGGAAGGAAGGAGATAGTGAGTAAGGAGGACGACATGGAGAGTTAAGATGAGGACATCGAAAATGAGCAACCAGAAGCTTTGCAGGACGGTTGTAATGTTAAAACACACTCCTGTCAATCCCCTAACAGGCGTTCAATGTGCACCAGAGAACTTGGACATACGTGGCTTCATATTAAATAAGTGGCCACTTGCAGAGAACCGAAGATATAAAATGATCCAGACCCCGCTGTTAGGCGGACTTAATAAGTGATGATCATAAATATTATTTAAAGACGGGAGAGCAAAAGAAACAGAAGAATAAAATATTGCAGATGAGTGAATTTCATAAATAAATTCAATAGCAGCCGCGGTGCTTCATCAGATCTGTTGCATCCATTAGGGCACAGTGGTGAATGAGCACTCAGTGTTTGACAGAGCTAACAGCCCGATATTAAATCCTATTTATATATATATATATATATGCACTGTACAAGTGCAGAAAAAAAATAGACAAGTATCATCAAATTCATTTTAGACCTGCAATTGATGTCAAATAGCAAAATTTAGTGCCAGTGAATATGAAAGAACGACTGAAAGAAAAGGTGCAGTGTTCAGGGTGGTGGATGTGGAGTCCAGCTGTCGTGCAGATCTTGGTGTTGTAGTTTCCCTAAGCAGAGACGTTTTGCAGATATTGTAGAAGGCAAAAGTTCAAAATACATCATAAAGATAATTACAAGCAGCCGATTGAGGACTGTGGTCTCCTAGTTGGCGATTTTGGGAATTTCTGACTCTATATATTCCACAATATTCTGACAAACCAGCCAACTTAAGCCACATGTTTTATTTCTGCACAAAACTACAACATTTTAAAAAAACATTATGTATTTCTATCTTCAGGGTCCCGGTTGAGTTGTCAAGTTGCTGTAACTTAGTTGCCAAATGGCTGCAAAGTCAACTTTCCAAGAGTAAAATCCAACATTCACAGCGATGCAGCCCACTGAGCTGGGTAAATATGAGCTATGCGTTGTGTTTTGTAACAGGTGACACACAGAGTATTATTTTAATTCAGTCCTACAAACGGGGGGAACCGTCTACTACATAATAAAATCACTAACTAATACCAACTGAAATGTTTCCATGCTGCTGACAGCGCCTGAATCTTACTCGCTGGCCGCGAGCTTTCCACCTCATCTGGAAAATCCAGATAATTTTCGAATGTGTTTGATATTTTTTCGTGTTCGTCTCACAGCGTCGCAGCCTAGCTACAAGAGCAAAGCCAGAAAATTTGATTTGTATTCCAACCAAACATCATTTACTGGTCTTAAACTTATAATACTGTCACAGTGCATTTTGCAGAAGAAATGATAAACAATCACTTTGCATTCTGGGTATCGCTGTTGGACTCCTGAAGGGTTTATCTCACTAAAAGTTCAGCAAAGTTTTCACGGTAACAGAAACAGTGCTTACTGTAGCTGGAGGGCGTCCCTCAAGGAGCCGTGCAAAGGCCACGTTAGAACACTGTTGGAATGAGTCGGTTAGTGGTTATTGCTGCTGTCTATCCAGAGGAAATGCAACAAGACTTAAAAAAAACTAAATCCAAACTGTCTCCTAAACAGCAGCGAGCGACCTCTCTGCCCAGACAAGGCTAGACTCACTAACATCAGATGTATTCCCTGTTTGCTTTGTTTGGTTTCCTCTGGTTTCAGGGCTGGTAAACACGAGCGTGCTGTGTGCAGTTTACTGACGGAATGTAACAGGGTTTCTGTGACCTCTCTGCCTGGCAGCTGGAGCTGTCAGTGTGTGAGCATGAGGACGGCTTGCAGCGATATTAGAGACAATTACTGGACAGGGGTGGAGGGGGAAAGGCTTTACCGGGGGGAGAAGGTAAAATATAAATCAGATTGTCTGAAGTGGAAGTTAAACTTAAGTGCTGAAATGATTGAGCAGCAAAATCAGTCATTTGAAGGTTTCGCCAGGGTTCCCACGGGTGCTTGAATTCCTTGAAAATGCTTGAATTTCAATTCAGTGTTTTCAAGATTGTGAAAACGCTTGAATGTTTTGTGAAGTGCTTGAAAATGCTTGAAATTTCACAATTAGTTAAAAATCAAAACAGTCAATCTACCACCATATGAAATAATGCTAATTAGACCCATATTATTATGCCATACAGTGGCACCGCTGCGCTTCCCATGACCATCATGGCAAACACAACTAGTGGGCTACCTATTTAAAGGTGCTGGAAAAATGGAAAAACTGGTGCTTGAAAAGTGCTTGAAAAGTGCTTGAATTTGTTCATGAAAAAGGTGTGGGAACCCTGTTTTGCTCATTCGCTACAAAGCTACAATTGTTACAACTATTTAATGAAACATCACAAATCTACCGCATGTCTGCAAAAAGGCTGCAACTCACCTGAAACATTTCATTCATGCTTCAAATCCTTCGTGAGCCACTGAGGAAAATGGGATAGGCCAATGAAAAACAGGAGTCTTCTGTGTTACATGAAAACTGAAAATTCACCTTTGAGATTTCATGTTAGGTCAGAGAACAGAATAGTTTCCACACAAAGACATCAAGGCCAAAAACACAACAATGCAGAAACAACAAAATAAACTAATTTTACCTCCTTGCTGTTCGTTATAGAAGTTCCCGTCTTCTTGGTGGACATCCTGAGATTAACATAAAACATTCAATGTCTTAGAAATGTATAGATTATCGACTGATTTTTGAAATTGATATTTTTTTACTCAAACGACTGAACAGATGTCTGCGATGGGGGCGGCTGTGGCTCATGACGGTTCGATCTCTGGCTCCTCCAGTTTGCGTGTCTACTGTAAGTGTCCTTGAGCAAGATACTGAACCCCAAATTGCTTCCTGCATTGTAAATACAGTCCATTTAAACAAGAGGAGAGTATGTGGTTACTGTGCAAATTGGAGACTCTTTTGCACAAATGAATGATTGAAAAATCTGTTGCAGGTTGTCGAGTTGAGTATCAAACACAGCTTCAGAGTTACAGAAACAGACGTTAGGCCACACATTCATAAAAAGGTGTGAGAACAGTTGCAACTACTGTTCTGCCCTGTCTGTGCACGTTCTGACATTTATCAACGTCAAAACGATTTCTGGGCGATGAGTCAAAATTAAAAAGGAAGAATGTGAATGATTAGTCTGAATAAACACGGGACCTTGATTATTTCAAACTAAACAAAAACCCTCTATGAAAACATGTCAAGGCCGCGTTATCGCCGGCTTAGAGATTTGTGTTTTTTGGAATTGCGCCTGATGACAAACTCAACAAAAAGCTTCTTTCTTTCTTTTTTTTTTACCTCATATTCCCTTTAGAATATAAACACAATTGTGGGTTTAAGACTTGAATAAACTCATGCATGAGTTTGGGTCGAGTTTGGTGTCGCATTTCAGCGAATGTTCAGTTTAATTCAGAACATTTCGTTGTTTTGAATGGTCTCCTTCCTTAAAGGCATCCAGCAGCTAAAATGAACCCCAATGTGCATGAAACAAGATACAACTGCTTTGGGAATTCAGCAAACATGCTGCGATAAACCGCCCATTGTCTCCTTTATTCTTGAGGGGAATGTCTAAAGTTCCAACATGCCCTGAAACTCACGTGATGTGCAAAACGGTTAAAGACCCTGCGAGCAGCAGTCAGACTAGCGATAAGAAAATATTCATGTGATAAATTATCTCGGTGCATAATGCCACGACTCGCCAGTGGCATAAAAGGGTTGAAAAATTGCCGCAGACTCAGTTATTAATGCAAGTGAACAGTCAAGTGTGTGTGTGTGTGTGTGTGTGTTACTGAGGTCAAAAATAAAACAGTAAGTGGATTAATCACTGTCGCCTGCGTTTTGGCGGCGCTGCGATTCGGATGCAGAGCGTAGTCTTCGTGGTCATAGATCTTAGCGGCTTTGGAAGGACCACACAAACTCCACTTATGACAAATAGGACTCATACATTAAGTGTAATTTTATGCAGTGCCAAGTTAAGAGAAACAACCAGCGCTCGGCGGGGGGGACAAATTGCTCATAGATCTTTGGGCTGTTAAGGAGAGAGCTTTATTTTCCTCGTGGCTCAGCACAATTCTGTGTCCTTCTTTTCTTTCTTTCTCGCACTTTTCTCAAAAATCGTTTGTTTATTCATCGGAGCGATGGTGGCAGGAAAAAACGGACGTGATTAGAAGGTGGATTTGAATGATTTTACTTGTTTATATCGTGCGAGAAGAACGTGTGCACCTTGAACAAAGTGTTCGTATTTTATTTCATCGGTGCAAAACATTTTAAACCATGTTGGATGGAGCACCTTTTTTTTCCATTTTGATATTTACAAAGCCATGAAGAAACCAATATTTTGCTTACGCTCGCTATGGCGTGGAGTTTTCTACCTTCTGCCATAGCATCTCAACAAAGAAACCTGGTAAACCGCCATGGGCGGATCCATGCGTATGAGATAAGTGAATAACTGTGATGGATGTGTTGTATTGAATGTCTGTCTTTGTGGTTGTGTTGTGGTGTTTGTATGCATCTGTGCATCTACGTATGTATGTCTTTAGCCTCAAATACACTGCATGCCGAACAGCTCCGCCACGGCGACGGAGATGATACGTTTCAATGTCAATGTGTCAGCTCACACAGTCTCTGAACGACTGAAATACAAAATAAAACCCTGGTTGATTTTCAAAATAAAATACTCACCGCGGATCGAGTTTCATTACAAGAACACGTCATAATTGGTGGGGCCAACCTGAAGTCAACAGGTGAGAGGTTTTCAGGCGTAATGCCGTCGCAGGAGTCAAAGAGACTACAGCCGCGATTCACGCGATTATGCATGAATTTCGAGAGAACGCTCGGTAGCCGGCGGAGACGCACCTGAGCGCATCACAAACGGATTATGTGTGAGTTGGCGGACAGCGGAGTACGCAGCCGTTCTGCAGCCGTTACGCATGTTGTGTATTTTAGGGGTAAGGCTTTGTACAGATTGCGCCAACATATTTCCTTGTAAGCAAAATAAAGTATCTATCTATCGGAAAGTTATGAGTCAGATTTCTTGATAATTCTGATAATCTATCTTTACAAACAATACCCGGGGCTATAGCGTGTACTGCCAGAGAAGTCAGTGCAGGGTGTAGGTTAAAGGGTGCAGTGTGGTGTCCAGGCATGTCACAAACTGTGGCAAAAGAGATGCACACAGAGCCGATTACCAATCATTTATTTTAACAGTGGCATGTGTACTCGGTAAGGTCAGCCGTGTCGGGGTACGCATGAGTGAACAGCCAAAAAATGGTTTATATCAAGGGAGGAGACGGAATCAGCTCCAAGAGGGTTTTTTTTTTTTTTAAACCAGGTGGCCAACAGGCCCCAGGTGGTGCCAGTTTACTGATGACCCCCTGACACACCCACCCCCAGCACCTGCACGGAAAGCAGACACTGGAACAACAAAGCAGGCAGACAGGCAGGGTGCAGAGGGTCGACACAGATGGGAACAGATCTGGTAACCTCGCTGCGATGACAAGACTCCAGGGAGCCGTGCACAGTCACTGCCTCTGGCTGTTGCTCTGCCCCGCAAAGAATATAGTTCCTCACAGATAACGTCCCTGAGAGCACAAACGTCCTTTGACATTTGTATTTCGGTACAAGTTCAATAAAGGAGTTTCAGCTTCAGAGACACTGATAGGAAGATGCTGCCACGTTTTTAAGCTAAACTCTGACTCCAGCTCAGCTGATATGAATTTTCTCTGCTCATTCAGAAAACCAATAGGTGTATTCCCCAAAATGAAATATTGTTTAAAACATTTTTAATGTATTCCATGTTTTCAGCAGGGGCTGATTCAGAAACATGCAGTATCAATTTCCCAGCAATCGTGAATTAAATTTCAGTGCGTCGACTACGGATTGTTCCAGTTTGATTAAATATCTGGCTTCTCGGAATCTCTGTGAACTTTTTGTTGAGATGAATATTAAATTGAATATAACATCAGTGTTTTATCTGAAAGGTGTCGTGACCCAGGAGAAAGTTTGACAGCGCAGTGAGAAGGTGGAAAGTAAGGACGGATCATTTTTCAGCTTCAGCCTTTGTTATGCAACCGTGAGCAAATCCTGCAGCTTGTACTGTAACTAACCGGCCTTCCTGAACGTGACCGTTGTTTTCTTTTTATTCTAGCAGTGTCCAAGTAAAACTATCGTCTTTCATAATTTGATTTACTGACTGAGTTCTGGTGTACGAACCTGCCGTACGATGCTGAAAAACACATGGCTCCTCGTGCAGCTCTGCAGTTGCATAATTACCTCAGAATCAAATTGACAGCATTACAGCATGTTGCTCGTGCTTGACATAACAGCAGCCTACAGCGAGCCAAGTGAACCGCTGAACTGAAAAGAAAAAAAAAAAAAAACATCTATCAGGGCTGAAAGTGGGTCAAGAGGAGGCGGTTCTGCTGGGGAGAAGTCCAACAGGATTACAGATGCATGGGAGGGTGGGTGGAAAGGAGGGTCACCGCCTCGGGTTTTCTCCCTACACTCGAGGGGTCGACCCTGCAGCATGTAGTCCCAATGAAAACCACGTGTGGCCCGCGGGTTTGCTCCTGAAACCAGATGTGCTCCGGCTCAGGTGTCACTCATTTTGTGATCTATTTCCCCAGCCAAGTATTCGCTCAGTTGCATCTCACTCGTGAACGACGTAAAACCGCCTCAGTGCCAACGCCACGAGACAAATTCCTGCGCTTCAGACGCTGTGAGTAATGAATGACATGTAGCATATTTGAATCGCTAACTACGAGTTTTCCCATGTGCAGTCTTTTGAATATTGGCATGACCTAACACTCACATATATCATCCTCAGGAAAAAACCCTGTGGCGTAGAACCCGCCAATGCATTTTACATTTTTCCTAGTTGGCTCAAATAAACAGGAAAATAAAATCAAATAAAGGTTCTGCCAGTTAAAGAGACAATGACAGAAACCGAACCACGACACCACCGTGTTCTCACTTTCTGGAATTCGTTAAACACGTTGAGGCTCAATTTTGAAGTAAAATCTGGTGGAACCGGAAAAATTTGCAAAAAAACGTCTTTATTCATACGTTAGAGCTCCAGGTGGTTTCTTGTTTTTGCTCACTTCATGGCTCCATGAAATACCCTTGAGCACTCCCTACAGACAACACACAAATATTTGGTTTCCATCGTGTTGTGAGGTTCTGCTGGTGCTCGTCGTTTTGTTGCACCCTCTTCTTCTCGTGAACCGAATCCCAACATTCACATGACTGCAGTGGATGGAAAGTTTTTCATTTGCATTTTCTTTCACCATCAAGTCCTGCTTGATTTTATACGATGAAAGAAAAACACATAAAAAATGAGAGTACTGCAGTTCACCACCTGAAATTTGTTTCAGTCTCGGTTGCACAAAGCAGGACGTGAAGGTCGGGAGGAGAGAGTTCAGCGTATAACAGGAGGTCAGCTCTGATAAAAGTCAAAGACACAAACGATACTACAGATCTGCACCGACCTGAAGCCGACTGTAACCGATCTTCAAAAGGAATATCCAGCAGCAAAGCATGAAGGATTATTACTGCGTGGGTCTGGGTCATTAGTCTTGTAATTTGACTATGTGATGGATATGGAGCATGTTTATTACTGGGGCTGCTGCGAGCCTGGAAATGTTATGTAACTTTTGGCCCGGCAGTCCTCTCTTCTATCTTTTAGGTTTATTCAATAATCATTGTGGATGTTTCAAGTCATTACCGCTCAAGCACCATAAACCTTTTAAATCACACTCCTAAACCCTGCAGTCATCAGTGGAAGAGGGTAAGAAGTTATGTTGAAGGGTGCTTGGACGACTTTCTTCCTTCGTCTCAGCCTCACGATGTCACAGCGGGTGTTTTCTATTAACTGTCAAAGCAAAACATCTGCAGTGACATCACTGACTGGGGCGTGGGTGGAACTGCAAAATGATTGAATGTTTCGAACAATAGAAAACAGATTTTATACCATTTGTGATTCATTATTGAAATAATATTTATGGTAAAAAAATAAAAAATAAGTTCCATCTTTGAGTGCACCGCCTGCCACTCCACATTTCTTTTCATTAAATCGCGTGTCACTGTTTATTTGCTCAGCCGTAGCTCGTAACGCTAACCGTGCTGGTCTTCATCTCTTATCCTGAACAAACAAAAGCCAGAGAATGTGGCACAAAGTTAGAAAAATAGATGAGCCTCTCAGATTAGACTATTAGATGAGTTGTCGTGAAGTTTTTTCAGGGTCTCCGGAGGATGAATCCTACAGATCTCTTCACTTTTCTTATAGTGCCAGTAAAATCAGTCAATCTGATGGATTGACAAAATGGATTCATGGCCTCCAAATGATTAATCTAGAACAATCATTAGGTCAAAATTTACTTTAAGTGTCGAGCAAATTGGCAAATGTTGTTTAACATCAGCAGGTTATTTTTGTCATCTAAAATTTTGGACCTCAACTTGGACTTGACTTGACTGGACGCGTAACGAAAGCGGCGCGGTACCGCGGCGGTCACCGTAGCAAATAGAAGCCAGTCTAGTCAATGAGAGCACTCACACCGGGCGCGGCTCAGAAGCGTCTCTCCGGCCACGGTGCAAGCTTTCCGTTGCATTTCTATTTTTACCGCGAGCCGCGGCTGAACCTCGTACATTTCAACAGAGCACTGCGCACCAGACAGGAAACCCGACACAGAATCAACATAATAAACTTCCGCCCCCTTTCAAAATAAAACACAACACGCAGTTCATGTAGCTTTTTACAACTTCACATCAACGTTACGTCATGACCGGTGGCACCAGGTGATCAAAGATCGATCAAAGGGTCTCAACATGGACGATGAGAGACTGATTGTTGAAGTGGAACAACACACAATCATTTATGACACAACAGATGCTTTTTATAATCTCCTCCACGTCGGAGAAGCAAAGTCAGCTGTTTGTTGTTGTTGTTTTCTTTATACACTGTTTGTCGCGGGGTCTCGCTTACGTCCAGGATTCTCGCGTGATCTCGTGTGAATACGGTCGGCTCGCTCCGCTTCGGTGGCTGACACGCGTCCGGTGTGAGTTGACGCCGGGCAAAGGACCGCGGCACTACTGTTCCGCCTCCTGCGTAAGTCCTGTGTAACAACCAGTGTATGGCCTGTTATTCAAAAAAAGTATTCATTACTTATTCAGAAAGTAATGCATTACTTCTGCGCTACTCTGCAATTACGCTTGAGATGCATTGACAGACTGTGTTTCACTGGCCAAACTCACTTGAGTTGCTTGTTCATCACTTTATGACTTCATGGCCGAGCCGTCCGGTTTATTTGACGTGTTTATCACAAAGGGAGTTGTTAAAAACCACATGAGTTCCTCTCCAGGGGACGCAGCATCACTGTGCTGGATTTCATGGATATTGGGGAACGGAGGAAAACGGTCCAGGAAGTCACGCAGACAAACATCCAACAGGGCGGCAGTAGCTCAGGGCGGCAGTAGCTCAGTCCATAGGGACTTGGCTTGGGAACCGGAGGGTGGCCGGTTCAAGTCCCACATGGACCAAAATATGGAAGTTGGGCTGGTAGCTGGAGAGGTGCCAGTTCACCTCCTGTGCACTGCCGAGGTGCCCTTGAGCAAGGCACCGACCCCCCCCCAACTGCTCAGTGGGGCGCTGGTCTGGCCGGCTGCCCTTCACTCCACCATCTCTCCACATTTGCATGTCTATGCCGTGTACTGCATGTGTATGTGTCCGGATTAAAAATGCATGTAAAAGAATAGAGTGAAAAGACAATTTCCCCACTGTGGGATTAATAAAGTATATCTTCTTCTTCTTCAATTAATTCTTTCTATCTGCCTGTTATACAGACAAACCTACGTAACACGAGTAATGACATAACTGTTCGGTCACTGTAATCTGATTACTCAATCTAGCAAGAACAACAATATTTGTGTTACAGTGTGTAATGCAATTACTTTGTTGTACCTCCCACACTGCTCACAGCAGTTTCTCTTTACAGCCGGCTGTGTTGCTGTAGATCGAACGTCGGCTTTTATTCTGAAAATAAAGGCGCCTAAAAACATCCAGGGGCTAATTCAGAGTTTTCAAATCTCAGATTCCCCGAGCCGTAGCTCTTATATTGTTGGGTTATTTCTTACAAGGCTGAACCCAACTCCAAGTGATTTGATGAGGGATTATAAAGGATTTAAATCCAGTTAGCAAATCTGATTCATATCTGGAACTTCCCTGCAGAAACCCACTGAGAACCAAAAGGGACAAAAGCAAAGACATTTAACAGATTTACAGGGTCCGGACGTGTATTAACAAAAGACTCAGAGCGTCTTAAACATGCTTCACGTAGTGCTAAGCATTGTGTCAGGGGTTTAGTGTGGCGCTTTGCCATGCATTGTTCCCCAGCCAGGTTATTTCAACATAACAACAGATAAACGCATAATCTGATCTGCTGCGAGAGGCCACAACCAGACAATTACAGAACCCTGGTGTCTTATTTTCCCTCCCGTAGGTTTCTGCCTCTCTGTTTTCCCTGTTGTTGTTGTTTTTTTTTTTTTCTTCCTCTGCCCAATTGCACAGGCAGATTGCCTCCTCCTCTAAGCTCTTCCCCCAAAGACCCGAGGCACAAATTGAGTGGAAATTTTCTTTCAGAGAGAGAGAGAGCAGGGTGGTGTGTGTGTGTGTGTGTGTGTGTGTGTGTGTGTGTGTGTGTGTGTGTGTGTGTGTGTGCGTGTGCGTGCTCCGTTATGTAATACACCTCCAGCAGGTTAGAACAGTGCAGAGACGAACACCTTTCAAATATGACACCTTTTGGCTGAGCCCCGATCTCTCTCTCCCTCGCTCTCTCTGTCACACACACTTACTCACAAACACACCTTTGTGCCTCCCTCTTTGGCCCACAACCTCCATCACCACCTCCACCACCATCATCTCCACTTTTTTTTTTGGCACATATCCTCCATCCCCTCCACTAAGTCTTCTTGGGAAAGAAAAAAAAACATTTCAAGATTTCTACAGAAACCTCGAAAAACACGGGGGCTGGAGTCCCATCGTGCATTTTTATTTTTCACAGGATCTCAAATTGCAAAATGTTTGTTCAGAGCTGTTGACTCAGTTCCGGGGCATCCCTTTATTCTTTCATGGCACTGTTCTGTTTTTGATGACTCCGGAGAAGAAGAAGAAGAAAAATATGAGTGAAAACAAAAATTACGAAATAATTGCACAGGCACTGGAACTCAAAATGCATCAAGCTCTGCTTCTTTAAACTGTTTTTCATCATTATTCTACTCCAGCTTTCCATTTTTCTCGCTATTATTTATTCATCACTGTGATTTTCTCCTCAGATAAAAGCTACACTCTGGCCAAAATGTCATTATGTGTTTGGGCCAGAGCTGTTTTTCATGGTTTGGGTTTCGGCCTCTTTAGTACCATTTAGAGCAAATCTTGATGCTACAGCATTACAGTCATATTTTATACATTAGTATTCCAACATTGAGGCATCAGTCTGGGGGGGAAGGTTTGTTTGTTTCGATTTCAACTTAACACCTCAGAGAAATGGCTTTTTTTTTCCAGGTTGATGTGGAAAAACTTGACAGACCTGCACTCTTGACCTCAACCGAACAGCTTCGGGATTAAATGGCGGCTTCATCAGCCATCATCAGCGTCAGACATCAGTAGTTTTCTCGTGCATCTGGGGGATAACGTTCATATTGGCCGATAACAATCATTGAACATCTGGGATTTTGCACAACATCCGATCCCGACGTCCTGTCCTGCAGCCAGGTTCCATCATCTCATGGATGGCCTCCCCACAAGAGTGGATGACGTTAACGCGGCAGATTGATGCTCATGGTTTTTGAAATAAGGTGCTCCATAATCCCATGTGTGTAATATTTCATGTATTTTATTCTAAAACACACAAATCTGCCTCAAAGGGCTTTCCAGTCTGCACAACATACACTTCTCTTTATCGCCGGTTGCATAAGTGCTTACAGTCTTCCCTTGCATGACGTCAGAGTGTGAAATATTTGATTTGGCCGCCAACAAATTTACTGTTATCTTTCACCACGCTAAAGATTTAAGCTCGAGGATTTATTGAATCCAGAAAGGCTGCTGTTCTTGTCAGACTTTCACCGGGTCATACGCTGGTAAGTGTTCTGATGTGGAATGCGAACCATGTGAAAGCCAGTTGTATTTTTTCTAAAGACGTGAGCGAAGGCAGGGGGGGGGGTTTCTTCATAGCACATTTTTCATCAGTGGTAGTGCATTCTTTTTATCACCGCCATGTGCTTTTGTTGCATAACACCCCCACCTCAAAACGAAAACACAATTTGCCTCGCGGTGTTGATTTAGAAGCGAGAATATGGAAAACATATGGCCGCGTAGAAAGCCACCGCGCTGCTGCTGCTGCTCTCGTTTGTTTGGTCACATCCTCGGCGAGGTGGGGGGTGCACAGATGGGACTTGTCATTTCGGAGTGACTGGCTGCTGCAGCTGAGAATTTACATGCGAGGAGAGGAAGAAGTAAGGGAAGGCGGCATCGTTAGAGACGGGACGCAGCTGAAGAGCTGGTGGAGACAAATGCCACCGTCAAGCTGTCTGCTAACAAGACAGAGAAATTTACACAGGAGGCTTTTAGCTCACAGTCTTATCTGGAGAGACTTTACATGGAGGCTCAAAGACACTTCATGGCCGTTAATGGACAGATTGGCTGTTGTAAGAGTTTGAACTTGTGAACTTGGGAAAACCCCTCTTAATCTCCAAATGGCCCCATTTTCTCAGTCAAAACCGGTCCCTTCCAAAGGCCAGTTTATGTGAAGTAAAACAAGTTCTTTAATGGTTTTTGAAATAAGTGGATGACGTGTAGAGAAATCAGGCCCGAGCACTGAAGCCCAGTACTGCTGAGTGCCAAGATCTGGCATCACATGTCCGAACAGGTTTTCTTCAATCGATTGATCTTCTTCTTTGTCTTTGATTGATTTATATCCTCATCTTTACAGTTTTAGACTGGTATACGAAAGAAAACTCATGTTATCGTCTAACATTTTCAAAAAAAAAAATTAAAAAAGTGTCGTTTCTTATAGGACTCAAACTTCAATGTCAAGTTCCACTGTATGCTTTAAAAACTATATTGTATTTTCCAACGCTGTCACATAATTATCTGTCCACAAACGCCTTGAAAACAAGTTAAATCAACTCTCTACTGTATCTTCTATTTGCAGAAACATATGTCTGAGTTTTGAAATGTAACATAAAACCTGTAAAACCGTCACTCCCACCGTGCATCACAACTCAAAATACAGGTCTAATATTTGGACTGTTTCTGACTGTCCTGAGCTGATGACCCGCGGCACAGAGAGAGAAACAGCGCCGGCTCTTTGAAATGGCATCTTCAAAGCCGGACCTCATCTGCTGAGGTGTGAATTATGTGGGGAAACAAGCACCACCCACCAGCCTTTTCCTTCCCTCCCTGCTCCACAGCAGTGGCGGTGGCGCCGGGATGCCTCCGACCAGATGTTGGCCACAGCCCTAACGCTGGAGGTCAAAGGTCATGGGTGGATAGTGGGGGTCTGGGCGGGCCTGTTGGGCAGGAACGTAGCGGCCGTTGAACCAGAGCATGTAGCACTTCATCAGCTGGAGGTAAACAGACTGCGCCCTCCTCTGACCTTGTGTGGTTTGAATTAGGGCTGCCGCGATGGAGGTCCGCTAATTGAATTCTGCCATCGCTAATAAATAACAGGTGATCGATATTTTTAGGAGGTAATTTGTTCAATGGTTGCGTTTCATTGATCGTGTTTACCTTATCTGGTTCTTTATTTTTAGGGCATTATCTTCAATATCTTTCCAGATATTGGCTTATAACCTGGTTAAGATCATATTACACAGGTTTATTATGATTTATAACATCATGCACCCGTGAACTCCAGCTCTCTCTCCCAGGACAGACAGTGAAAACAATACTGTAGTAGAAGAAGGTGTTTGCATGAGTCTATCTTCAAGCTAATTCTAACATTTCCATATTTATGAGAGAAGTCACAACACAGCAAAATGTTTCCACTTGTTTTAACTTTCCAGGTGTTCAGAGAAGTTTCCCAATGCAAATTATGCAACGTATATTTTTCAAAGATATATCATAATAATCTATTTCTCGCTCTCAGCCGTTCACACATCAATGAAACAAATAAGATAAAAAGACGAGCGCCGAGCAATTATCTGCGATGATGACTACATTACCGTGTGGCAACACGTCGTGCCTAAGCCAGCTGCTGATTGGATCATTGTGGCACGGAGCCAATCGTGTTTGATAATGAGCTGTGGGTTGTCATTGTTTTATTTGGCTCGCGCTCAGAGATAGCTATTGAAGGGGTGAGGATCAGTGATTGTGGTATTTGGTGCACCTGCAAACAGCAACAAGCTGTCAATCAAGCTTACATGGAGTCATCCCAAAGGGATTAATAAATCTACATTTTAACCATATATGCAAATTCACCCTCAGGTGTCATGATCAGGAAGCTATAGAGACCAAACCTGTTATTTGTACCAGGCTGTAAACATGTTTATTTCTGCCGTGGAGTTGGAGGCCTATGGAGAGTGACTGTTCTGTAGCCAGCCTCGAGTGGCCGTATGAGGAACTGCAGGAACGAAAAATTGTCTTTTTTTAGGGTAGGGACTATTTCCAGCGGCGGATTAATCCACGTCCGGTCTGCTCTGGTATTTACAGCTGCAGGATGTTTAATGTAAAATAAACAGTGTCTGTTTATGGTAATAAAAACACGACAGTGTGGCACAGAGGAATACACGATCAGGTTTACACAGACAACACTTGTTGATGGGATCTCTTCATTGTTGGTTTTGCTCTTGTCAGCGGCGTTTGTTGACAATCAGAAAAATATGAACTCAGCTGATACGTTGCATATGTCATTAGTACTAAGTTTAAGAATCCATTTTCCTGTACGTTCATTCTGATCAGACACAGATCAATGTGTTTGCCATTCTTGCTGGAAAGTGGAGCAGCAGAGACAGAGGTAGCGGAAAGTTACTGTGGTTTTCTTGATGTCGGGACTTTGGTGTTGTTTGAGGAGGAGCGCTTGGAAATTTTGTCCAAATAGGAATCTGGATAGTTTTCACTCCCCGGGAAATCTTTTTGATCTAATTCTCTTCTTGTGCGACTCTGAGAGCTTCTCCACTCTCTTGCCGTTCGGAGCCTGCGGTTGTTTGGACGGCGTTTTTGTATATATCTTTGTTCATTCTCTCAAAATAATGTCTGCGTGTATGTATACAGTATCTGTAACACTGAGTAGGCAGGCGCCTGCTCTTCTGTCCATATGTTTGTATGCACGCTTTTACTGCATGTCTTTGTGTTTATACACACGTATATGCGTTACCAGATTGTGTGTCTACAATTTGCACGAGTGCGTGCGCTGATTTATGTGTGTTTGTGTATGTTTACCTTCGCATGTCAGCTACTGTGTCCGTGCTTATGTTTGTGTATCTGTGCATCCAAATTACCAAATGCACCATTTGCATGTGTGTGTCTGCATTTTTTCCCCATATCGGGAGTGACACGTGCAAAATCGAGCAAATCGGAACTACAACACGCGGGATTTAATTTCCATTTATTTTGCCATTTACACCAAGATAACGCCCCATAAACTCTCACAGGGGCGGGCCGCTCCTCCTGCAGTCGTCATAATCAAAAGCCGGCGCTCTCTCCATCCAGTTAAGCTAACGGCATTACTATTCATCATCAGTATTCACACCTGTCCAAATCCATAACCTCATTGCCTGAAGGGAGGAAAGAAAGAAAGGAAGAGAAGGAAGAAAGTAATCGCCATTTCGCAAAGAGAAGGGAAGAATCCAATTCACCTCCGCCTGCGTTTCCTACGTGCATTTGTCATACATCAACCAGACAAGTCAACTCCCTCCTCTGCTCGCACGCAGCTCCTCTTTGACCCGGCGAGCTTTGTCCTGACTCATAAAGAGAGTTAAATGAAAACCATCCCGACCCCCTCCACCCTCCTCCACCGTCCACCCTCCACCCATTTTCTTGTCTCTGTGCAACCCAAACTCATTTCCTCTGCACTGTGCATCAGCGGCAAAAAAAAAAATACACACAATATCGAAGTCAAAGTCAGGAAAGGCCTCCCCCACCCTCCTCCTCCTCTTCCTCCTCCACCTCCTCAGACAAATAGTGTACATTTCTCAAGGAATTCCCTGAATGTGGGAGTGGACCTGCAGATGTTGAAGAGCTGTCACTCCTCGAAATAAAAAAAATAAAAAACCTCCACCCCCTCCTCCCATTCCATGTTTCCCATTTGCTTTTTGTGTGTGTGTGTTTTGTGTTGTGAATGCACAAACAGATGCACAAAAGCACTCAAACAGCGCGGTATGTGCACTTGTATGATGCACACACACACACACACACACCGGCACAAACACACACTGCTCACTGGACCTGTGTGCAGGTAAACTCATCCCCCTGTAATTATCATGATTATCATGTCTACACACATGCAAACAAATACATGCACATGCTAACAATGCTAACTATCTACACACACACACACAGCCCTGTTGCAAACCTCTACACTATGCACATACACACACCCACGCATGTTGACACATGCACACACGAAAATAAACTCCCTTCCTCCTCGCGTTTGTGACACACGTGTACACACACACACACACACACACACACACACACACACACACACACACACACACACACAAAGTACTTGGACATCCCAGGGCCTGGACCCTCTTGTTTTTCCATTACAGAGCCTGGCAGCAGAACCGTTCAGCACTACCAGATACACTGCAGCAGTGGGAGACAGAGCTGATGGCCGAGCTCATAAAAGCCTGATCCACAAACTCTCCAAAACACTGGGAGATCACACACACACACACACACACACACACACAAACACGCACGCACACACACACGCACACACACACGCCAAAGTAGATATGTTAACCATTAATATGTTGCACAAGATTTAGGCAGGAATTGTCTCCAAAAATTCTGCAAAACATCGCAGATCTATTAAACAGGACGTGTCCAGATTACAAAATGAATACATGGTGCCATCCTTATTGCTTCCATCGAAGATATCAGAACAAACTTTTTCTTTTATTGTCTTTTTTAAATCCAAAAGTTGAAGCTACTGTCGTCGCCCAACTTGACGCGTTTTAGAGAGTTATGAGCCACAGCTGAATGTTGAAGCCCACGCTGAGGGCCTGCAGATGATCCATCACGGCCTTCAGCGTTGTTCTAACACTTTTAAGATTGCAGAAAACGTCCTGTTCTTACAGTGGATCCCAGCAGTAAAACAGTTTCATGACATGAAAAGCTGAAAATAATTCACTTCTTAGTCTGAGGTACATCTGTAATCTCAGACTATTCCAATTAATTAAGAGATTTCAGTCCTGTAAATTACACGAGCTCCCTCGAAGAATCCATAGATGACTCTCAGTTGCAGAGATTTTATTATAGTTAAGCATTTCAATAGCGTCTCAGTTGCATTTCGGAGTGCTTGATTAGTCTTTTGTGAGGTCTTGAGTGCCATACAGCAGACAGTACAAGGATGTTGTATTATTCCATTTGTTAGAGACTCAAAAAGCTCAGAAACGTTCATGTGAATTAGCAAATTGACCTGTTTGATTGAACTTCTCTTCACTTGTGTACATGCAATGATTGATACGATGATTGTAACGGTTTAAATTTCAATGGCACATTCAAAAGTGAGAAGAGGTTTCGAGATGATTTTATGAAGATGGTTTGAAGAGAGAGCTGAGCACTTTGTCACCTTGTAACCCTCAGCTGACGGCAAATTAAATCTCCCTTGAAAACATCCAAGTGGAAGGAAATCAACATTTCATCAAATGCATCAAAATTTTCCCGCTGGCTCACAGCCAACTCTCAGGTTAATGCAAATCCTTTTGTTGTGGAAAAGAAACCAGCTCCCAATTTTCTGATAAATTCTTAATGTTCGGGACAATGTGCTGTAAAAAAAAAAAAGACTTGAACACACGCTACATCTGTTAAGCAGTTACTTAAAAACCCAGAGCACAACAAGCACAGGCATTTTGAGACCAAAACAATAAAACAAAGACTATTCCAGAAGTGATTTATGTCTTATTACATAACCTGTTCTGACATTTTTTGATTGGCCGTTTACTAAAACCTCCCTAAAAGCATGATTTATAGAAGCAGAGCTGGGATCCAGCGGGCCGGCTGTCTCTCTAATCCCCTCTCCCAGTTTGGTGCTGGACCAAACCAGAAACAGTAAGTACCACTGCGGAGAGTAAAGGACAGAACTGCATCAGACTGCTTCACACACTGCAGGCAACAAAAGTCAATAAGTCTGTTTCTACACACATTTTTAGAGACCGTCATTAAGCTTTTCAGTTTTTCATATGTTCTTATTACATAAAGAAGAGAGAGAGAAAGTGAGATAAACACTCCGATGGGATTTTTATGTAAGCAATTACATGAAATATTTTTCCTCCCTCCATGTTTCCTGTCACACCCAGCTGTATGAATCATTCATCAACATGCAAGCGATATAGAAATGTTGATTGTATTTGTTGGCTGCTGTGTTTCTGCTCGTACTTGTGTTGTTTGGAAATCCTGAGTATACGTCACATATCTATCTACAGGAAGAATATTAATGGCTTGGAATACCATGACAACATACCATATATAATGTATAAATGGTCTGGTATACACAATATATAATATACCACAAGGTCTATAGATGACAGTGATCCCCAAGACATTTGGTATCATGGTCCTCAGAGGATACAGTCTAATAACTTTTTCTCTTATGTCAGGAGCAGAGTTGACATTGTTGGTGTCAGATATTGAAAGGTTGCCTTGAAATTCCCCATCGGATACATACTGACCATCACAAGAGTGCTAATATTAAGGCATAACAGCACTGAGACTTCTAACTGCATCACTCTGCTTCACAGGTGTTTTAGTAGCCATAGGATTATGTTATGCTGCCATAGGATTAGACTCTGTCTGTGTCTCTCTTTCAGAGCCTAGTCCGGCACGGTATTGGTTGAAGATTTCACATCTCCCTTACTGAAAACTCTCTCTCCTCTCTCTATCTCTATCTTCCACCTTTTTTCCCTGTTAAAAGTTTTTTGTCCTCAGTAGAACCGAGGGTCTAAGGACAGAGGGTGTCACTCCCTGTACAGATTGTAAAGCTATACATATACTTTGGGCTATACAAATAAAATCTGATTTTATTTGATTTAATTAGTGTTATAGTAACTTTACATTAATCGTTGACTGACATTAGAAACTGAATATGATTAGCTGATAATAAACCTGATAAGCCATAGTCAGTAATCAACATACAACCAATAATAAAAAAACAATAATTAACAGCAGTCATCGTCTTCGACAGTTCACTAGTGTTTCTGTAACGTTGACAAAACGTTCTAAAATAAACATTAGCAGGTTGAATTAAGTCCTATGGTCCAGCCTCAGCTGTGCTGATATTCAGTATAACAGCACTCCCCATATTATTATTGCTTTAATAACTTTGGATATCCCATGAGTGCCGTCGGATCAAAATGTACTCTCAGGTGTGAACATGTTGTCATTGTGCGTGCTTTTAGCTGAAAGCTACAGAGCTGCTAGTATTGTGTAGTCTATGATATAGTCTCTTTATGTTCATACAACACAAGAGGCTGAAAGCAGGGAGGCGTGGCTGCAGGTGTGGGTCCGTCCGTGCGGATCACTGGAGAAGATGCATGCGATGTGAACCGTCGCAGCCACACGGAGACAGAGAAGCAAGTCTTTAGTCGTGTTGGAAAAAAAAAGAAAAAGATCAGGTAGGCCTATTAATAGCATTTGGTGTTGCGAGGTTTGAAATAGTGCATGTGGAGCAGTCTGCGTAGGAAGCTCTTAATCTGAATAGATCCTCGTGCCGTATTTTCATCTCCACAGTTATGAATCAGTGTTTACAGTATTCAGCAGCGTCTGTGTTATTAAGTTATCTACGTCAGTGATTTGTGTATTATTACCCTTGATTTCAGACATTCAAAGTCCTGTGTGTCTGTTTAAGAACGCCGCACATGAAACAAATAAATCCATATAAACATCAGAACTTTTAGTTAAAAAGCCGATTCATAGATTGTGAATTTAAGCAGCTGCTCAGTCAAAATCATCATCATCATCAGTCCAGTTCTGCCTCAGATTGTTTTGACTCCTCATTAGTTATTATTTATTTCAGATATACTGTCTCTGTGTGTCACTCCCCTGAATATATGCCGCTCCATATGCGAGTACCATGGCATCCAGAGCTGCCTCCGCAGACGGCGTCTCCATGGTGATCATGGGTAATGAGTAAGCGTGCCACAGCACAATCAGCCGCTAGCTCATTAGCGCATATTTATAAACCCCGACCCAGTGGCAGCACACTGTGTTAAACCGCCCAGGCTGGCAGAACCCCGTGCGTGGCAGGAGCTAAAAGAAAGGGTGGACGATGGTGGGAGAGAAGTATGAAAGAGTTACAGGCCCGGTCCAAACCAGCATCCAATAATGAACAGCAGATTGCTATGGGAACAAGGTCATAACTGTTATTACCTCCCAGGACAAACAGCGGGGGAGCAAGTGGGATTCAAAGCATGGCAGAACATATGTGAGTGTACGTTAGCCCACCTTCACATTCGCCACTTTTATTTTCAAACTTTAATAACTGTTGTTGTTTTTTTAATCACACATACACTGTATGGCAGGGTTACATGTTTATGTAACATAGAGAAAAAAAGAGTTTCAGTCTATATCTGTGCTTCTCCAGAGACTGAAGCCTTTCACTTTACTAAATGAAATGTATGTGGGAACAGAAGATGAGACTGGAGCTTCACTGACGACGGACTAAAGCTACAGTTATGCTTTAATCTTTATTTCATTTGATGTTCTGCTATTTTAAAAAAGGTCCAATGTGTAAGATCAACAGAATATAACAGAAGCGGACCTGCACCAAAGCTTCCTTTCATTCATTAGAGTATGGAGAGGACAAAGTGAGAAGGGTTGAAATCAGAAAATAAAATCAGCAATTGCCACTAAATCTAACACACCGGACCTTTAAATTGTATTTAAAGGGAAAATTTGCATTTATTTATTACTATAACAGCAATTGCACTTCAAATATATGTAGACACATGGCCCACATGTGTACAAACACGTGTGTTAGTGTGGTGTTTCAGATATTAGTCCTTTAGGATGGGCTGGATCCTCCGACTATGAGCCGGGTGTTACCTCCATAGTTTCTCCATCATGCTAGGAAGGAGATGAGGTGAGGTGAGAGGGTTGCAATCAGCAACTACACAGGTAGAACCGACACACTGAATCTTTGAATTGTAGTCTACACTATTTGGAAATATTACATTTATTACTCAACTGCATTTACGCTTAATGGTCAAAGATATGTGGACATATGACCTATGTGTGTTAGTTTGATCTTGGGCTGGATCTAGTATTTTGGGTCTTTGGCTAGACCTCTTAATTAGAAGTCAGAAAAATCGTAACCCTACAACCAGGGACGGACTGGGACAAAAAAATCGGCCCTGGCATTTTGGACCACAGCAGCCCACAATCATCCCTGTGCGCCGTGCGCCCTAACCGGCCCCCACCCGCTCCGGCGCGGCCCACATTGCCCATCGCTAAGCCCAAGAGTGTGCTTGGGGTGTGTGATCTACTCGGTAAATATATATATCGGGACTTGTCGGCCCAAATAGCACGTCGGCCCACCGGGCAAATGCACGGTGTGCCAGATTGCCAGTCCGTCCCTGCCTACAACACACAATGACATTTTGGATCGTGGTGTCCTGCTTACTTTGTGGCACCCTGTTACTGTCACAACGTGGCGATGCCACTGTGCAGAAACAGACTGAATCCAACACCTTTGGCATGGACTGGAGCACAGACTACAAGCCGGGCGTTGTCGGCCTACATCAGTGCTGAACCTCACTAATGCTCTTTGTGGCTAAATGTGAGCAAATCCCTGTAGCCGGGTTCTAAAATCTTGTGGGAAACCAGAAGTGGAAGCTGTTATAGCGGCAGATTAATACCCACGGTTTGGAAAGTCGTATTTAACGATGATTACTGATGATTCTTTGTGTGTGCACATACATGTGCTAATAAAAATGACTTTTGGCCCTGTACTTGCTGCTGTGGGTCTTTCTGATGTATACAGAAATCTAGAAATCAAAAACACGGCGTGAAAATGATATAACAGAGGGTGGGTGAGTATTGTTTGTGAAATCAAATCGCTCACCCCATGCACCGTAACTTTACGATAATGGAAATTGTCAGAGGTTTGTAAATGGGGACGGCGAAGCAATTTGGTGCCACGTGTGTCCCCTCCTTCCCTAAACCACCCCCACCACTCCTAAACAATCAGCCGGGGTAATGAAAGTGATAATGGTAATCTTTACGGCCCACCATGCCTGCCCGAGACACCAGCGACCCCCGACACTGATTTAATTAGCTTTCTTCTCCTTCTCCTCCTGCCTGTCTTTCATCAGCCTCGACCCTATAAACTATTAATGGCCTCTTAGGCAATTTAGCTTGATCACTCAAACCGGTCTGCATTCGACTCACCAGAAAAATGTTTGAAGAGATTAGCAGGAGGGTAAAAAAAATGCTCGCCTGCAAAAAAAATAGTAAAAATGGAATAAACCACATTGGGGAAAGGAGGAGGGAGAGGTGGGGCTAGATTAATCTCCATCAAAAAAAGCTTTATCATACCCAGCGAGAGGAGAGGATCGGTTATTTTCTTTTTTTATATGATGATTCAACTAGTGCTTGGCAGTGAGGCCCACATGCCAAACCATGTAAGTGATACATTCGTTGTGCTTGTGTAATGAGGTTTGATGCAAGGCAGCAAACCACGGAAGAAACAGTCAGGAGGAATGTTACTTATAACACAGATATCTCTGCAGTGGAAAGACCGAACACATAACTCGCAAATCTTTTCTGTTTAACTTGAAATAGATATTTATAGTTAACAAATATTCTGGTTTTTATATGAAACCCAGAAACTGCATGACCCTCGGTGTTAAGTTCAGGCTGTTTCGCTTGGAAGACTTTATCTCAATGTTAGAATCTGTGGATAATCTTTTATCACACTTACAAAAAAATCATCGACTCAGCAATTAAAAAGCAAACCATGAGTCAGCGAGGCACTAAACCCGGAGCCAAAGGGATTTTTTTTTTCCCAGAAGTTCCAGGAAATTGAGACAGTCTTCCGGTCACAACAGAGCTTTGTTTCTGCTTCAGACCATCTATTTCCCATGTCATGTCGACCCCCGCCGGGACCGGTCCCATGAACGGATGAATGCATGACTCAGTCATTCCCATCCTGTGGCTATAGGTTTAGCTAATTGCCGTCATCAACCCTTGCAAGGACACGTAAACCACTAGAACACAAGGGAACACTGAACTCAGGATGTGGACGTAGAGACAAACCAATAAGATGGTTTTAAACACTTAAAGTAAAGTGCCACTCTGAAATGAAAATAAACCCGAAACCAAACTACCGAGATTTCGTTTCAAAAGGTAATATTTGTCAGATGTGAGGATTTGCAGCTTTTCTCTGCTTGACATTGTTGGAAATTTGAAATCTTGCTGGTGGTTGGAGCTCATTAAGATGGCTGACATGGGGGGAATTTCGGCTTCTGGGAAAAAAAAATGTTAAATCGAAGAACGAGAGGACACAGAAAGTCTCGTCAAACTGACACACACATCGTAAAAATGAAATTAGCTTCCAGAGGTCTGACGTGTCGCTTTTTTAAAACACTTTTTTCGTGTATGACTAAGACAGAAAGTCCATCCCGTGTGTGTTACATCACTTTGTTTCACAAAGCGCAGATGACTAATTCTCATGATTTCAACACAAGCTTTTCTGTCATATCGGCGTTTTCGGTTAAACCAGGAATCGTTTTTAACATCCGGCCTGCTGCAGCCTTCATCACTCAGCTCCTCACACAGGATCTTCATATATATGTTGCTGCATGAGAAAATTCAAAGATCAGGTTATGAGATAAAGTTTGTTGAGAAATGAATTGTCATGAACTGGGATTCACTCGTCCCTTCAATATTCAGCACGGTGCCTCGTTGAAGTCACGGAGACGCCTCGGGCATGAAATATCTTCTCTCGTGTTTCCTGCTCTGCTTTTTATCTCAGCAGGATCAATGTTGCGACATTGACACATATTTTTCATGGTAAAACTCTTCGATTGGAAACAGATTCTAGTTTCGCCATCAACCATTTCTGCCATAGGGCATCCACACACACACACACACGCCCCAGTAATGAATCACCAATGTTCCCAGTAATGGAGTACGCTTGACTTACTGTTACAACAGAAACCATTATGTACATGCATGATGAAGAATGTTAGCCATCTGGGCATCAGCGGCGGTGAAGTATGATCTTGTTTCTGTCTTGTTTCGCTTTAAGCAGACAAAAAAACAAACAAACAGGTATATTAACACCAAAGTCCTGGTAAATCATAATTTCCCATCAGTGATCGACTCCCGTCCTTCTTTATTTGGCCCGAGCCTCCCTGAGAAATTCATCCTGACTGTTTCTTCATCACCTGAGGCAGTTTCCAGTAATTGAATCAATACCATCAATTTCAATGTTTTCCCTTCTGTGTTTCAGCTCTGGTTTCAATTCAATACGTCCAAAATTAGTCCAATATGTCCCATTTGTTGTTGAGTTAAGAATTACGAATGCCACATTCTATTTTTCACTATATCGGTCCTTAAGTTAATAGTGAACTCGAGATTTGTACAATGATATTCAAGAAAAAGCAGAACGTAGTCCGGTGACATAATCAAATTACATCGTATGAGATGGTTAGAATATCATTTTATGGTAATCACGATCCGTTGCATTAAAATGAACATTTCCTACAACTATTCACAATCAAACATAACATCTGATAATAAAAAAAAAAGGTCTCTTTGACTCTGTGTAAAAGCTCTTACTCGCGCAGTATGCATGCAAAATGCTAATGGGCTAGTTTTGTATCTATTAACATGGTGACCTCCACAGAGCAATATGCCTGGGGATATTAACAGCGGGCCATTTGACAATAATGGGACCTTTAATCTGAGTTTGAGCCAAACACATGAATGACATTTCCCAGTCAGTGTTCCCATTCACAAACAGCGGGGGACCAATCACAGCGAGGCAGAGTTCAATTAGATAGAAATGAAGCACATCTGTTACATTAGCGGCCTGAATATGAGACTTACACCCATTTTCTTTAACCTTTGCTTGGTGAGCTGAAGTTACAGGTTATGCGTAATGGCCTTAAACGGAAACAGAAAATTATACTGCAGGAGAACAATTTGTGTTGTTTTATTTGAAAATGAAACACGAAAGGTTAGCCGTGAAATTCATCTATGTGCAGACAGTATTACTTAATACTCAAAGTTGCATTAAGCCATTTTTTAACCAACAGGAGGAAGAAAGATGTGAGAAAATAACATATTTTAAATCATTTTGATGCAACACTGACTTTTAATCAGGCGAACGGTGCATCTGCTGTTCCCACTTTGCACCCTACACGCCTGTTTCTGCACTATGTAACTTTGTGCTCGGGGTATGTGAGTACAACCAGGTCAAGTTTTACTAGTTTTTAAAACCAAACTGACCCAGACCAGCCGCCACAGTCTCTGCCCTCTGGCAGTCGTATTAAAGTGCGACGTTGTTACGAAGGTTGGCAGAGGAAGTAGAGTGCTGTTCGTTCCTGTTTTCTGGTGGTTTCTTTTCACCGTGACCGTGGTTGTTTCCTAACTGTAACCAAGTAGCTGTAACCATGACAACAGCGATAGTTGTTTAACCCAAAACCATGACCTCTCTCTAAACCAAGTGCTTTCACTTCCTGAATCTAACCAGTCTTTAACTTTGAAAGGTGATAACACCGATCGAATAGACAAATTAAATATACCTGTTGTCATATCAGAGAACGCTGATAGAAAACTATTAACGATGAAAAGCCCTGAAAGGTTTTTGATCATTACATTACAGTTTAGTGACTAAAGGAGTATAAATAATTAAGGACTGAAGTCTTAAGGAGTCACCAGATCTGCTTTTAGAGGTTTTGCAGTGTGTGTCTACAGGGCATGGACAGACAGTAGTGATGCATGAACGCCTTGACATGTTGCGTCTGTGTTCAAATTAAGATGTTATTACAGATCTGGCACGAGCAGCAATAAACACTTAAACTTCAGTATGACAAGACGGCAACTGATGAAGAGCGCAGTGCGACTAATCTGCAGGGAAAACTACGAACGACAAGAATCTCTGACTTGAACTGTCACCGCGTATTAAAGTCTTATCGTATGGAGCTGCTTCATCGTCTTGTGTCATCTTCTCCTGTAATTTTCTTCAGGAAGTACAAAGGGAGCAGACAGGACAGCAAATACACAGACACGTTGGTCATGTGAGAGAAAAAACTAAAAAAGCAAACATGACACGGTGACGCGATGCTTCCAGATACAGAGCTCGAGTGATATAATTAGGCAACATGCTGCATCCACAGTCATGGGATGTTATCATACCAAACAACTTGATCTTATGATACATTCCCCAGTTTGCTCGTGGGAAACAGAAGCTGCTGTGTATGACTGCCGCGCTGTGTAAGGTCATTACATCTGCGCTCTAAATGACAGGCTGCTCGATTTTGAAATGTCATCCTAAAAATATATTATACACGGAAGAATATAACTTTTATTTTCACTCTGTCAGCAGATTGTAGACCAGAGGAATATAAATGCCACAACGTATTTGGCTCTCGCATGTCAGAAAGATGTTTGGGAAAAACCTTTTTTGGGTTCTGGACTAAAAAATACACGCCATGAACTGTGTCGAACACAAACACCCCTGCCATTCTTATTTCTACCATATATATCTGAGTCAAACACAGGGATATCAGCTGTCTTTTATTTTAGTCATCTGTTGTTCCTGGGTACTGTGATTTGGCTTCAATCCCCCTGAATCAAAGAACAAGGAGGTCTTTTGAGGGCTGTAATTTTGCAGCGATGTTCAGAAACCTCACACTGAAGAAGTAGTAAAAGATGACGGTAAAGAAAAGAACAAAAGGCAGTAGTCATAAAAAAATCTCAATGTGACATTTTAGTGTTTTAAATCATGTCGAGTTATCAAACAGGCTACAGGAATCTTCCATACGTCATTTAAAAACTCCAGATTATCAATAACCCAAACCAGTTAAGCAGTGAAGGGTCAAAGCAAAAGCATCCGCACGGTTGGAGGAGCAAACAGTCTGTACCCCGGCCTGATGGATGCCTCCGCTACGTGTCATTCATTTCATTGACTGGTATAAATCCAGGCTCTGTCTCTGATCTAATGGACGTCTTTAAACTCTCTTACCTCTCTGTCCAGCCGCTGCGAAAGTGACAGGAAGCAGCAGGAAGTCATCAGACCCACGTCTGACTCTCAGCGAGTCACACAGCTTGGATGCAGCCTGGTTGAAAGAACACTCACCAGTGGAGCTGTTCATTGACACTTTATCAAATAAGCCATAAATGAATAAATAAGAAATGCAGTGTGTGTATATATATATATATATATATATATATATATATATATATATATATATATATATATATATATATATGTAGGCAGCCTGAAAACAGCTTTCTGATGCATTTACAATCAATAAAGTTTCCAAAACTTATAACCTTGAATTTACTTAAAATGTTTTGTCCAAAGTAAATTTCAAATCATTTAAAGGCCCAGCTGGATTCCATGACAGTAGGGATGGGAACTGATAAGATTTTTACCATTACAATTCTGCTTAACGATTCGATTCTTTATCGATTCTCATTTGGGAAGAAAAAAGGGAACAAACAGTTTGATCAGCATCAACTCGAGGAGGTAGTGAACTGGACCGAGTACTAGTACAGCTGCCAGCCTCTGAGCCAGCCATTCATCTCCAGTCCGAAGCGTGTCAAAAACACGACATTCATTTAAAAATATTGCATGTTGTGTGCGCAAATGTTTCTGCATGTTCGCTGTGTTCCCTCCCGACGCTGTTATCTCCACTTTGCAATGATTGCAAGTCGTCTGTTTTGGTGAAATCCAGCCAAACTTTGGAGCTTTTGAATCGAGCGCGTGACATCGTTTACTACTGATTGCACTGCACGTGCCAAACTTGCGTTAAGTTACGTGCCATAATTTGTCGTGCTTGCTGGAATCGAATCGAATTCTTGCGAAAGTTAAGCAACATAATTTGTGCTTTCTAAGAATCTTTAGATAAACTGCCAACCGATTCCATGTAATTGAAACACACGGCCCTACATGACAGACTGGTTTGTTCGGCCTGGGATCACCAAGCGTCAGATATCGTGAGAACGTATTAAATTCACAAACAAGAAAGTGGAAGTTGTCACAGGTTAGAACAAGTTCCAGTGAGCACAGCTGTACAAGACAAAACTCTTACTTGGTTCGGACAGGAAGTTACACATCTGACCAATAACAAAATAAATTGTACAAGGACGGAGGGGATTTTGGACTTTGTTGCATTTCTTTCTGCTGTTGCTTGGCTTCTGTCTGGCAATGCCAAAGTATGGGTACATACTATTGTGTAAGTGTTCTTTGTGGCTTTAGACAGTTAAATTCTTTACTGCTATTCCCTATGGAACTACAACCCACTGTATTTTTCCACTTAAAGTGATGTGAAATGATAAAATATGTAACAATATTCTTGGAAATGTTTTTTTTGGGGGGAACTCATCGACAGTTTTAATAACCCGAACTGACTTCTTCTGATTTCTGCGTCTTAAAAGTGGCAAACAAGTCCACTAGTCTTGCCAAACGCTGGTGTATAATTTTGGTTGCTGAATATTGTTTCCAGTGTCTTTTCTAAACTCCGACTCCGAACAATGTCACAGTCAGCATTATGAGGAGTGTTTTTCCACAGTGGGTTTCTTCACAATCACTTCCTGTAGAACTTTGGGGAAAAAGAAAAAGAAAAAAATATATATATGGGATGAAGGAAGTTCATTAGTTTGTGGAAAATTTACATTTTAAGTGATCTGCAATCTTCTCCTAAAGCCACGAGTCACAGGGGGATCACATGAGCACTCATCTGCTGTGAATGTGCTCTGGAAGAAACACACTGTTACACATTCAGTGCATCTCTCTCTCTGGAGGGAAATCTTATTTTCTGTTTGTTTGATGAGTCCAGGTAACATTTCATCGCTCTGAAATGCAGATTTTATTTATTTCTCTTTTGGAAAATGGTGTGTTTTAATATGCAATACATGTTTCAATTCCTTGTACTTTTTTTTCATCTTCCTTATTTTCTTTCTTCCTCATTTCCTTCCTCGACTTTTTTGCGAGCTGGTTTAGGTTTCATACTTGCTTCCATTTTGGCCGAGGTTCCCTTTTAAAGAAACAGAAAAAAAAAAGGGATTTACATCCTCAGAGACCATCCTGCTTAAATAAGCATAAATAAAAGATGTGGATATTGATTTTCCTCATGTAACTATCAATGCATTGCTGCCAGTATTCAATCATGCACTTTCGCTATGGAGAAATGTGTCCTGCAAATTAATCACGTCCACGACAAGCGGTCCATATTTCAAATCTAGAACCCATTTAACAAAATTTTCAGACGCTCTGTTGAATTCTGACCACTGACTTGGGGTCAGGAGTCAGGTTGCTCTAACCTTCAGGTCACAGCTGTCCACAAATCTCAACTCTTGACAACCGTCCTTCCATCAAATCAGGTCGTTCTGCCCTTTTTTTATTTAAAACACATTCAATACTGCATACGCTTAAGTCTGCACTGAAAAATCCAGAGCAGTCGCCGTCTAACAGAGAGGCTATTGCTGATTACAAAATCCATAAAGAAAAGCATTTCTCTCGCCTGCGTCTGAACCTGCATCGATCCAACGTGGGACTATTTCTTCGAAATGATCGAGATGATTACATGACCCCGATCATGCTGCAGTATTGCATATGGTGTTGATTTATGGCTAATCCATCGGCCTACGTGTTTTTACAAGATAATATTGGATTTGGGAAGCCCCCTCCCTGATATTGGCCAGAGTAGAAGGTGGAGGAGGTTGGGGGGGCAAATGAGTTTGCAGTGAAGAATTATGTATGGTACAATGATTGCCTTTTCAAAAAGCAGTTCATTCAGCCTTTGAAATATCCCACTTCATTTCTCATAACTGCTGGACTCCTGAACACATTATTCTGACCATAAACAAACAAAATGCCCCCGTAGTGTGCTTTGCTAAATGAGGTGAATTACCATTAGGAAACAGCCTCCTAGACGCTACTATTGAGTGGTATTATGGAGCTAATGTGACAATAGATCACACAAGCAGAGGAGCTACAGTACACCTGCTACATCCACAACTCTCCCACTCAGGCGTCTCTTTCAGCATCTTTCTGTTTTATGGTTTATCTTTATCCCACCTGCAAATTAGAGATGAAAATCTAAACTAAGAACCTTATCTTCTCAAAAACTGGAGGACAGGTGGACTCCAGCTACAGCTGCATAACAAGGTAAACCCCAAATCTGCTGAGAACAGGTTTGCAAAAATGGAAAGATTAGGATTATTTCTCTGTTTGTTTTCATTAATTAATGCTGCATTTGTGCAGAAAGGGAAATCAAAAATATGAAGTTGTTTCTA
Source organism: Collichthys lucidus (assembly GCA_004119915.2). NCBI lineage: Eukaryota > Metazoa > Chordata > Actinopteri > Sciaenidae > Collichthys > Collichthys lucidus. Next base: position 6,319,854 of record CM014089.1, read on the forward strand.
TTTCTCAAGTTTTTGAGCAAATTAAACAAATAGGATATAACGTTTAAAGGTCCGGCGTGTATTTTTTAGCAGCATCTAGCAGTGCAGCTGTTGATTGCAACCCACCTCGCCTCACCCTCTCCTTCCTAGCATGAAGGATGTGTGAATGAACTCCCTTTATTTAGTTTAAGTGTGCTCTGAATGTCATCCATTGTGCTAAGCTAACCATATTTACCCTACACACACACACGAGAGAGAGTGGTATCGATTTCTAACACTCGCCAAGAAATCACTTTGAAAACCAAGGTTTCTACATGGTTTCTCTTTCCATTATCACCCTGAAGTTACGTTCTGAAAGCATTCTTGTCTCTGCATACATGGGCTGTGAGTGATATAGCTGATGTAGGTTCAGAAGCCTGGGAATGCACAGAATAATATACCTGAATACCTGCAGCAAATGTATGTTTGTGTCAGGGGAAAGATTTCAAAGTTGTGCTGGTCACTCACTGGAAACCAGTCGTTCCGCTAATGCGCTTTAAAGTTAAAAAGGAAAGAGCCACTTCCTCTGGTAAACTCCTGAGTGGCGATGATGACGGACCAATTAGCCTGACTCATTAGCTTTTGGAGAGCATTTAGAAAATAAAGCTGTGGCAGGATGGACTTTGCTCTGAGTGTTTTTGCATTATTGATTGAGAATTAATGGCGGAAGCAGCTGTCATTAAAAGGGTAAGGGATGGCTCCAGAAGACCTTAGTAATGGCAATCTGGGCCATTTAAGAGTCAGCGAGATGGCTGTTAACCACTTGAGGGTTGGAGCGGGGCGTGAGGTGGAGGAACAGGCTGGACGACGGGATGGATGAGCTGTAGAGAAATGTCGTCAAAATGCTTTCTGTTCTTTGCTATTGCAGAAGATGAAATATATATTAAATACATGCTTTGTTATATTGTGTTTTGTATATATTTAAATAGTATTTAATATCACTGGTGACAAGACATAGGATAACAAACATAGTGCCAGAAAAAAAGATAAGATTGGCGCTTTGACAGCGATAGGAGTATTAAAATATGTAAAATAATCTTTTTAGGATCAGCTTCGAGGTACTTGTACTTGCGGTTTTATATTTCACACACAACATATGTGATTAACGGGATTGGAGCATCGCATCGGCTCATGCTGTTACCTCACAGCAAGAAGGTGATGAGGCCACGGGCCAACTGGCACCGAGTCACAGCGACTTTCCTCCAGGTGCTCCGGTTTTGTGCCCGCAGAATGACACGCGGTTCAGCTGAAAGAACGGCTTGAAAGTGCCCGTGAGAATACCGAGTGTTAATTGTCGTCTGACTACGTGCGAGCGCGGTGATAGACTGGCAACCTGGCTCGAGGTGTAGCCCCGGACTCTTTGGCTCTGCAAAACCCTGCACAGGATGCACGTAGTGTAATTGAAGTCGCTGCAATATTTAGGTTTTGCTTTCACATTAATGCATTAGTAATATGTGGCAACACTTGAAAGGGCCCACCCTGCATCATATATTGCTTTATTTCGATACTATGTATTCAAATTTCAAGTGCAAATGTTGGCTTGAACATAATTGTATATTTGAAATGTGAAATCTTTTATTTGAAACAAAGTATTAAAGAATAAAGTCAATATTATTAGTAATCATCATCATCAATCACCCCAAAGCCCCATTGTAAAGCTCTGTACTGCATATTAGTATCATTTATTTTTAATGCATAGTTTCCACAGCACTTCTGCTGCACTGACCTGCATATCGAACTATTAATGCATCAAAGTTCATATTTTTTTGGTGAATACTTTTATAAATCTGTGAGCATTAGGTGTTCTTCGGTATTTTGCAAAACCCTTTCCTTTGCAAGGGAAGCTGTAAACATGTAAAAGTCACTAAAGGAGAAAAACATTTTCTTTTCAAGACTTTTATTTTTTAAAAACCTCCACCTTTTCTGCTCCGTTAAAACCTGCAGCTAGAAGCACGATAACACCTGGTACAGTAAGTAAAGTGTCAACCATTAACCAGCGACGCTCACAGACTCTCACAGAGCTGCTCGAGTGAGTCAGGCTTAAAATCCCAGACGTGTTTTTGTCTAGGTGAATAGCTCTGGTTTGCCGCTGCGTTGCCGTAATACCGAATTGCGCAAGGGGTTCAAAGGGGACAGTGGGCGGTGAGTTTGTCTTACAGGTGCGTGTTTTGTTTCAAACAGCGTGCACGGCGAGGACTGCATAAAGGCTGCATTGAGAAACAGGAAAAACAAAACGTGCAGACACTTGCACGAGAGGAGGGATCTGCAGGCGGAGGTATGCGCCGTAGTAAGCTTCATTTTTCGAGACGTTCACCTGTGAGGACATGCTCACACACACGAACACACATGCAGATCCATCAACACGCGCCAAGTGTGTGTGTGTGTGTGCACACGGAAGAAGAACTTGCACAAACATTTTCACAAGAAGTAAATAGTTTGTGCACATGCTCCTGTACAAACACTGAACATGCCCTGTGTGCAGCGTCTTTGGCCTTTAAGACATCTGCATTGCTGACATTTTCTCGTGCATACCAGCAGCACGGCTGTCATTTACTCCTCTGTAATTACACAGCTGGCTGAAGATGCGGAGCTGTCATCTTTATTTCACCATTTCTTTTTTTTTAAAGAATTCCAGCAGGTACCCGAGTACGACGAAAACAAACTTTGGAATGAAGAGTGCAAAGGAACAAAGAATAATAAAGGTATTTGTGCCTCCATTAACCTGTTTGTCAGTGTCAATAACGACGCTTGACGCTTCAGTACAAGAATGTGTATTTGAAGCCTGGCTGGGTGTCGTGAAAGCCGACATGTCGGGAGGTTCGGGTTTGTTTTGTTCTTCTTCCTCGGCCAATTTAATGCTTATCAGTTTAATTTTCCACTTAGAAATTCAAAAATTATGATAGCCTCAACTTTTAATGTGTATAATTAAGACTTTTTGTTGTTGTTGTTGTGGACTGACCTCAGAATTCTCCATTTGTATCCGTTCTTGTAGTTATGGATGGAGTCGTGGTACATGCTCATTGGAAGCTGAACTGGCGAGCTTAAGGGCTGGATGGTTTCGCCAAGGATTGCTGCTGCCTTGACTTCATGATGCATTAAGGTGCAAGCAAACTTTAAGCATTGGTAGCAGAAGAAAAGATCACCGCTTTAACTCCATTAAGTCAAAATGCAATGAAGAAGTCAAGCGAATGTTGCCAGGTCAATTTGTTTCTCTGCATCCTCTAATAAAGGGCTGGATATGCTGGATACAACAGCAGCAGACATGCAGGAGGTTCTGTTTATACTCCGCCGGGTGTCTGTGTACGAGGGCTGGCGGATGACCAAATCACGAGAACAAGTAAAGTACAATGTGAGCTTTGCAGCCATGGTGGATGGAGTTACACTGAGGATGTAAAGCTTTTCTGAATACACGACTTTAAGAAATAAAAACATGTTTTTTTACACCATAAAACAACTTTGCCTGAATAAAATCGGGTCAAACATCACGATCACTGAGACAAAACCAACGCGAAACAAGAACGCTTGAGTTTGCACGTCAGATCAACATAAATAACCGTTACTGTATTCTTTCTGTTCGGCGTCTTCACGGCTCTTTAGTGCTCTGTCGAGCGTTTGTTTAGCCTTGATTTATTTACCCCCCCTCCTCCTCCTCCTGCACATACACCCCGACATCAATTCTCAGTTATTTTAAGTACTCGGGGTCTGCCTTTGACATTTGACGACAAATAGTGACGTGCATCGTTCAGGACGTGCATCCATCGACGACCGATGATGAATTCCTCATCCGCACACCTACGCCCAGCCACATTGTACCGACTAATGCGGCAGTATGCGATCACTCCATGACTTGAGTAATGGCTGATGAGTAACGTCCTCACTTCTCACTCCTACGCACAACACACACGAAAACACACACACACATCATCCCTCCTGCTCTTTTCCCGTCCTCTCTACTCCTTCACCTCCCTCGTCCTCTAAACTACCTCCAGCCCTTTCCATCCCTCCCGTCCCCGCCTCCCCCCTCCATCCCTCCCTCACTTATTCCTAATCTCTCAACAACTCCCCCCTCCCAACTCCACACCCGGCCAGCGGGTGCGCCCTCCAATCAATTAGTTCATGTTCTGTAATGACAGCAGCTGTGGCCTGGTGGGGCTTCTTTGCGTTTAAGGGTGTTTTACTGCCCGCGAAAAATCCGCCGGATGGGATGCCTCCCGTTTATTCGCCCCTGGGAGGGATAGATGGAAGCCTGCATATGTTCATCCGTCTCTGTGCTTTTATTTCTACAGCATCTGGTCTGTGTCAGAGCCGGCTGGCCACACAAGCCAGATCAGCTTTGGGAAGGGAGTAGAAGAGATGGAAAAGTATTTTAGATTTTTTATTTTAGCGGCGTTAAACTTTAAAATCAATGAGGATGTGTAACATGATGCGGTGTCATCCATTGGAGCAGGTGAGGACAATGATATTTTGTCTCAAGTGGCACAAAACAACCACAGAAACACAAATCACACAGCAGATGTTTATTTATAATCAGTTGCCTGTAACTGCAGAACAGCAGGACCTGGAATCAGATCCACTCCTGCTCCCATCACTGCCAGATCAGAGATTCTGATGGCGGATAACTCTGTCGAAATATTGCTTCTAAATTCACTACAGGATGTTTATTTCCAGCAGTGAGAACCAAGATGAGTTAAAGTTCTACAGAAGTTCTTTAAGTAAGTTTAATGTGTGACGTCGGAGGAGATGATGGACGGTCCGATCATCGACGGTGAGTCGAGGTTTTCGTGGACAAAAGGACCTGCTGGCTATGGTTTGCTCTTCAGTTTCCATTTGTCACTTCCTGTGCTTTGAAAAGATTTCCCCCCAGCGGTGACCGCACTTGAACCTGAATTTGATTTGGGCAAATAAGATGAATGCACGAAGCTCTCAGGGGGGGGTGGGATACTTCCCTCTGCTGCAGACCCTCTTGGTTGTGGTCGCCTAGTTGATTTCGATGGAGCAAACCATTTCTTTCCTTCTTTTTTATTTACTGACTTTATTTTATTTTTATTTTTGTCTTTTGAAATGTAAAGCATATAATCCGTACAGTGGTCCCTCGTTTATCGCGGGGGATACGTTCTAAAAATAACCCGCAATAAACGAAATCCGCGAAGTAAGTTTTACAGTTGTTATACATGTTTTAAAACCCCTAACCACACACTTTTATACAGCTTTTTACACACATTTTGTACAGTTCCCCCAATGTGCGTTCATAAAAAACAGCTTGCAAAATTCACACAAAAAATCCACGAAACAGTGAGTCCGCGAAAAGTGAACCGCGTTATAGCGAGGGACGACTGTATTAACATGTCTATGTATCGCCCCACAGGCTGTGTTTCTGGGACGGCGTTTGATTGTTTCAATTCATTGAACTTGATCTAACCTGTCTGAAGGAAGCATAACATATAATCTGAGTATCTATCTATGAGTAAAAACAGTCCTCTTAAAGGGCCAGTGTGTAGGAATTGGGGGCAGGTGTAGTTAGTGATTGCAATCCCCTCGGCTCACCCTCTCCTTCCTAGTGTGAAAGGTAAACTATGGTGGACTCCATGGACGAGGACCCGTGGTGTCTGCAGGCTCATTCCCATGTAACAATTCTTATTTCCAGGTTATTACGCACTAATGGAAACATAGTTATGCATATCATATTTCAGTTCTGCCGTACTCTTTAAATAGAGACACTTAAATCTGACACACTTCAAAGTGTTTTTTTGTTTTTTTTATCTCGGCTCTCCTATTTCTGAACTCCGGTCACAGCACCAGAACATTCTCCCATTTTCACCGTCTTCAGCTCCTCTCTGTCATCCTGCCTCTGCGGAGATAGGTTGATCCATCATGCACACACACACACACACACACACACACACACACACACACACACACACACACACACACACACACATACAGACACACACAGCCAGACTCACCCACAAGAATGTCATTCCAGGGATAGCTTGATCCATCACAGATGCGCCTACACATACAGACAGACATGCTCACACATGGCGCACATACTGTGTACACATACACATGTGTGTACACATACCTGCCCACATGTATGTCATTCCAGCAGCTTTATCCATCACTCACAACCTTACTTAGTTACTTTCAGACACACACACGCAGGTACCGTGGACATTACCGGGTAATTGGACAGTGTGTCAGCGGGGGGTTATGAGTCCTGAGTGATTGTCAGGTTTGCCACGGAGCCGAGTGATTCATTTTCAGCCTGAATCTGCTCATCAGCTGCCAGGAGAACACTCCTCTGCCTGATCAACGGAACAATGGGACACTAAAATTGGAAAGATAGATTCTTTTTTTTTTGAAGAAATTTGTTGCTCTTGACTTTTGGTATTCATATGTGTTGTTTTCTTATTTGTGATCGATAACCCCCAAATTCCACCGGGCTCGGACATGCCACCAAACGCAGCCGTTCTAGTCGATGTTTCGAATCCCCATTGGCTCCTCCGAGGTCCGGTCCAGAAGTGCCCAGACCGGGCCTCCGCTCAGCTGTTCTAGTTTTGACAGATGCCGCGTCAATTCACACAGAGCACCTCGAGCTGACAGGAAGCCAGGCTAAATCTGATTGGATTTTCAAAATAAAATACCTGGTGCAAACTGCCGTTCGTAAAAACAGACTGAGTCTGGCGGGCTAAACGCTTTTGAAATGCTCCTGGTGGGATTTGAAGTTGCAGGATGGACCAAAACGTGACGTGGTGGAGTTTCAGGGTAAGAGACAACATTGGCAGGAGCATGAGTAACCACCAAGCTGATACCTGCAGCAACAGACAAGAACCCAACCCAAAAACATCAGCCGGACTTTCTAAATCTGGTCTTGGAACTGAGTCAACAGCATCAACATATGCTCTGTAATTAATATTCCCTGTCCACTGAATAATTATGTCTAAGACCAAGATGAGTGTCAGGCTGTGTTTGTTTTTTTCCCTTCTTCTTAATTTTCGTCTCTTCGTTTGGAAGCACTGAAGCATCTAAAAAGCAGAATTTGCCGTGGACGGACAGAGGGAGGAAGTCGCACGGCCCGCTGCTTCCCGAAAGGCTCACTTCTCCTCCCATGAGGCCGCTCACCCACTCTTTAAATGCTCCCCACACACATACAACCCACCTATTTCGTTTTTCATTTTCAGCAAATTTCTGTGGCTTTGCAGCAATATTGATATATAGAAAAAAAAGAAGACTGCAGGCTCCTGAGCTCAAGCTGGGGGATGGAAAGCAGCGAGCCGTAGTGAAACCGGCGAGCTCAGCGTTCAACCTAAAAAAAAAAAAACAAGGTCCTTCTACAAAACACCAGAGAGAGGTGACACGTGGCAGACGCGCTGTTTAAATGTCTGTCGAAGCGTTGCGACCGCATGTGCGAGAGAATTCAGCCTGGCGGTTTTGGCTTCACGTAGAGTTGTTTTGATTGATTTGTCTAAACCGACGCCCTCGCCGTGGTCAATCACAATTTGTTTATGTAATTTGCAAGAATATAGCGTTTTGAAGGGAGGCTGCCCGCTGAGAATATTGATGTGGAGCCAGCGGTTTATCCGACGCTTCAGTGCAGCATGTCGCCTTCATGAGCGGCAGGTTTAGGAAATTATTATGACGCAGGGTGTGCTAAAATTACAGTAGCCATCCAGTTTGATAGATCATTTCGATGTCATTCGAGCTTCATTAGATGGCGCACGGTGAAGAGAGAAGTCAGGAGAGGATGATACATGAAGGAAGTGAAAAACGCACAGACTTCTCTCTCAATTTAATCTGCACAACTTCATTAAATTGATGGTTTCGTGAAAGATGATAGAGGCTACAGAGCTTGGTCACAGCTGAAATGCGGATATCAGTACTTGAACTATTCACTCCTGTCACAGCTACCTGCTGAACATGGCAGAAAATCTTTGTAGAGTTGTGTTTACTAAACATGGATAGTGTAATCCAGCCAAGTGAGCGCTTCCGCAACTTTTGAGCAACAGAAACTCTCTGTTAAACCTCAGCTGGGGCTTAGGAGGTAGATCTGGTTGTCCATTATTGGCAGGTTTGGTAGTTCCTCTCCACTTTTTAAAGTGTCCTAGAGCAAGAACGGTTGTTCCCGATGGCCAGGCCACTGGTGTATGACCATACATAGGATTACATTGACTTTATAAACACAACGGATGGAGTTTCCATGACGTCACCTACAGGTTTCTGCTATTTCTGCTATGCAGAGCTCTTGTGAAGCTTGAAGCGTGGTGGCTTTGGCTGTTGACATCTCGGTGGCGGTGCAGGACTTTGTTGACTCCCAGCTAATCCAAAAATGGGGGAAGACATGGATCATGAGGCTGAATGAAGCCTGCTTGCTGAAACATGTGATGGCACCCACTCAGGTTGAATTCTTGGTTTAAATGGTACAGTTGTCATTAATAAGGAAACCATTTTGTGAACCAGGCTGTGAAAAGTTGAGCTTTTTAACATAGCAGCTTATAGGGACTGACTTGTTTTTGCAGCCAGCTTCCAGTGGCCATTTGGGGAACTGCAGTTTTGCCAGTCCTGAACAATGAATGTTATTATACATACAAAAAACATAAACATATAGACTAATAAAGACATTTCTCTCATGTGGATTGGCGTTTTGGTCTAGGTTGAAGGAATAACTCTTGTGCATCTAAGATGGTTTTATGATTTTACATAAAACTGGTTCTGTATATTTGACGAAGCTTCCAACAATTAGGAGAAAGTCAGAACTTTAGGAAAAAGAGTTATCCAACATTAATGCAGGGCAGTAAATTCCAGAAGCATTAACCACGCTGAGGGATGCTCCGTGAACACTGCCGACTGTTTCTGTCTCTCGTTAAAATGAAGCAGTTAAACGGCGAAAAGTATGCGATGCTGTTTTTTTTCTCCTTGGGAGAATTACACCTCAAACAGTTAAACACCTTGTTTGTGGGCTGTAAAATTTAATTCCAGGTCGGCTTCACGCCAGTACTTCACACTCGTGGTTTTCTGCAGTCAACAGACCCGATGCCAGGTTCTCACAGATGGAGGTCAGCGGTGGCTTGATCAAAACAGATTAACCTTTAATGCAGAGAATATATAAATACTGTGCCATATATCCGCCATATGAAGCCAGTTTGAAATTATGAGCATATTAGTTTTATGGGAGCATATTAACACCAGCTTGCAACTGCTAATCAGATTAAATGGATGTGTCTGCTTGAGTAGTTTCACAATAAGACAAAGCAGCAGAATTCCCTCCAGAATCGTGATTGTGGGATTTAAAAATAATATTCGTTTTTTTATATTCTTTTACTTTGAAGACGGTCTGATCTAAAATAACGATTATGTTCACTTTATGGTTTGTAGTTTGGATAAGTTCATTACATCAAGCTGCTTTGCTGATAAGATGAAAGAAACAAATCAGATCTTTGCTTCATTGCATCAGATGCGTCGAGCCTGAGGCGTTTTCTCTCTCTCTTTCTTATGAAGAGCCTGAATCTGGATGTTTTCTGCGTCCTGACAAATAAATTTAATTTCTGCTCTGGTCGAAGAAATTTTTTTAGACAAACTCAGTAAGCACCTGTGATTTTTTTTTTACAGCACAGAGATAAAAAAAGTATTCCTGTGTTTCATCCTCACTTCTTCAACACTGACAGCACTAATAAAAAGCATGGCTGCGATGACCTCCTCTTGTTATTTCTGAAGTATGTTGTTCCATTTCCTCCGTGGCCCGAGCCGGCAGGAGGAATGTCCTATTTCCTCCCGCAGCTGAGAGGGTGGTGGATGGAGGGCGGAGGGTCAATTGTTCCACTGCTTACAAAAAGAGCCATAGGAGTCGTGCGTAAATGCGCTGACATGAATGATATATTATATCTTACTTCAAACGATCATATCTGCTCACAACAAAGACGTGCGAGGCTGTATTCATCTGTCAAACTGAGTTAAGGGCTGCTGTACGTAGTCGACACGGACGGTTGAAATAAATGTACTGAGGCAAATAGTATAGTGCATTTCAACAGATTTATTAGGAAGAACAACTTATTTTATTTATTTATAAGGGTCTCAGTTTATTCCTGTTAACTCCCATTGAAAGTTTCTAACTTTGGAAATGAATTCTGCAACCAGAGCTGTGAAGTAAATGTGGTGAAAACATTTTGCAATAGGGCGGCTTATGATGATATTAGTATCTCCCTCCATACTCGCGGCTCTGTGAGGCTGTGCTAAATTCTAATGTCTGCAGCTGATGGGAATGTCATTCATGTTAAAGTTTTTTGGTCACAGAGCCAAAGAACTGGAGAAATTCAGGGGCGTAGATCTTAACAGTGGAAGCGTCACCGTCATGAGATTTCACCGGGAACTGTCGTATCCACTGTACATCCATAGGACCACGTAGGTTGCATCAGTTGTATTCAGATGTTCTATAGCAGTGGAAAAAAGTAGAATTTGAAATATATATATAAGATTAAACAAATCCGATCTACTTAAACATCAACACATTTTTGATTTAAACGTGGTAATCAGAAAAGCGTCATTTCCAAGAAAGGATGTCTAAAGGAATGAGGCTTAGCGGCCATAAAAGGAGACTGTTTGGATCAAAGTCTTTACCACTTCCTGCGGATGGCAAAGATTTCCTACCTTTGTCCATACGGAATACCAGAATGTGATTTGGGCACATGAGGAAGTTGTAGATCAACTCCCCAAAAAAGGTTGGCACACTGCTGCATAGCATAGCAACCCTGCAAAGCGCAGGTATGAGTAAAAAATAAATAAAAATAAAGATTTGCGAGCTCAGTGTCAGACTAACTGACTTGTTCTGGTGGACGATTTTTTCGAGTTTGTGCAGGGAATGAAAGCCATGAGGGGGCGTGGGTGAAAATTGTGCACACATTCTGCAGGCTCTGTCACTCGGGGCCTGGGCTCGTCTCATCACAGCTGTTCCACGCCCACATGCAGGCACAGAGCAAGGAATATAAAGTATTCGAGCCAGCTACAGTACGAGCGAACTTTGGCAAACTTCTGAGCCATGTGTTGCTGCGACAGGGAGGAGCATCTGCATCTCAGAGCGTCTCAGAATGTTATCCTCGGGGTTTGCATAACGCTCGACAGAAACACTCGATGATGGATGGATGTCTGTTGGAAATATAACGTAAGATTTTTTGACTTTTTTACAAGACCGCAGCAGATTGGAATGATTGCAACAGTGGAATATGTTTCATATTTTATTTGTTTGTTCTGCTTTTTGATCACCGTTTGCTGTTTGTCATCCTTGGTTCCATATTAAAAAAAATAAACTAATCTTGTGTAATTGGAGCAAAGAAAGCACAGACCAAATATGCAAAACTGTAAAAAAAATTCAACTAACAAGGAAAATATACCACTTTAATATTCTCAAATGAGAAATTAGTTGGAAAAAAATGGTTGATTACGATAAAATAAAAGTACAAAACTAAAAGTTCAGGTTAGTTTGGTGTATAATATGAATAATAATGTGAAATAAGAGCAAGATTATTACTTTTAAACAGTCCCAATTAAATTATGAAAATTCAAATCACATTTTGTGAGGAATAATTCGTCTGCTTGTCTATTCTGCACACACACGACAGTAATTACATGCCTGTCCATGGAGCGTGCCATGTGCCATACAGAATTTAAAGCCTCTGTTTGTGGTTTTCTTACGTTGGGTATCATATTCCAGGCAGAACAAACTCTATAGAAAAACCATGTCCACCCCACAATAGCACATGACACAGCCCCATGTGAACACAGTGTTACCGTATAAACAGCAAAAAGGTTCAAGCTGAAAGCTCCCTGACGAAAAATGTCGAAATCCTCCCGTCAGTCCATCTGCCCTGTTCATGCATGACATGAACGCACCAGGTTTCAGAGCCCAGATTTAGACAGAACAGAATTGCCTGTCCTGTTATATGGAAGCCTCACAATAACAGTCAAAAACCACAATACCCACACTTGATTTGTGAGTTAGTCAAATTGCACAGCTGGCTAAGTGGGCAACTAATTTTCATTTTATCTACAGAGCCACTTTGCACAGGCTCTCCATACTCAGCCCCAAAGTACTGAGTCAGTAAGTACGACCAATAAGATGGAATCGTGCACCCAGCGCGCCTCCCTGACCCACCCAGCTGCCTCGTTTATAGGAGCAACTGGGGTCTGTGGTAGCTTAAATATGAGTCCCTGTGCTGCTGCCAGTCCGCTGCTGTTGTAGAAACGACATGCAACTGCAAATTTTGGTGTGTTTTTTTTTCTTTCTTCCTTTTTCTTCCTGTTTTAGAAATTCAGCTTCGGCTTTTTTTCTATTTTTTATTCCAAAGTAGCTTACAAGGATTACCTCAAGGGCTGACATCAACCATGCTGTGGTCGCCACGAGGAATCAAACCCAGCAAGCAAGTTTACAGACAGCAGCTACAGTGCAGGAGGCGTCCAAGTCCACCATCAGCCAAAATCACATTCATGTTAAAACTTCATTTTATACAGAGATTCAGGAAATTGGAATAAACAACATTCTGAGCAATTTCAATCTTTTGCAACCAATTTGTACGAGTTAATGTTTTGTTACTGTGCCGAGGTTACTGACAATGACAATGTTTTTTTCCACTGTAGGAAATATTGCAGTGTTCTTAAACAGCAGAACAGAAAACACAACTTTGATGGTCCAGGGGATCACACTCCGTCAACTCTGTCAGTATTTAAACAAAAAGTATGTTTGATTAGTGATAATTACCTTGTATGAGGTTTTTACCTCCTCATTCTTGGCCAAAAGCTTAAACAAAAACATAAAACCCTAAAAAAACACCCCACCAAAACTCTTTGGAGAATCAGTTGTGGGCTGTTTCATGGAGACTGGCAGATGTGATTAGCTTGGATTCACAATAGTTACAATGGATCACATTTGCAACCCAGTTACAGCAAAACGGAGGGTCAAAAACCACAGACAGTATAAAAAATAGACACAGTATCTATCACCCAGAGGTTTCCAAAGAGCCGTGCTGGCAGTCCGGCCTCCACAGGCTCCCCACTGATCCAAAAATGAACAAAGACATGGAGTGTTGGTGTCACGACCCGGCTCGTTTGGTGAGCCGTAACATAGAAAGGGATAAGAAATAAAGAGAAAAATGACACTTGCTTTAGGTTCGTCCGTTTATTTTCTTCATTTACCAAAAGGTGGTGAGTAAAAAGAAGAACAGAAAAGGGCACATGAGTGCTATTTAAAAGAACAAATAAATATAACAAAAAGAGAACTCTACCAGAGCCGATTCTTTACTGAGTCACAGAACAAAACCAGAAACAAAAACCTTACTATCTAATCTATTTTTATCAATAACAAAAAACATTGAAAACAGCACCCCTTAATCTAATAAATCTAACAAAAAAAACTTCACGTGTAATCAGTATTTAACTCAAAACTAAACCCAATCCCAGAACTTCCAACACCAACCTTCTCAAAACACAAAATACGAGGTGAGCTTTCGGAACAACACACACACACACAAATCACCATGATGCTCCGGTGGCTGCAGTTTAAATGTCCCGGGCCAGGACAATTGGACACAGCCGATTGGCCGGGAGAGGATGCAGAGGGTGTCGCACCAATTCCAATCCTCTTGGTTTCCAGGAACCAATCCGTTAACGGCCCCCGCACACCTGCATTTACCTACTGGGATAGACACACAGGAGACCTCATGGGGTGAAACGGCTGCAGCCGTAACAGTTGGTGGAGAATTATGGAGATTTATTTGTCACCTCAAGCGGCCGTTTCAGGAACTGCAGTTTTTGGCACTTCACAGCTACGGAGGTTGCCGGATATCAATTGTCTGTTCGACATCAAAGTGTTTGCTGCAAACCTTCGTGGTCATTAGTCACATACATACGACCTGCTGAGCCGTGCACTGATTTCGATGTTAAATGGGTTTCATGACGCATGGAACCTTGAAGTCAGTCAACAGCTCTATTGTGTGTCATCAAGAACAATAGATAAAAGGTACACAGCAACAGCCACACAGGTGGTCACAGTCTCAGCACACACACACACACACACACTTCCTCCAGTCTGTGTCACCGATGCCTCAATGAGAGCTCCCAGACGTGCAGACTGTGGAGGTTAAGTGGAGCTCAGGGAGAGGGCCCAGCTGTGATGAGGGACCGCAAATCCCATAAGCCACCAGTCTCAGGGCAGGTTGGCACCACAGGAAGCTTTCATAGATGTGGCGAGAGTGTCTCTGTGCGTGGTAGCGCGGGGGGCGGGTGGGGGGATTGGATGTTAGAAGAGAGGAATGTCTTGGCTGGCCTCGCTTTACGTGAGAAGAATACCGTATTGTCTCGTCCTGAACAGGCTGAGCACTGTGCACAGCGGCGAGTGCACGCGGTGACATTTCCACTCAGAAATATTAAAAATGTCTGAAATTTTACAGCGCTGAGCTAATTCTGAGCAATGTGCCCCACCTCCAAAATATCAGACAGCGTCTGATGTTTTTCTTCCCTCGAAGTTGCAGAGCAGAGCGAGACTTCCTCGTCTGAGGGGCTGGCTACTTGTTTGTTTGCTTCTCTGTGATTAAATCAAGAGAAATGCTGCATCAGCATTGTCATTATTGATCATCATGAGCTTTATTTAATCAGTTAATACCACCCAGATTAAGATCTCTTTCGTAAAAGAGGCCTAAGTACAGCAGGGAAATGGATCACAGACCTCTCTGCATGGGTCATACGGTACACAGTAAAGTTGGATATTCAAATGATCCAATGGGATGAGATGCTCGAGGTTTGTACTGTGCTTCATTTACATTGTGAAAAATACTTGAGAGTCTTTCAACACTTTCCCCACAGGGTATCTGGAAAAGCCATCATCCGAGACGGTTCTTGACTTTCTGGTTTCCGTCCAGCGTCGACGTTCAGCCAGTGTGGAGGTCAGGGTGGTTGATTAGTGTGTCCGATCACGCATCAGCAGTTAAAATATGTATTTTTATTAACCAAAATCATGATTTTTCCCTAACCTTAAAGTGTTTTGGTTGCATAACCTTAACCATAATTTATTTACCATACCCACAGTCTTTCTTGCCATGCCCAGAAAATATGAGCAGCACGGATCCTGAAAACACTGGTATTATATAATTCAGGGTTTTGCAAACGTGTCCGATCATGACGTGCTCGTCTGGCAGTAGCATCGATCTAAAGTTAATGTCGTAAACAGCAGTGCTACCCGACATGGCCAAAATAATGTGGACTGCGTATTACACCCACATGTCGTTATTTGACAAGGCTGCGGGGATTTGTTCCCACTCAGACACATTAGGAAGCATTAGTGAGGTTGACCACTGGTCCAATTCATTTCAAATAGGTGTCAGCAGTTGGAAGCACACACACCCCTGTCTTAAAAAGAACAACTTTGAGACACAGTGTGCAGACAGTCGTAATGTTCCCTTTATGGGAAATAAAGGGGCAAGCCCAAACCAGGAAAAGTCCCACAGCATATTAAGTCAAATTGAGGTGTAATACATTGTGGTAGAACTTTATACCTGCACAGGAGAGGGACTGAAATTCTCCTCTTGATGCTAATGAAGATCAGACGACTTTTTTTATACAAGTTATAATGTAGGGGGGGTAACATTAATCTCCACGGCACCATCACATGCTGCAGTACAGGACATCTGCATCATAATTATGACAATAAGGGCTACCTGTTGTCTGCCTCCGTTCAGTGGATTGGAAATCCATATTAGACCAGTGTACACACAGCTCCAGATTTGGTTTATTAGAGAACTGTGAAAACAAATTACAGCAAAGAGTATATGTATCTCATTGGTCAAGAATTACATGAAATACTAGAGTGGTGCGAAGTCATGAGGGTGAGAAACACTGATACATTTTAACTTTACTGGATAATACATTCATTTGAATTCATTTGTTTGAGTTAAGGGGTGGCAGTAGCTCAGTCCAAAGGGACTTGGCTTGGGAGCCGGTTCGAGTCCCACATGGACCAGAAATATGGAAGGTGGACTGGTAGCTGGAGAGGTGCCAGTTCACCTCCTTGGCACTCCCTTGAGCAAGGTACCGACCCCCCCAACTGCTCGCTGGGCGCTGGTCTGGCCGCCCATCACTCCACCATCTCTCTCCACATTTGCATGTCTATGCCGTTGTACTGCATGTGTGTGCGCCTGGGTTAAAATGCATGTAAATAAAAATATAGAGTGAAAAAAGAATTTCCCCATTGAGAGATTAATAAAGTATATCTTCTTATGTCAATATATTTTGATTTTTCCAGCATGGTCGCCGCTCCTCTACCTACGATATCTGTTTTAGTTCAATACAGAGACACTATCCTCATAAAAACATTTGTCGCAATGTAGGGAGTCAAATCAGTCGACATCTGTTGATGCTGTAGATCCATCAGCCAACAAACTTTGAAGGCTGCATTCAGAGATAGTTACGATAGCAGAGACAAACTTTTCCTCCTCACAAAGGCAGCCTCTCTGTGTGCAAAACGCTGCATTATCCAGTTAATTCCTGTAACACTGGATCAAGATTCATTTCCCTGCAGACTGATAGAGCGAAGAATGAGTTCAGACCAAAGCTGAGAGGCATGACTGTCTGAGCTTTGTATTCCAACAGCAAACAGCACAGCAGGGGGGGGGACACAATTTCCAGCCTGCAGGCAAGGAGGCTAATCTTCCAATTAGCTATTAAATGTGCTCATTAAAACAGAAAAGGCAAATGTCCTGGAATAATACGCGAAAAAAATTCAAACAAAAGATGTCTTTCTCAAACATTCTTTGAGGCAACCAACATGAATCAAGCAACATTACTACTGTATATGCAATCAGAGACTCTTTGAAGTAGCTGTTTGTGCTCGGCACAGGCGCTGCATTGTGGTTGTGTATCGTTTTACAGGCTTCGCTTGGCTCTGCGGCGCTGCATATTATTATCGTTGAGTGGGTAGTTTGTTTGATTCTTAGAAATTAACTAAAATGGCTCCTGCCCGACGCAGCACACCGAAAGTATCCACTGTGAAAAGGCATCAGTGCATCACATTAGTCGAGTGTGAAAATGGCAGCATTTGTTTGAGTTTATTATTGCCACAGTGTAAACAGTAATGACGTACTTTACGATATTCTCATTTCAGGACGTCAACTCTTGTATTAATCACTGGAAAACCATTTGCAATATTCCGTGTTAATGCTCAGTTAGTGTAACCAGCTGAGAACTGCGTAAATCCTTATCCGTTTGTGCATGTTTCCCTTAGTAATGGAAAACTTTCCCACATGTTTACAAGTTGAAACAGAAAGAATAAAGCCATTGTAAAGTGTTGGACACAAAAACCTCTGTTTGAGAAGTAAGACTAACCTGTAACCTTGTATGTTTGTGCATCCTGGAGGAAGGTCACCTCCTTTTTCTCTTGAATTGTGGGTCCAAGGATAGAAGGTGTTGCCACTTTGAGGAGAATTTTGTGTCTTGTGGTCATACAAAAGATGTTTGGCAATGCAAAACCCTCTGTTACCCAAGAATATTACCTTGTGTGCAATCCTGTAATCTCTAAGATATACATTACTGCTTTTCTCCAACTTAAATACCAAACCCCGAGAAATCTGAAAAGCATTGCAGGTCACATGGGTAGCAGTCCTGGTCATACCCTGTAATTACATGAATGGGTGGAGTTAAAAAATAGACACGCCCAGGAGAAGGAGGGGGGGTCACTCCGGTCACAGAACGTCTTCCAGCCAGGCAGCTGGCTGGAAGACGGCTGCCATTCAGCTGGCGTTCAGCTTGAACAGGAACTTTTGAGTTGCTACTACTGTAATATGTAATGGGATTCCTTAATTGGGGGTCTGTGGTCTAATGTGTGTAAAATTTGGGAATCCCTGCGTTTAGGATTATGAATATCTGTAGCAGATTTCATGGCTGTTGAGCCATTTCACTTTTAATCTCAGAAGTACAAAATTATAAAAGTGAACCAATAGTTCAGTTTCAGTTTTGGACCGATGGTGCTACTTCTGTCCTTGAGCCAAACAAAGAAGGCAATCAGAAGCAGCAACTCCTCCACAACACAAAAAAAGTATTTTATGTAAAAATCCTTGTAAATTGTGTTAGTGAATGTCCAAGGTTGAACCTATTAACCAGAACAGATCTTTCATTTTGAGGCATTCATTTGTATGTAATGCTTCATACCCGTATAATGAGACAGTGACCAAACACACTGGATCATTTTGCAAATATTGCACTGAACATTCAGAACCTGTGTGGATTCAGGCAGCATGGCAGCCAGAGAGGAAATGTAGTGGCTGAACAGTGAACTAACAGAGCATTAGATCAGATCTCAACTACAATGTTGCTGCTGTCAGTGTCTTTTATTTACGCTCCACATTAAGTGTAACTGCAGAGATATGTTTAAACAGTGTGTAAATCACATGCAGCCAAAGAAAGCTTGTTGCATGACACTGTGTGCTGTGTTTGAATACTTTGCGGCCATTAAAAAAGACAATACTCGTAATTTTGACTCGTCAGCTAAAAGTCTAAAGTATTTGTTTTAACAACCAGGTTGATCAGAGGGCAGCTGAGGACATGAATAACCAAGGGGGGAAACAAACATCAAGATACAAGGCTGAACGTTGGAGACGCACATAAATCCTGGACCAGATTTGATTACGAGGAAAAGGACAAATGCAATTCTGCTTCTACTTTCTGGTCTGTTTTGAATACTGTTTGTCCCCGTCTGTTCAAATCATGTCCCTGCTGGAAATTATTTGCTTACAAATGAAGGGCAGCTCCACATTTAGCATACGTAAATATTAGATTTATTTCATTTATTTCCCTGAGCATATATGCACAACAAGAACACATGTCACATCGTTTTGCGGTAAGCAAAACAAAAAGCATGACCTTCAATTTCCTTTACTTTTAAAATAATAGGCAATCAGTTCTTAATGCCAGACATGTCCTGAAACAAAAACAGGCATAACAGAAAAGAAAGTCCATAATTCTGATTGTTATTCAAGTATTTAGAGAACCACCAGGTATTAAAAGTTCTTTCCACAGCAGGGCATTTATGTTTTGGAGGCACAATGAACACACCAGAAATATTATACAGTGGTCACATGTGTAAATGCTTGATGTCATACTCACAAGAGACTAATGGACCCTCTGTTAATTACCCCACAGCTGTTGCGTGTCATAAAACACATTTGCCCCAGTCTCGTTTGCAGATCTTATGAATCGCTGGCAGAACTTTCGGTTTCCTGGTTCATAGTGTCTGGCACCGCTTCACTGTCTTACTCAAACGGATTGGTCAGCGTTGATCCACAGCAACATTGAAATCAAACCAAAACACAAGCAAGCACACTAAACTTTTGTTGCTGTGATTCAACCTGTCAACACCCGAGACATCCACGGACGTTCACATGAAAACCATGGGACCTAAAAAGTCAGAACTGATTCATAGATTCATAGAAGTGTTGAGTCGAACTGGATTTGCTTTTAGTTACTGAAAACTCTCAAAGACAAGTAGGAGGATCATTGAGTTTGGAATCCATGCAGTCCACCATGTTGCACTGCCCCAATGGCTCTAAAGGTTGGTATCCACCATTTTCTGCAAGTTTCTCAGCTACCTTAGGATCTACTATGGACTTGGAAGGTGAGGGGTATTCAGTTGGTTACAATCTCACAGCTCAATACCGTACACGCTGGACCTTTAAGCAAAGCAAAGCATGAACTGTACAATGGAAATGTCTTCAGATCAAAAGGATTGATTCCATAGTCATGGATTTATGAAATTGCGTCCACGACACCGTTTTGGTCCATCCTCCAAGCAGCTTCATGCCCCACCAGGAGAGTGGTTTGTCACCAGATTTGGTCATTTCTCCTTCCTTTATTTGCTTCCACCATTGGGCTACATATAAAAAATAGTTTCTGTTTGTATGTTTCTATAACGGAGGGTCTGCACATGGTGTTGTCCGGCTTACTGCTTGGAATTTCTCATAAAGGAGGCGGATACGGAGTTGTGAACCAAAAACAAACATCACATCATTCAACTGTATTGTAATTATTATCTGCATTGATTTTCCTTTATCATAAAGCTGGAGGGAATTTTATCATAATTACATTTGTCACTTGTTTCTTCTGATAATATCAGCCCTTTATGAATGAATGGCACTTATGTTCTATACTGTAAATGTAGGCTGTTCATACCAAGAGTTGACAAGACAATGGAAGTAATGTAGCAAAGGGGGATGGGGGAAAGAAAGAAAAACAGACAGAAAATAAAAGCTGTCTTGACTCTTTAATTTAAGGGCATTCTCCTGTCTGTCATGACCCTGCCTCAGGCAGCCCGGGGTCAACCCTCAGTCAGGGTCATAAAAAGCAGGAGGTTGTCACTGGCCCGCGGGGGCCCTGTGGATGAGGTGACCCTGCAGGCGAAGCTAACCAGGTGAAAAAAAAAAAAAAACACAAAAAATGACAAGGTGATTCAGTTCCTGCTTTTGTTGCAGTCACCTCGAGCAGCTCTCAAAGCCGGATTGACAGCAGTTTACCTTCCTGCGCCGCACGCATCTATCATCCTGCTACAAATTCCACACTCGATTTTGCAACATGGCCACGACAGGCGAGTTTCCCCCCCTCCACCCCCCCAGAGTATCAGTGACAGAGCGTCCAAGGCCTCGTCTCCGCGTCCTCCCTGTAATAACTGTTTCTGACAGGCACTTTGTGCTGCTGAATAGCCTGTCTGTTTGACTAATTCTACAGCGTTTGGCATGTAAAAGCAGCTGTCAGCGCCACGTTTCTCAAATTACATATCTGTGAGGTAATTGATAAGAGCGGCTTGGTTGTGGTTTGTGTTTGTGTGTTTTCAGGTGTGTGTGAGGTCATTGTTAGCGTTTCTGAAACAATGACTGAGTGTGTTGTGGAAGGGGGTGGAGTTGGTTTGTTTGGTGGAAGGAATAAATTACATGCTTTGAATGTTTTTAAGTCATTTTACTTTGACTTAAAGCTGCTCTGATCAGTTTTGACCAACTCGAGGACAGAAAGACATCAACACACACACAAATCCTTCAGCATGGTCATTGTTACGATACACCGTGACCGCAGCTCTGCCGGGTCCGTGATTGCTTCGATTGAAGACGCTTGTTTCAGTGGTGTCGTTTTAACATGCATCACCTGGAAAATGTGATGTTAAAATGTCTTTTTTTTAATCTACTGCTATAAAATATACAACAGAAGAAGCAATTTTCCATCCTTGAGTATCCTGACAAAAAATATTTAGCCTTGTGTGTGAAGCAGCGTTTTATCTCTTCAACACTGAAACATCCTGCTGAGTTACTGATTGACCAAATGAGTCTCTAACCAGCTTCTGCTAGACGGAACAAACAACTTGTTTTGTTTTTATTTAGAGGTCAAACTCGGTTACAGCGTCACATTTATGTCATAAAGCAAAAACTGACTTTTAGCTTCAATTTCAGGTTCGTTCACATCAACATGAATCTGAGAATGTGACCGGCTCTCCAGTTTTAGTCGATGCAGTTTGACTCATTTCTGATTGGCTGCTTTCTGTGCAGGTGTGTTTCATTTCATCATTAGTCCAGACGAGCCTGCAGCTTGGCAAAGCGTCTCGGAGAGGTGATTCTTTGTGAGACGCCACGACACCAAAACAAGTTTCCATTACGTCTGTTTGTTCAAACTACAAAGAGTTTTTCTTTTTCTTTGGAGAGTTTTAACTCTCGGTAATGCGTTCTGGAAAGTCTGCTAATCGTGTTTCTGCAGAAGCTTAATTTAATCAGATGAATTCTCAGCAGTGCGTTCATTAAAAATCGTCATTTCCAATCAAAAAAACTTTAAAAATCAGAAAAGTAGAACTGGAAAATATGTTAAAATAAATTAATAAGTTCAGTTAATGAGAAAAGCTTCGTTGACTCCACTAAATTCCTGTATGATGTTTTTCATTGTAAGTCAGATTCTGTTTGGTACATTATTAATAACAAGAAAAACACCAAAGTTTCCATGAATTAAAATGAATGATCGTCCGTCCAGCCGAATGTTCTGACTGTCCGTCACAGTTTCATCATCAGGCTGCAGAGCTCGTGCGTTTTTAAGACGATAATTAAGGAGTGAGGTGAGGCCGTGGTGGCTCGTTGAAATTCCAGCAGAGTGTGTGTGTGTGTGTGTGTGTGTGTGTGTGTGTGTGTGTGTGTGTGTGTGTGTGTGTGTGTGTGTGTGTGTGTGTGTGTGTGTGTGTGTGTGTGTGTGTGTAAAAAAAGACACTTTTCACTTTTCCCCCCCGGGGGATCTTTGTATCTCATCTTCACAAACCGTAAATATTTTATGTTATAAAATATTTTATTATTTTATACGTGCAAATGAATAATTAAACAAAGCTTAAGAAAGACTATGCTGAGAACTTTGTTGTACGCCGGGGTGTGTGTGTGTGAATCTGTACGAGTGTGTGCATGACTGCATGGATGTGTACCTATACTCTATACATGTATGGATACCATGCATACAGTATATCTCTGTATGTGTGTGTGTGTGTGTGTGTCTGAGGAGTTCACAGGGACACCAGTCCAAACTGTTGAGGTGTTGAACGTGACCTCTGACCCCGTCTGACAGCCTGTTCAGCTGACTGCGCATTGTTGACCCCATCAGATAAAAAAAAACCCTGTGACCGGTTCTCCCCGACACAGCTGTGATCTTAAAACCCGACACAGAGAAACAATAAATGTCAAAGCCACGAACCAGCCCCGAAAAAACTTGATTCAAACTTCTTCTGACTGACTCAGAAAACAGAGACACTAAAGGACGGAGCCAGAACCGGAGCGCTGTGTTCTTCTGTAACAGAACAAAACAAATCGTGCCTCTGTCAGTTACCCCGTCTGAATTTGATTATAGAGATATTTAGTAGTTGTATTCAAGGCTGACCTTCTTCATACCACTGTCTTGTGTTTTACTGCAGAAGATAAATTTCTGACTCACTAACCGTGATTTACGTGTCAGATATGTAGCTGTTTTGCAACAGGAAGAAAAATGTCTTGTATGACTTCACTTGTCTCATTGCTTATGTCGGTATTAAGCTCGGTTTGGAAATAAAATCTCTCAGCATCTCTAAAAAAAGACTTAGCTGATATTGAAGTATGTACAATACAAGCAGCAGATTTCCATATGTACGTATATCTTTTATTAGACTGTCCAGCACAGACTTTTAGATTCAGAGGAAAATATCATAATCTATAAGGTTTGTGTCTTTTGAAGAGTGTAAATAAATAAATCATTAAATATTTTTGGTCAAACTCATAATTACATCTTGGAACAATTACCAAAAATAACTACTACTACTGTAAAACTTTAAAGTATTGTGCCTAAATACAATTTTGAGGTATATTTACTTCAGTATTTTTGCATTTTCTGCAGTTTTATAATTGTTCTCGTGACATTTCAGAGGGAAATATTGTACTTCAGTTCAGATTGACTTAGATCAGTGTTTCCACTGCCCCTGCATGTTTTAGATGTTTCCTCCTCCAGCACACCTGATTCAAATGAGTGGCTCGTTATCACTGCAGAGCTGATTAAGGCCCTGTTTACACGTACACGGGTTTCCCTTCGTTTGTATCTTTTACACGCAAACGGTGAATCCGCCTCTGAAAACGAATCTTTCTAAAAACTCCGGCTAGAGTGGAGATTCTGGAAAACTATGGGTTTGCGTGTAAATTGAGATAAACAGAGTTTTAGGCAGCTGATGCACCAAAAGTGCGGCCAGTGTTTACCTGTTGCTATGACGATGATCATGGAAGCAGTAGTTATGCTGGTTGATGTAGACGAAAACTTTTTTTGAAAACGATGCTATGTGCACGATGTTATTTTGGAAAACGGAAGGAGGGAAATATTCGTTTCTCAACATACCCAGCTATGTGTAAACGTAGCCTAAACTACCAAACAGTTTATATGAAGTAGTTAAAATCAGCATCAGCTCAAGCAGCCACAATATTAAAAACATGTATGAAACATGATTTCCAATGTCTCACTTTTACTTGCAGCGTAGTTCTATATAAATAAAGTGTGTGAGTAATCTGTCCAGCACGGAGCACTGCTCTTTCTCAGAATAAAGATTTTTATACACCAGCTGCTTTCTGCCACCGAATAAAAAAAAAAGGGATTGAAGCTCGATGTTCTCTTGTTTCCTGACATTTATTTCATTTCTGGCTATACTGAAGAGCATAAACATCCCATGTCCTTTTTTTGCTCCTTCTCTCCATCAGCCCAACACTGTTAAAACTTCAGCACACTTTATTTTGCAGGATCAGCGGCCTCCTCTTCTTTTCTTTTTTGATTTGTGTCACAAATCAGAACAACAGATTTGGTTTCAATTGTCCTGGAAGCTCTTTGGTGGTCCTGCTGGTTTGCTGTAATTTAGCTAATGCCAGAACACGAAGGTTATCGGGTCATACGAGGAAATGTTGGGCCACCGGGTCAAAGAAATCCCATCTGGAGGCGGTGGTCTTCTAATCTTCTAGATCTGCATCAAGCCTGTTACGCAAGATCAAGAGTACAGTTACACCGCCGTATTTTCTCTTGCTGTCTCTCATAGTTGTAGCTATTGATTGGTTGAGTATGCGGGAGCGGGGAGAACAGCTGGTTCACGTTGTGCTCTGGCGTCGGGCCTACTCTCCCAGGATTGCGTACGTGGGTGTAAGTCTTGTATGACCCAGTCAGGGTGGTGGGCCGGGTTTGGAGCTCTGCGTCCAGCAGCCAGAGACTGGAAACAGATGGAGTGAAGATCCAGGATTCAGTCTGCGGGGATTCATCTTCTTTTCTTTTCTTTTTCCTCATGTCCAATTGGCTGTGTTTTCCTGTTCTGGTTGTTTTCACAGGAAGTCTTGATTTGATTTGACTCCTGTCTTCTCCTTTGCCCTCCACGCCTCTTCACTTCACGTTTTTCCTCCTTCCTTTCTTTGCTTTCTTTCATTTCATTTCTAACAGCTCATCTCTCCTTTTTCCCTCCTCTTGTCTCATCTCACCTCCTTAACTCTCTTTTCATCTCTTATTTCTCCTTCACATGTTGTCCTCTCCTCCTCTTCCATTCCTTCGTTTTCAAATCTTCTATCCCCTCCTCCCTTCCACCATATTTTTATTTTCTCCTCTCCTCCTCATCCCTCCTCTGCAACCCCTGCCTTAATTCTTCCCTCCCTTTCTCCTCATACTCTCTCTCTCTCTTCCCTCACCCACTCCATCCTCTCATAACAGCCCGTGGAATGACAGGATAACATATGAAGCCAATCATCCCTGGGAGCGGCTCTGAAATATTTTCTATTTTTCTGGCCCCACCAGGATTCTCTCTCCAACAGCTTCTCCCTGTTTTTCGGATTCCTCCTCAGTTCTGTTCATTATGAACATTTGGAGCACAAATGTTTCAGTCAGCACGACTGCCAAAAGCACCAATGTGGGGGTAAAAAAAAAAATAAAGGTGGGAAAGCAAAAGACCTGCAATGAGAATACACTCAATAAAAAAATAATCTAATATGAAAATGATGCCAGTTTACACTTTCTCTATATTTAAGAATTAGACACGTAGACACTCGGATATTTTCACATTTATTGCACTCATACTTTCGTACAAGCTGTCAATTATGGCAGAATGCAGTGCAACGCGAGTACCCGTATGGTGCATACTCATTACAGTCAGAAAGTTGAGACACTTCCTGCACACACTGGTCGCCAATTTGGCTACGTAGCGGAAGGGGAGGAACCGCCGACATCGAGAAAGAAGCTGGAGATGAAGCGGTTGCATTGAATACCAAAATATACAAAGTCTGGGAGTCAAATGTTGCTGATGCTCCGCCAGTTTGCAATTCGGCGAAGAAAAGGTGTTTAAATCTTGCAGGGGGTTAGGGTTAGTGCAGCAACACTACCCTGCTGAAGTACATAACATAGTGTACTACTGTTATTTATTTAAACTGTGGAATGTTTGAGCTAAGAATAAAATCTCTGGGACTTTATTATTACATGTGCAATGATTACACCCTTTAAAAGGAGCAGTGTGTAGGATTTGGCGGCATCCAGTGATGAAAATTGCAGATCAGCACCCCCTCGCCTCACCCTCCTGTGAGTAGGAGAAAACGTGAAAGGCCCTGTGTGTGTTTGGTTTGTACGTTGCGGGCTCCTGTTGAAACATGGAGGACTCTGCGGATGAGGATCGGCTCCCTCTGCAGATATAAAGGTAATGAAAACACAACGGTTCTTATTTTCAGAACATACTCATGAATAATATATTCTGTTCCTGCCGTGTTCTGCCAACAGATCCCTCTAAATCTTACATGCCGGCTACTGTTTTTCATGGAATGTATAAAAAGCGCAGCGCGTAATCCCGAGGGCAACTGTGTTTCCAGAACAGCCAGAAGCAAATGAATTGTTTTTGTCGTTTCCCTCTAAATTCATCAGTGTCTAAACCAAACTCAGAGAGGCATTATGTTAAGAACGGCTCTTCCACTCAGCTCTGCGATGCGTTTTACCTGAACAATTATCAGCTTTTCATTTAGTCAGTCAAAGAAAACGATGTCAAACGTCTTAGTCTCTTGTAATTTCTTCCATAATTCCCATCACGTACGCACAAAAGACTTTTTTTCACGTGGATTTATCCTGTAATACTTTACTGACTTCAACTGGAATGTATTTAGATGGACAGATAAAGTACATTTCCACTATGTGTGGCTGTAATCTGGGCCAGGAGTCTGTGCATGTGTGTGTGTGCGTGCATGATGCAGAGCCTGTTTAATGAGAGATCTGGGTTGCTGTACGTTCAGCTTCCATGCAGACCTCCTCCCTCCCTCCCTCCCTCTGTCCTCCCTCTCTGTCCTCCCTCTCTCTCTGACAGGTCTCTGGGTAGCAGGTCTTAACAGGGGTCCCTGTTGCCCAGCAATGCTGGAGCTTCATATCGGCACTACACTGTCTTTTCAAATTCATATCTCCCTCAGATCCCGTGGGTGGCAGCTTTTGGATGCAGCCTAATCAGAATTCTCCTCCCTGTGAGTCCATGTCGTGTAAAAGTGGCTCTGTGAGTGTACAGCATGTGTGTATTCGGTGTGTGTGTGTGCGTGCATGCAAAGGATAAGTATAAGAGGATACAGCTATCTCAAAGGTCTCACATGTAGGGAGCCGAGACTCCGCTCGGAGATAATTCTTGCTGTGTTGTGCAAGATTTCGACAGAAAAAGGGTTGGTACATTTTAAGTGTGTGTGTGTGATAAGCAGGGGTGCGGCGGAGTACCTGCAGCAGAACCCGAGCCTCGTCAAACACGTTTGGAGTCGTTTATTATAACCCCGAGCGTTTCCCTCCTTAAGCTCAGGTCGCCCAATCAACGTCATCCTGACACCTGAAAATATCCGTCCGAGCTTTCTCTCACAGGAACCGAAGCGTGGTTCGTTAGAAGTGAGAACGTAACGCAGTCCAGCCACAGGATGTGACCCTAAATTTAAAAATATTTTAGGGGTATCAGATGACAGATGTTGACATCTGTTACCCTGCAGGCAAGAAGCCAAAATTAAGTGTGAGCAAACTGAAGTCTGCGCCGACTTTGAACACCTGATACCTGCACCGAAGGTGAATTATAGACTCTCAGGTTAGTCTCTAAACACTTCGCTCTGGGTGGAAGTTATTGGAACACCTGTATTTCAGTACCAAGGTGGTTGAAGTTGTGTGTTTGTGTGTATTGGTTGGAGCATCCATTTTCAACTGTAGGTCATCTTGTATCACAAGGGAAAAGGAAATTATTGTGCAGCCCGGTGTGTATAGTTCAAGTATAGATTTAAAGATTGTGGATGAAAGTAGGAAAGCTGGATCTCATTTGTAAATGTGCTGAACAGTGCTGTGCATGAACGAATTTCACTTTTTAAACCAATTATAACCCCATTTTTTACAGACACCAAGACATCTGTTCACTTGCAAATTGCCAAAACTGTATTAAACCAACACCAGGTCGGTAATTAATAATCTAGTTTGCTAACTCTAATACGTTTAATAAG
Source organism: Collichthys lucidus (assembly GCA_004119915.2). Taxonomy (NCBI): domain Eukaryota; kingdom Metazoa; phylum Chordata; class Actinopteri; family Sciaenidae; genus Collichthys; species Collichthys lucidus. The sequence goes on from CM014089.1 coordinate 6,347,879, forward strand.
GCTTAATCATGACACATCACTTGAAAGATATGACTTTCAGCTCAGGTTGCAGGGACGTGAATCACATTTTCTTATACACATTAAAAATATCTAACTCATGCATGGGGTCCAAAGTGTTTGTTCATGAGCCCTGATTGGGTAACATGAACCTGAACTACACACAAACACAGAGACAGTTTGATTTCCCAGCAAACATAAATAAATAGTTTGTTGAAGGTGAGCGACACAGAAATGAACGAAGTTGTGTTTCCTCTCCTGAACGTCTGCGGAGGTGATACACAGCGTTAACACGTCAATTAAAAAGACTCCATCGAAGGTAATTAATGCTCAGGTTTTTAATCACAGATTTATTATTGCAAGCAAGCAAGGCGAGGATTTATCCGCTTCAAAATGAGTTTTAAATACATGAATGTGGATTCATACCGAACACGCTCGCTCAATGAATGGAGGCTTTTTAAATATTTCTGTTTACTCAATCATCAGCCTTTGAAATCATCAATGACTACAATTTTTCCTCATTCCAAAAAAAGACAATATCACACTGAAAATCAATATTCCATTCACATCAGTTCATCACACTCAAATATCCAAATACATGTTGATATCCAATGTTTTTTTTCACCCAGCGATCTCTTGGATGTCGTGTTTGAACCCCGTCTCCTCCTTATGCACTTTATACTATGACATGACTTCAACAGCACATAGTTTTAGCTGTTTCCAGGCAGATAACGTATTTTGGAAGACTTCCAGCTTGGTTAAATCGACTTTAACCCCACTCTGTTTCCATAAACAACATAAATAAATGTAACCAAGGTTCCCAATTCTTCCTGAATCTCTAGACAATAATGTATCATGATAGGACTTCTGTGGAGTAAATTGGAAACTGACCTGTCTGATTTTTTTTTTTGCACTTGGAGCTGAAGTAAAGACTCCAAACTGAAACCATTTACTCGTCTCCCTCATCTTCTCCAGAACTCCTAATCGATGAACGAGCATGCTTTAAAAAGGGGATGTGTAAATGAGTCCAAACGACTGGGCATTCACAGGCCTCATTTCCTCAGTGATTAGATCAGGATCTCCTCCCATACAATGATGTTTTCATTATCCTACACTCCACCCCTCCTCTTCCTCTCTCTTCTACTCTCCTTTCGTCCATTAGGCGAGGCAGCTATAGAGCCCCGGCGGGCACTGTGAAACAATAACGCCGCGAGCATCGTCGCTCAGGAACTGGAAGATGTGATCATCAGATCATCCGACTGTAAAGAGAAGGTCACCTGAGCACAAAATGAGCTCCCGTTGAACAGGCGGCGTCGATAAATCAATATTGATTCTTGTCGTGGCTGAACACAAAATTAAAAACACAGAGCAGGGCTGACGGTCGGAGCATGAAGCTTTGACTATAATGCTGCCAAGTAAAGAACAGACAGATTTAATTCTGCCAGGAGTGTTAATGATAGTTGGTTAATGTACTCGTCCACTGGTTGATACGGCATGCATGTAGTTATTTAAATATCACAATGTAAAGCTGCATTATTGATTTTTATTGGCCACCTGGGAGCAGAACTCGAGGGTTCATTTAAAATTATATTTGTGCCTGTTTGATGAATTTAAAAGCAAATATTTGTTGTCATTGCAGCTCTGGGTTGGTTTTTACCAACTCATCATCCAACTCTTTAACTGTTATGCTCTACTGTTAAACAGCCAGTTGGTCTGCAATTTAGTGCCGGTCAGGTGGTGAACATTATGTTTATGAAAGATTATTTTTCTTTAAGCAATTGGAAACATGCTGTAAGAACTATGGATGTAACAATGCATCGTGACACGATTAAAAATCGGTACAAATGCGTGACGACTCGCATCGGTTGACAGAAAAAATGAATCTTGATTCTTGTTGAATGGGAACCCGCACAGCGCGTGCTCTCACTGGTCAAACAGGCTTCCCGCCGCGTTGCGTGAGCGTGGCGTGTTTGGTCCGTCCTGCACGCGACTTCAAACCCACCGGGAGTGTTTCAGGAGCGAGCGCTTAGCCCGCCAGACTTTGTTTACCTGCTCAGATTTGGACATTTTCCCGGTGTATGTTCTTCTAAACATGCTTCCACATGTGTAAATATGCTACGTAGTTAGTTAGTTTGTCTGTTTTTACGACTGGCAGTTTGCACGGGGTATTTTATTTTGAAAATCCACCGGGTTCTCTTTGCTTTTTCCGTGTCTGGCTTTCGCCCGCTCAAGGTGCTCTGTGGAAATTGATGCGTGCTGCTGCAAGTTTTTATGTTTTTATTTTATTGTTATGTACAAAAAATAGGTCATATTAGACCCTGAATAGTTTGTAATGAGTAATGAAATGTTGGGATAATTTTTGTATGTACTTAAGTTCCCAACTTCATTGTGAGATTAATTTAAAGCTTTAGTTAGAAAAATGATCAAATTAATTCGGTTGCTCTCTGTCCTTTTTGCACGGGAAAAAAATGTGGCTAGTGGAAATTCTGATTGGCTGGTAACTTCAGAAACTTACCAGCCACATTGGCTGGTGATCAAAAAAGTTAATTTAGAGCCCTGGTTACGCCTCCTCGAGGGCTGGTCATAATTAGTTTGTAGCTCATTTTCTTTTTAAAAAATCGCATCGTGGGGCGGTCGGTAGCGTTGTGGGTTATAAGCGGCCGCCCCGTGTGTGGAGGGCATAGTCCTCGCTGCAGCTGGCCCCGGTTTGAATCCCGCATCGGACGGCTAATTTACTGCATGTCACTCCCCCTCTCTCTGCTTCCTGTCTATCTTCAGCTGTCCTATCATTAAAGGCCAAAAAAAAAAATGGTATCGTGACTCGAATCAAGTCGTGAGTTGAGTGTATCGTTACATCCCTAGTAGGAACAAAACAAAGAGCTAAAAGAGGCTAAAAAGCAGCAGAAACATACGGGATAAGCTGAGCTGCTGTTATAGTGTCACCTACAGCAGTATTTGGGGATGAGGTGTTATATGTACTGCAGTAAGTGTATTACAGTATTACCAAGCATTGATTTTATGTTCCCCCAGAATAGATTATGAATTTCCTTCGACGATGTCTCACGATTTATCCACGGCAATAAGAAAAACACATTTAAATGAAATGGAAATGTCAGGCTCGTAATAAATAGCTTTCATTTAGCTCATCAAGTCGCATATATTTCAGATCCAGATAGATGCAGTCGGTAAACTCGCCCTTTAGTGTGACGTACGAAATATCTTCTTCCTTCCTCCTCCATCTTTCATCTTCCATACATGTTCCACTCAATCTCTCCCTCTGTGTCTTCCACCCAATTCAATATCCTTTATTGGCATGAGCGTTATTATATAAGCAATACTGCCAAACTGTCTGGCCGCGTGTCCCCAGCCGCACAGTGTTAGTTCCTGTTACAGACTATATTTACCTGACTGTACGACAGAAATATCTGACAGCCTCAGATATCTGCCTTCAGTAGCCGACCTGCTCGTTGTAATGGGGAGATTGTTCCTGATTGCATTGATCTGAAGCTATATTTAGAAAGCGGGAGTGTACCAAACATTTATCAGTGTCTGCAAGCTGCTTCAGCTCGGGAGAATACTCGGCCTGTCTTCATTTCTTTTTTTTTGGCTTTTGGCTTTTGGCATTTGTTTTCTGCCTTTTCTGTATTTGTCTCCAAGGAACAGCAGCGCTGTTTCTGTTCAGTGGCTACGTGTTGTTTTCGGTTTGAACCCAGTGACTGTGGGAAACTGGGCAAATTCCAACAAGCTCTTGTAAAAAAAAAAAACTGATGGAGGGAGACGGGAAGGTTTAAAAGCGCATGCACTGGATTCTGTTTCCATAAAATATCAAGTATCAGATATGAGGCAGCTGCCTGCTGATATGATGGAGGTTTCTTCTTTATGAGAGTATCAAACGCTAATTCTGGATATCGTGTCCTGTGTTTTTAGTCGTGGCTTGATGGGCTCGTCTTAAAATGTGGAGTGAACGATGAATGCTGAACATATTTTTAGCATAAAAGGTCGTGATAAAATATCGTTATACTGCCAAAAATGTTGGTTAACAGCTTGAACATGGAAGACGTCGACCTAAGAGTCGCTTATACACACCCACGTGCACAGACATAACCAGCTGTATGAAGACACATACACGCACAATGTCATAGATTTTCATCTCACATGGGGGATTAAGACGGTGGGAGTCGTCGATGCACGTTAAGATAGCGTGAATAATCTCATTGTAACCCGCGAGGGACTCGTTTCAATGAAGACGTCAGTTTATTTCCGCGGAGCCGCCTTCTGTCACGGCTCGACTTGTTCATCTTAATGACTGATTTCATCTAGCGATGATCCTCATCGTCTTATCTCTGTGAAAACAAATAAAATAAATATTAATATCTGCCGCCGAGATAAATGAGACTTTTCTGATGTAAATCAAACGATGAAAATCCAGCGCGAGTCGAGTTGTTGAGCAGAGTGACATCATCCTGTCTCATTTAGTCTAGAGGAAATAATTTTTGTTTCTGCCGTTTGACATCAGAGTTGTAAATTGCGCTGCAGTCCGCTGGAGAACATCAGGTTTAAATTTCAACTTTTTAAACTCGATGTTTGTTTTGTCTAGCAGGATATTTATATATATATATAAATAAAAAAATCTCTGGAACAAATTATTTGTGATTCGTTTTGGTGAACATCCAGAAATTCAAACATTGTGCTTATTTGAATAAAAAAGCCTGGCTTATGTATACTTTTACTTTCAGCACTATAGTCGCCATCCAATTCAGGCTACGCCTTTTTCAAAGCACACACGCCAAGTTTGTCATGATACCTCTCAGACTGCAAAAGGTTTTATTTTACAGTACGAAAAGATTCAATAATCGTCGTGCACCACGGAGTCAGCTGCTCAGCGGAGCCTTCGGGTGACCTTAAAAATATTTTTATTCACTTGGTTGGTGATCACTGATCCATCCGATTATCATTTATTATCATTTATTATCCTGCTACACTCTTGTTCTCCATCATATATTAAAGTATTACATCAAAATCTGCTCTATGCTCCGATATGGAACTGGCCCCATTTTATCACAGCTAATCGGCGGTTTTGTTCAGGTGCAACTTCCATTTTTGGCTTTAAAAGTTGACGAGCAGCGGCTGAATGCGTCCAGTAGTTTTGGTATCAGTGAGTTTAGACTCATCCCATGTGGGAGGGCTCATCCTGGAGGATGGGCCACATGCTTTGGACAGCTCAGCCTCTGAGTTTAGACACACGTTGATGTTGAAGACCTCTTTGAGTGTTTCCTTTGAATATGACACCTACACATTGGAAAGGGCAGGTCTGCTTCCTGCACACCAAAGAAACGCAGCCCTTGAAAAAGGTTTTATTTCCAGGATGAAAGGACCTCTTGGGCCTTGAATTTAACTCTGTACTGTACAATGACTTGAAGCCACACACACACACACAAAAAAAACAACAGGCTCAGAGGCATAAACACACATACAGAGATGAGCAAGCACATATTTAGTTTTCTTTATTGCACTATTGTTGTTGTTTTATCACCTGTACCTTTTTTATAGCACTTTGTAAATCTGTGTTTAATGGTCCTATAAAAGTGTTATTATTATATCCACGCACAGGATGAAGCCAGATACTTCTGCATTTTTCAGATTTCTTTCTTTTATAAAGTAGCAACTTAACGACATCGGCCTTCAAAGTTCACTCACACACGTTATTTGGATGCACGCGCTCGCGGACGCACACTGTGCTCTCGCAGGCAAAGCGAGTGAAATTTTTCAAATCCGAAGCAGGATGAAACAGTATGATGTCCTTGGGGGGGAACAGAGAGGAGTTGAGTTACATGCAGTTTAAGTGTCTCCCTGCTGCATGGTGTGTTCCATAATGTTACTCCTGCCAACAATAAAGAGCACAGAGGCCCGGTATGCTGAGCCGGCACTTCTAGTTCCACATTTTCCCTGTATTAAAGGAAGAAAGTTCGAGAAACCCAGAGATGCACTCCAACACCAGCCGGCATCAGAGAAAATGACAGATTGCTGAGTTTATATCAGCACATATATACCTCCTGTGATAGTTTGTGTAGAATATCCAAAGCTGTAGTAAAACTGAAGCCTCCGAACATAATCGCAGGATTTAACAAGGATGCACAGCGTCGACGTGAAGACAGAGTGCAAGCATGAGCAGCTTCAGAACAACGTTCACCAGGCAACCGGTTATATTCTCACCTTTTTTAAAGTGTGTGTGATTTTAATCAGTGTTCTACATTGGCAATCAATCAATCAATAATTACTGCGTAATGAGAAAAAAGTCACACGGAGAATTATCGTCAGACTCTCTCGGTTCAGTTTTTAGACACAGGCATGATTCGATTTGTATCCAAAATGTTTAAGTTAGACACCAATTAAACAAAACCTATTATTGCTGTGTTAGGTGATAATGTGTCAGCGGCTTGTTGTGCTGCCAAAAATCCTGAATTCAGGTATTAGTTTTTAATTTCAGCATGTTTTAACACCGGAAGAATCATAACTCAGAATGCCTAACATGACATGTTTTCAAATACATTCACAGCTACTCAGCAACCTCCACTTTATACTGGTGAACATTTTTTTTGTGATTGGTTTTTTCATCTATTGTTCGGGAAGCTCGACCGCGGCTGCTGATAGATCGTCTTAAAATGTAAAATATCTGTCAGTGAGTGACAAAATCAATCTGTAAACTGAGTGATTTACATCCTGTCCATCAATGAGTCATCCAAACGCTCAGTCATCAATCAGTCAGTCAGTCAGTCAAACGATCTGCTCTGCAGTGCCACAAGAAACTCAAAGGTATTTAAAGTGAGAAAATATAAAATAAAATATTTCCATCTGCTCGAGTCGCTCTCCTGTCTGTATCACAGCAAGACAATATCACTGACTGTCAGTCCTTGAGCAAGATGAATAGAGAGACCCTGCAGTAAAGTACCGAGGTGAGATGATGTTGCTATAGAAACCAATACATTTTCTTGCCTCGCACACACAGCGCTGTAGTTAATGAACCTGACTAAACAGAACGGGTCTCCCCATTGTTAAACACTGACGTGGGCTTCTGAGCACACTTCTAATGTAATGGAAATTAGCACAGCGCCGCGGCGCTGGACATGGCACCTTTTTAATGTCGAGTGCTTGTGATGCGATGCGGAGTGACACGCTTAACTGCCCCTGTGGGAAAACCCAACCTTAGACCCACAGCAGTGCTGATTCACAGTGATTACACAACACCATAAAACAACATGAAAAAAAAATAGATTTTTAATAAAAGTCAAAAATGATTCTTTCAGATCTGTATTCAACTGTGGCATGTTGCAAACGCCCTGCAGGTGACAGAAGTTTAAATGGATCCTTGCAACATTCACAGTAAAGAACCCTGAACAGCACCAGAACATAAAAGATTACATTTTTTAAAAATAAAGCACATTTCTCAATACAAAGTGCATGATAAAAAAAAAACTTTTTTGGTTTAAAACCTCAGAAAAGTAGGTGCAGGATGGATTCTCGTGTGATTTTGTGAACTCACGACTCCATCTTGCAAATTCAGCTTGATCCAGCAGAATTTCCACAAAGGAGACCCAAAACACAGAAATTTTTTTTTTTTTGGCGTAACACAACTGAAACACTCTGATGTGCTGAGTGAATGTGGCATCTGTTCAACACTGAAGATCTTGATTCTCTTAAAAAAGGAGCATCAGCGTTTCTTTGTCTGCAGCTGGACGGGCTCGTGATCATTCACCATTCTCAGATCTGTTCACATAAAATCAGGTGTTTGGAATTACCGATGCACAGACTTGTCTCGCCTCTTCGCGGTGTAATAATGGCAGCTGATTTAGGAATGATCTTCTTTTTACTATGAGCTGCTTCATGCAGGGACTTCAGGACAGAAAAGAAAGTGAAAATAAATAATAAATTGCTCTGCTCTTATTCACACCAAAAAAATATAATGCATTGTAAGTCATTGTAGCTCAGGTCCAGATTTACTGTTTTGATAATTTCAATAATGATGTCAATATGAATTACGAAAGAAGAGATAAAGCTTTTGGCAGAGCGGTCCTCGTAATAAATGACACACTCCTTTAAAAACCTTTAGATAATTTGTATAAAGTTGACCTGAGACATCCTCATGTCTGGACGTAGAGTGCAACCACTTGCCAAGCTTGTTAGTGCAAGGTCAAACCTGGCTATATTTTTGGAGTGTTGAGTCAAGAGGATGCAAACATTAACGTCTCAGTTTTTATGTGTAAATACAAAGAACCTTGAACCTTTATTTAAGCCACTGTGTTTGCTCCAGTGATTTATAATGCAACAAATGCCCCTAACAATGAGCTCCTGCTCAGGACTGTAGAACGGTGCCCCCCAGTGTGCAAACACACACAGACAGTCATGCGGAGAAAGCCAGATATTATGCAACAACCACAGACGACATGACATTTGAATGGGAAGTCGGTATGTTGAAGTGAAACTCATGTTAGATCCTGTGCGTCTTTATCACCCTGTCTCTACAGAGTCTGTCCACCTTGTTATGGCCTTATCTCACTCCTTCACTCACTTCTTCTCTGTATTCATTCATCTGCTATACTTATGAGTACATTCAATCCAAACCAGAACTCTGACCCTAGACTAAAATTATCCGAGAGTCTTCCCCGAACTTAATTCCAAACCCCATAAATAAATTTTGGCTAGCCAGAAGATCCTTATTTTGCAATTCCTCCCTATTTTCCTAAACTAGCGGGAACAATGTTCCTCTTTAGTATACTATGCAAGTATGCACACTCTCTCTCTCTCTCTCTCTCTCTCTCTCTCACATTTCTTTCTGTCTCTCTCCCTGACTCCAGCCAACGCTGGCGCGTGCAGCGCTCGACCCTTTTTGCGCTTAGTCAGCTGAAAGTACGGATGCATCGTCTGAACCGAAAAAGCCTCTCTGCATTCCTGTGGCAGCATCTAAAGGAACATTTCAGTAAAAAAAAAAAAAAATCAGCCGTGCCGTCCTAATGAGATCAAGATGGATTATGAGCTGCACTCTGCAGCGAGCTGCCAGCGCCTGACACGGCCCCATCGTACGCCGAGCTGCTGCTGCTCCCTAAGATGTAAAAAGGGGCAACTTTTAATCTCATTTCCCCCCCTCGTGGAAAGCCATAATAAGTAATCGTGTTACCCATCAGCCCCGACTCTGTGCTCGGGTTATGTGCATTACTGACAGTGAGAAATGATCTGTCTGAAATTTAACCCAGCACTTACCTCTAAGGAGATATACACTTGCATGGATGTACGTGTGAAAAAAGGTGTGTTCATATATGTGTGCTGTGAGGAATATTCCAGAGATATAAAAAAGTGAAGTCAAAGAGCATCCGACTGCAAATTCAAGACAAACCTCCTGAAGCCTGTAGAGTAGAACAGCGTTTACTCATCTGTCCAGTTCAGCCACACACACTGATTCAAACTCTCCAACACATGAGGAAACCATTCAGATCAGATCCATTTATACTGTCAGTGATGCTTTCCAACATTTCTGATTTGTTCAACAGGACAGCTTCACTGGACATGAAAAAGATTCAGTTACACGAGTTACTGTTCACGAGCTTGTTTCTATAAACTGTCGCCCAGATAAATTAGATCGTACTGTGGCCATTTAGTGTTACAGTTCCACAAAGTTGGGAGGCGCAAAGAGAGAACAGACAAAAAAAATCCTGGATAATCTTTCCAAAGATGTCTTGTCCCTGTATGCCGCACTCAAAGTATCTTTGCTGAAGTGTCTTGTACCTGCTTTCTTTCAAATGTCCAGCAGGGGCGACTCCGCTGGGTTTGTATTGGCTGTAATGGAAAAATGAGCCTACTTCTCGCTCAGTTTATCACTTCAGAAAACAGATTCCACGTAAGTTTATGGTCTAAGTTGCTAGATTCAAGAATTCTTTCATACTCATTCTTTCATATTCATATTAATTTGCTTCCACTGGCAACATTTCATGAGTAATGAATACATCAGTGACAAAATCCAGGGAGTGACGGCTGAAAAATGAAAAGGCAGTTTAATATTAATTAGTTATATTAACTGACGAAGTGACATCTGCTTCTGAAGATCTACTCTAAATGATTCATAGTTTAAAATTTAAAATTTAAAAACAGATCTCTACGTTCCCGTCTTATCGCCTCAGACAGTGCACCGACGGAGTTAGAATCAAGCGCACCTCCAGTCTGTGAACACCATCAGATGAGTCAGTAACAGATCATCAGTTGCAACAGTTTTCCATCCTCCCCCTTTCTCTGGCTCCTTCCTCCCTCCCTCCCCCTCCACAGTCCAGTCATCCCTTCCACATCCCGGGTCCCAAACATAACTTCCCCCGGCACACACACTCCGATAAAGCGCAATTAACTTCCTTTAGCTCCCGTCTTATAAATATTCATTAGCTCAAGCATGTTGTCATTTTGTTCGAAATGATTGCAATCGAATTAGCATAATTAAACATTATCTATGGTAATGCTGGTGGACGAGCAGCCCCGGCGAGACTCCCCAGCCGCGTTTCGATGTGTGTCAGAGAAGCATGATGGATAATATAATTATGTTTGGGAGACAATGGGAGCCCTGCGGTATTGTTATTAATGTGCTCCGTTAATAACAACGCCCCCTACATGAATAGGCATGTCTGCAGGAGGATTTCTGTGTGTGACGGGGAGAGAGAGAGAGAGAGAGAGAGAGAGAGAGAGAGAGAGAGAGAGAGAGAGAGAGAGAGAGAGAGAGAGAGAGAGAGAGAGAGAGAGAGAGAGAGAGAGCATGTCGCTCTGTGTGTGTGTGTGTGTGTGTGTGACAGATCTGGTGTATTTGCGTATGTCTTTCCAAAAATGTGTGTGCGTGTGTGTGTGTGTGTGTGTGTGTGTGTGTGTGTGACAGATCTGGTGTATTTGCGTATGTCTTTCCAAAAAATGTGTGTGTGTGTGTGTGTGTGTGTGTCTGTGTGTGTGCGTGTGTGTGTGGGTGTGGGTGTTTGCATGCGAGTTGGGGAATGTGTGTGGGAGTGTGTAGCAGAGAGGAAGTCAGAGCCACGTTATCAGGCAGATTATTGGCCTTTTTATTAAACATTTGGATCATTACCAGCCACTTTGGACGCCCAAATTGTTCATTTTTAAGCTTTTAATTAAACAGAATGATTAAATGCTTATCTGTGTCTCGAGAAAATTCCTGTCGGATTATCTCGAAAATGCATCGTCATGAAGCTTAAAGAGAAATTACTCCGGAATCTCTGTAAAGTTGGATGCAAGACATCGGCCAATGTTGATGAGATATGTTGATTTTTAGTTACTGCAAGCCAAAAATAATCCTGTATCCAACACTTCCCTTAATGCAACTTGAACTGAATGCTACTATATGATAAGCTGTCCATGCAGAAGTGAAACAAAGCATCCACTCAAAAGATCTGGTGCTTCATTAATAAGGACGTAAGTGGATTGTAAGTGAATTTTCTTTCTGGATTAATAATCTGTATCTGTGATGGATGAATGAGGACGGCAGCATGGACGATTGTGTCATTTTTCTCACTCATGTTAGGAAGTATTTTTCTTTTTCTGTTACTTCTCTGTTTTGTGGTACTTTACTCCTCGTGCACCTTTATTTTGAAGGTAGCTTTCTCCAAGGACTGGCCACAACAGAACCGTGTGGGATATCAATGCATTACCACTGTTGTGAACATGGACAGATGTACAAGTCTTGGTCACTTTCTCATTTTCTCTTCTGAGCTTCCTCCGTCAACTTCCTTGCTTGATCGTTTCGCCTCTGTCATTACGTCCATAGAAGCTGCTGAACGGTCACGTTGCTGACACATGAACACTCCCGTATCTTACGCCATCGATGCCTGTAGTTCCTCAGACAAGTGATCCTGTGTGATCTTATGGCTTCACCTTTGCAAGTTCGGCAAACCTGCTGTGATATTTTGATGCGTTTGCATTTTATTCATTGTGTTTTATTCTTGTCATTGTCTAAATGCTGTTTTGAGACCGTTTCTACTCTGTGCATGAACATGTTAAGATTTAAAGCTTCTTCTTCTTCGTCATTCGTTCAGTTTTGACTTGAAAACCCCTTCAAACCTTCTCTGTGAACTGTAATGTTGCATGCGTTCATACTTGCCATGCTGACACTTGTAGATCTAAAATTACACCTCCTGTTGCAACTGAACGGAAAAAAAAAATCCACGTGTTTTCTCCACGTGCGTTTCACGGGCGTGTCCGTCTGAGGAGAACACTCCCTGTACGAACTAAACAGAAACACCGGATGAGTCATAAGGGTGTGTGTGTGTGTGTGTGTGTGTGTGTGTGTGTGTGTGTGTTTGAGCGTGTGAGCGTTCCCATCCATTCACCACAATAACACAGACCTCACAGGCCAGCGGCTCTGCGCCCAAACCCATCCATCCTGATGACAAGCAGTGTTTACATAGTGATGGTTACTTACAGACAGACAAGCTCACGGTGAAGTTTGATCTATGATTTACACTCAGGAGCCGTAAAAGCTGCGATCCACATTGGAGGAGCCGGCGACCCGCCTCCCCCGTTAATCTCTTGATCTGCTGTTGAGTAATATTTTTCTCATCACTCTTACAGCAAGTGGAATAAAAAAAATATCTGCCAGCGGAACGAGAAGATTTGTCACTGAAACAGTTTCAGGAGTTGTCATGAATAAAGTCGCTGTGTGTTGAAATGAATGAGGTCATTTGGATTTGGGCTCCAGGAGAGAAGTGAAGAAAGATGGTTAGCTGGAACTTCACTACCCACAATTCCTGCCAATTAAAGCTGAAGTATCAAACTTTCTGCATGATTTGCTGTGAGATGTTATCAAGCTTGATTCACATGTTCCTGAATGATCAGCTCTTGTTTTGGGTAATTTTTCTGAACATGGTGGTTCCACCTGAACCTTCGGAAGCAGCTGGGATCAGGAGATCGTTAAATGACGCCAGGATCCATCTTGCTGGGTTTCAAACTATGAATCTGCTTCCTATGAGGAACTCCTGGCAGCCATGGCGTGAGCTACATTACATTACATTACATTACATTACATTTCATTGCATTTAGCAGACGCTTTTACCCAAAGCGACTTACAGAGGAGGACATAAGCTGACACAGAGTAGTTGTTAGTTTTGTTAGTTTTAGGCAGGGAAGCATTTTCGACAGAGAAAGGTTTTTAGAAGTTTTTTAAAGGTAGAAAGGGATGTTGCTGTTCTTGCAGCCGTTGGTCGGTCATTCCACCATTTGGGGACGACCACAGAGAAGAGTTTAGAGTGACCTCGCTTTGCGAGAGGCGAGGGTACGACTAGACGGTTTGAATGAGCGGAGCGTAACGCCCTGGTCGGGACGTGAGCCTTCAGTAAGACGCTGAGATAGGCAGGGGCAGATCCTGTGATGGTTTTGTGGGCTAGCGTCAGAGCTTTGTGTTAAACTCTGGCAGCTACAGGCAGCCAGTGCAGGTCGCTGAAGAGTGGGGTGACGTGTGACCTTCTGGGTTGGTTAAAAAACCAGTCGCGCTGCAGCATTCTGGACCATTTGCAAAGATTTGATTGCACAAGCAGGCAGGCCGGACAGGAGCGAGTTGCAATAATCGAGGCGGGAGCTGACTGTAGCCTGAATCAGGAGCTGAGCGGCATATTGGGTCAGGTACGGTCTGATTTTTCTAATATTGTACAGAGCATAGCGGCATGACCTCGCTACGGAGGAAATGTGCTCAGAGAAAGAAAGACGATCATCTAGTACCACGCCCAGGTTTTTAGCAGCATGGTTAGGGGTGATAGTGACAGAACCAATTTTCAAGTTGATGTCATGGCGGATTGACTCATGGTCATTGATGACCAGGAGTTCGGGTGTGGTTTAACCAAGCCGCCAGGAAGAGACACAGTGGCCAAACTGTGCAATGACAGCGATGCTGTTTGTCACGTGATGAAAGAAGCAGCTGTAAAACAGTCTGAGCGTCCCAATGTCCATTAAATATCTGGTCTCACTGTCCGATTTTGATTCATTTAGCCCGATAACCTTTTGAAAATCTACCGCAGTACCGCACAAGTGCCAGTGGAAGTCTCTGGTGTGCTCGCTCTATGAGAAGCATATGCAGAGGATCTGGGTGATTTTATGCCTGGAAATTGAATTTTGTTGGCTTCTTGCACCACTGAACAGTTTCCATATGAATAAAAAGCTGTTTCCTCAGTCCTCTTTATACGTCCTAGGTGTGTGTGATGCTTCTAACATCAGTTATGTCATGTTTACCCTCCAACTGGCTTCAGTAAGAACTTTATCTGCTTCATTGATCCGATTGGTTGAAGTCCGCCCGCGATAGGCGCCAATAGACAGATGTGTCACCTTTTTCCAAACGACTTCCCAGATGGTTCCGTGTAACAAACCTCCTGGCGCGGTCCGGTCATGGATCCAGCCAGTGCTGACTTTCACTGTCTCACATAATAAGCACGGCACCATATATTCCTCTGACACATCGGCTTGGATCGGTTTCTGTTTGGTCATCTCACGTAACGTCAAGCCCGACTTGACATCAGACTGATTAGACGTGATTACTTCGTTCATTACGAGCAACGTCACCTGTCAGACTGAGGGATGTCGAACTCTGTGTTGAGCTTGGATCCATTTTTTTCCGCCTTTGGTTATTTCCACTCTGAAAAATCAAACTTCTTTACGAAATGCTTATTTTTTTCTCTCTCTCTCTCTCTCTCTCTCTCTCTCTCTCTCTCTCTCTCTCTCTCTCTCTTTCTCTCTCTTTTCTTTTCTGGCTTTTCTCGCTACTTCAAATATTATTTTTTTTTCCACATCTGTTTCAGGGCATTGCATCAAAGCCAGTCATTTGAATCATCTCACAGTGGCAAGAGCTGAGCACTGAAATGTACCAATGCTCTCACCAACATTGCGCCGTTAAATTTAATGCATGAAACCATCAAATAAAAAAAGAAAATCCAAAACATAAAGAGTGTTACTTCCTGCAGCAGCTCTTGTTTGACTTTATTCACAGCCAGAAAAGTAGCATGAGCCCTGGGAGTGAATACACAGACCGCAGATCCAATCTTCAGTAAATTATCCAGACACTCTGCAGATTTTTTAAAAAAAAGACCATTTTCCCCTCAATACTATATCTGCTATGAGAATCTAATTTGAGCAAATACTCTGTCTGCCTAACATTTAGCCTGGATCCAGTCTCCATGAATTATAACTACCGACTCCACGACAAGACACTCACGCAGGAAATATATCTGAATATCTGTTTTGCACTTTTCCGCCGACAGCTACCTAAACCGCCGTTAGTTCTTTCCAAATATAACCACACTGACAAAACAGAAAATACTGGATACTAACTGGATTACTGTGATTTAATGTTGACAAATCCGTCGGGATCTTCTCAGAGAGAACCAAGAGCAGACTCAGTGAAATGTGTCACGTACAATTCATAGCAGGCGAAAACCAAACGAGAGGAGATGCTCTTCTCTGAATCTCAAACTGCTCCCGGACCATGACACGGGCTCAGACGGATGGTGAGAAACATTTTCCATTAACCTCTTGTATAGTTCGTTTTTTGAAAGAAGACCTGCCGACTTATTGGAAGAATATTTCTGAAATAAATCATAATGAAAAACCTAAAATTATCCCGCTCTGCCGGCAGATATTTTCACTTGTTTGTACTAAAAAAACGACGCTGGGATTCACTCGGCGAGAACATCAGGTACAGAACATATTGATCTGATATTATTCCTTCTCATTATGGAGCTTATTTTACCTCGCGAGCTGTAACAAGAGCGGCGGCGAGAGATAAGGAATAGAAAAGACGGAATCACGCTGTCATTTCATGTCATGTAATTGTCACGGTTAAACGACTCTGGCAGCTGTGACACTTTGAAATCACAGGTCAGGACTTTAATACTCGGCAGCCAGAAGAAAGAGACGGTCCCAGCCCGCGGCCCGCAGCACTCCCTCAGAGTTCACAGAGGGCGTAATAAAGGAAATTATACTAATAACTGGCGGGGGGATATGCATAGCGGGTTATGTAATTGTACTCTATATCAATCAATAAAGTCCTGACCTGGGAAATGAGCCCAGCATTAAGTCTGGGACTCTGTTCCTTGGCACCTGCTGTGAGCGCTGAAATGAAAATCAGCATGCGAGTGAAAGAGGGGAAAGGGAAGAGGGTCTGTGTGCGTTTAATATGCTGACTGACAGGACTGCAGTGTGTGCAATGCATGACGGGGAGGGGGGCGGTCATATTAGGTTGTCATATTTTCTCCAAAAATGTGTTGTTCACCGCAGGCTGTCAGAATAAACCCAACAATAAAATAAAAGCACCGTGTTTTATAATCAGAGATATCGCAATACGTGCACTGATTTCATTATATACACATCCCACAGCCCCCAGTGACAACAGGATATTACACATTAGCAGCTGGATACTTAATTAGTATAGTGAATTGTACTTTCCCCCTTTAGGAACATAATACACCAGGGGATGTATAAGTTGCTAAATGGAAAGTCAGCAGATCAGCGAAGATGGAAAAAAAAGCTTCAAATAACAAATAGAACTAAAGAAATATGTTTAAATTCAAAGAGCTGTTTAATCCGGCCACATATCAGGTTATATACAGTGATTAAACAGAAGGTACAGTTAGATATTTAAAGCTTTGCTTTGCCATTAATCATGTTAAAGCGCTCACGCTGAAGATGGAGTGACAGCAGTCGTCAGCGGTGGTGAAAATAAAGTATAACTGCAGCATCTTCACCACTAAACGTCTGTTCAGCTTCACATTACACTTTGAAAATGTTTTTATTGTCTTCTATCTATTTTATGGTTTTTATTTTGTTCCACGTTCTTTTTTCTTTTCGGGTTCATTAGTCTCCCGTTGTTTTACAGCGTCACCTGCACTTTGGACTAAACCAACCTCTATATGTTTAATTAATTGACTGATTTTTATAGATAGATTTTCTGATTCCAGTAGCTCTGCCGCTCGGAAGGCGATGCTTTTATGCTTTTATGTGCGTGGATTGCTCGGCGTACGCTGAGCAGAGGAAGAACTGGGGTAGTTAGCATTATAATGATACTGTTCTATTCAGACAGACAGAAAACAGACTTTCAAATCACCAGTGTTGTGTTGAATTTACTTTCTGTCTTGATTAGTTGTTGGATATTCGAGACAGAAAAGGCCAAAACCAAACCTGGGTTGCTGCAGCATGATCCAGTCCCTGTGCATGGGCCTCCCTGAGATGACTTTCACTGGCAGCTCATGGCCTGATGAAGACTCCTTGAGTCATAACATGTTGGTTCATCCATGATTGAATAAACGATTGTTAGATTTTCCAATTAGAGTTCCAACCGAGTGCCTCATCACTGACCCACAATGGTTTTCAGTTATTCTGGTTGATTATGGGGAAGGTGGCTGGAGCATGTAAATCACCAAGAATCATAAAGTTTAATGGACTGTGCTCTGAACACCTATTCACACATTCACAGTGCCAACTGCTCATCGGTTTGGGGAGTTTCGCCCAAGATATCGACTTCAACATGCAGACTGAAGGATCGAACCGCCAATCATCTCATTGGTGGACGACCCGCTCCACGTCCGAGCCACAGCTGCCCCCCTTTTTCAACCTTTCTTGGGGAAGGTGATGGTTGTTCTGCCCCAGGTACAATAAAAATAACAGCAATGTCAAGTCAAGTGAAAGAGATCCATGACATGTAGAAACCTCAAGGTACAAATACTGTGGAGCTCGGTGCATGATTGACAGGTTTATCTGCCTATCACAGTGGCAGCTCCCTCCAGACTCTAGGCAAAACACACAAAGTCCAATGTTGCGGTTTTAATCGCTGATAGACAGGAAACCCAAAACCCTCAAATTCAAAATGTCCCTTCAGAAACCTGTCAGCGATGCCAAATCCTAAAATCCAGAGGATTCAGTGGCTGTTCGCAGGATTCGAGTCTGAAACCTTCAGGGTTCGGTGCGGTCTCTTCCCGTAACCACAAGGCCAACTGGCCTCCAACTGACATTCAAATACTTTCCCAGGAAAGGTTGAAAAAGGTCAGAGCTGAAAGGCCCGGTCAAAGTGATTGTCACAGGTTTGCAGGGAGAAATCTTTCACGTCTTTATAGGTCAGTAAAGAATTTCTTCTTAAAGGTCAGAAATGTCTTTTCTTACGTCTCTCCTTCAAAGCCCCAACTCACTTTCCTGATCTGTGACACATAAAGCTGGAAACGATAAAAAAAGTTTCAGCCTCATGAACCGCCGGGGCCGAGTTTAAACTACCAGAGTCTTTTTGCGATTGTGTGGAAGATACGAGCGGCACTTCAGAGGAACGAGCCACAATGCCGCCATTACCCAAACTGTGCAATAATCTCTCCATCAAATAAAAGGAAAGGGGGGAGGATCTAATAAGCATATGAACGATGAGAGAAGAGTGAATTTTAATCACAGATAAGGATTTTATCAGCGTTTGGTGGGCATGAATCTATTCCACACTTTAGCCCTGAAAGAAATTACAAACTGGATCGAGCTTGTGTGAGCGGGGGTGAAAAAATGTCGGTTAATTAGCAAAACATTAACTCCAAATCCATTTGTTTTCCACACTAAAAGGGGTGTGGAGCTGAATACTAATCCAATCTGCTTAGAATAATGAAATCATTATTATAAATTTAATAAAATGTGTGTTAATGTTTCCGGGTGTTTTTTTTCCATTTTCATATGAGGCCACTTTTTCCCTCCCTGTCGTCATACAAAGAAAAGCCCAGAGAGTCAGATCTGTAATTAAGACACATTAACACATAACACCTAACAGACTGGCTCAATTACCACGACGGCTATTAAATTATATTGGAGCGAGAGCCAGTGGAAACGACGGTGTTCGTTATGGAAAATGCTATCCGCATATTTCCATCGCTGAGCTTCTTCACGGAAGGAAGAAAGGACTTGTTTCATTTCTGAGTGTCTGCTTTGGCAGCATCGTTCATCTGAGCGTGATATGGACTGAAATGAAGATTTATCTGAGGCAGAGTGAGTAAGTGAATTCACAGGGATGAATAAAGGGAACAGGGCCACCGGGTGCAGAGATACTGACAGCTGATACTCCAGCTCAGGACTTCACATCCAGTGCAGGACATGCAACATAAAGCTGACTGTTCCAAATCCCTTCACGTACAATATAAACATTCAGCCGCCTGTCTCTGTTTGTGTTCAGGCAGCAGCAGAGGCTACAGTTTCATTACAGTGCCATGAAGTTGTGCACAATGAGAATGTTAATGTGCGCTGTAGATGTGATGCACGTGACAGAGAGTTCCCCTGCAGCTTCCACAACGCCGTAATTTGGGGTTTGAAGCATTTTTGAGAAGCCTCAGAAAAGGAGTGTGCATATGTTTAAGTCATCACTGCATCTTTGGAGAGAATCCTTTTCCTGTGCTGTGGCGCCACCTGATGGACGATTATTGTGCTGTACCTAGAGTAACGGTTCCCAACTACTGGTTTTGGACCACTGAAAAGAAATGTCTTCTTGCAAAATGAACATGTCAATCTGTTCCTTGCATTGCTTTTAGTGAATTGGGAAGTCAAATTTATAATTCATTAGAAAATGGAGATTCAGGTCTGCTACTTTTACAGACTCAAAAATACTTGAAAGCAAATTTGCACTATGTACACCTGTTTACATATTTCATTTTTATAGACCTGTCCATACTGAATTTCTGTCAATTTATAATTCTACCATACTGCTTTATTTATATTTATATTTTATCATACTGCCATAATTATATTTATATTGATAATTCTGCTTATACGGTTCATACTATTTAAATCTCCAGACTTTTCTATTTCCGGATGTCTTTTAGCTTGTATATATTGTATATATATATATTTATTTTATATATATTTTTACATCTTCACTTATATTTTGTATTTTATATTTCATGTTTAGTGCTGTTTGGACAGAGGTAAACGTAATTTCAATTCTCTGTATGTCTTGTACATGTTGCAGTATTGACAATAAAGCCGACTTGAACTTGAACTTAAGTCAAGTACATGATCGTTATTCAGAAAACTGTCCCTCCTTTACCAAAAGTTACCCATTTCTTTGTGAAATACATTTTCTTTTCTACCATCTGGGAGATTTCACAGCATTTCTCCTTTTTCCATAAAGAGACATGTTTCGATTCCATCCATTCATTTTCCATGCCACAACCTGAAGGCTGCAAGAACTGATCCCAACTCTCATTGGGCGAGAGACGGGGTACAGCCTGGACAAATGGAGTTCATCACAGGGCTGACACATCATACAGTTACCAATTAACCTGCATGTGAATGTATGCATGTCTTTGGAACTGACGACAGGGAACTGTGTGCACTATGAGGGGACGGCTGCTAGTTTTAATTCTATCAAAGCAAAAGTCAAACGTTTCAACATCACTGAGCCCTTGGGATAAAAAATGAGTAGGCATAGTCTAAGCTTAAGAGGAAGCTGCTGCTTCTGCCAAAAACAATTAATTCATTTGACCTCTTGTCACAAATTTCTAAAACATACACTGTGAGCACCTTATTGTCACTTTATGTAACGTTCAAGGTCAACAGTCTCAGAGGGTTTATGGCTCTAATCACATTACTGCCAAGTGGCCATAAGAGGGCAGCACTAAACCATAAAATTCATTATATTAAATCTTCTATCATACCACTTTTTGGCAACTGGAGGTGACTGCGTGAGTAAATATGGTTCCAATACTGAGAGTTTCCATAAATGTGCAAAAGCTCTGCCGTGTTTCAGTGACCCTAAATTAAACTTTTTATATTCATCCCTGAACTGACCTACAGTACAGGTACACACCTACTTTCTTCTTGTGCGGTGCAAAGACTATAGAGAGAAAGCTAATTTCCAGGTCCATATATTTTAAGAATAAATGGAAACGCATGAAGTGATTCAAAAACCTTTATATCCAGATACTGCATTTTTTATTTCTCTAAAAGAGTCTTAAAGTGTGACATTGCTCTGCTGGCAGTGTTGTAGCTCTGCATGTCAGCATCATCCATCTGTCACGTTGAACGGATAACTCACCCACACACAGATAAACTCTTTAACTAATCGACTACAAACACATCGGACCACAGAGCGACTGAATTCGCTGACTCAGAGCTCAGATATTTATTTGTGTATCTGCAATCGGAGACTGTTTTGAACTGTATTGTTTTACTGGATTTGTGTGTTTGGTTTATAATATGAAATAGCTCTGGAAATAATCCGGTCCTCCCAGAAATTACCCCTAAATTGTTTTTCCCCCTCACACAATACAAACACACAATGCATCTGCTGCAACCTACAACGGGAAATTTATGTTAAAAATAAGTTTTCCAATGACCAAAAATTCCCTAAAGTTTCCTCCCAGCTTACTGTTGATCTTCTAGAGTTGAGTTTCAATATGTCAGCAAGGGCCGAGGGAGGAAATAAATTGTCAGTGGGAGCTACAACTAATCCAGGTATAGAGTATCTATCTGAAAAAATATATTTACCACAGACACTTTGCAGCAGCCTGGACAAAATTTAGGAACTGATAAAATGATTTAAACTGTATGTGGAGAGCAAGGATGAGAGAACTTCCATGGACCGCCATATTTGCACAGATGCATTTATATATATTTATATTTATTAACAAAGAAAACAAAAAACATTTGCTCTACCAATACCAACTGGATGCAATCAAACCAAACAAGTCATTTATGTTGCACATTGTTACTTTTGCCCCATGGAGGAAAGAAACGTAGCAGCTGGAAGAAAGTAAGGGTTCACAAAACACTCAATGTTTCTGGCAGCTAACATTCATAATGCTTTAGTTAGTCGACCAAGGGAATGACCACGTTACTCTGATATCAGTTTATCATCAAGTCCAATCATATAAAACTGGTCCAGTGCGTAATCACAGTCTGACGTGCTGTAGCACACACATCTGGACTGAGGAGACCTCAGCCTAACATTTGCATTTCCTGCAAATATAACGAGCAAAGAATATATATGTATATATATATATATATACATACATATATATATATGCCTGGTTTTTGGACTGAATTACGAGGTGTATGTCCTGTGGACTTCACGCCATGTTCCTGACTACCACCTTACAAGAAAAGGTCCATAATGCCTCCCCTATACTGCATAATATGATCAGATATACACACACACATCTGCACCTAATTCTAACAAAAACCCTAAAAGCAAACCTTCATGCTCAAACATTCCTTTAAATTTTTCACAAAGCTGTCGGACCCCACAAGTATAGCAAGCTCCCGATTTATGTAGCCCATGAAATCAGTTAAACGTGCCCACATGTGCACACGCATACACCTTGTCTGTATCGTGTTTAACTGCTAACTGCGAAATTGGAAAAGATCAACCTGAGATTTGTTTCCTCATTGCACCAGTAAAAAACAAAAAAAACCTCAGCATCGTAAATCAGTTTGACTGAGTAGTGAAACTATATTTCACCTGGTTCTGGGAGAAAAATTTGGAAAATTAAAAGGGTAGTGAAATTTGTCAGGGAAGTATGGAATGATCATCACCTTGTCAACGTTTCCATCCAGCTCAGATTCTCCTGCACAGACACTTGCCAAGATTAATAACTGTGCGTGTGAGGGGAAATGCTTTATGTGCGTGGATAGAACGCATAAATATCAAACTAGATAAAGTAGAAAGTTGCTAAAATAATGTCAAAATATAAATATTTATATAAATAAGTCGGGTAAAGTCTGGAGGCCTTGTGCTGAGTCTGTCAGCTTCTGTTTGAAAGGTGGTTCGGCTCAGCTAAACGGCTCTAATTTACGACCTCGGGGTCTCAGGTGGGCTGTATTGTCTGGCTAGCTGGGGAGAACACACTGTCTTTGCCTGGGTGCCAGCCAAATGCAATTCATCACACACTCCCATAGAGGAGCACACATTCTCCTGCAGACGACCTCCCCTGCTGTAAATCTACAGACATCCAGCAGCAGCAGCTTGTGTTTGTGTGCGTGAGTACGTCTCAATGTGTGTCTGGAAGGCTCCGTCTCTATTATTCTTCTAACTCTGCGTGATGCATTTGATGCATATGTTTCAGCTCGAGCATAATTTACACGACTTGACTCGGCCGATGACGGGCGGGGAGAGATTCAGAGCCACAGTAACAAGTTTGTGTCTTTATTTATCGCTCGCTTAGCATGAATCACACAGCTGATCTCAGATCGTATCATCATCAAATTAATTCACTGTTTGTTTTTAAGTAGTTTGTCTCCGAGTCAACATGAGGAGAATAGAAAGTTTGGGAATCGAGAGTTGGCATAACTTTCTTCCCTAGTCCCCTATACTGAGTGCTGAGACCAGATATATTTTCATTTCTCGTCCAACTTTTAGACTTTTCCATCTGAGGTAATGACACAGTAATAAAATGGCATCTTTGCTTTGAATACTAAACTCAGTTTGAGCATGTTATTGCTTCTAGAAATCCTTGGAACAAGCAGGTATGGGAAAATACTTCTTTGGGTTTGGGAACTTCTTAAAGTTTTATCATAGTTACAATCATAAGAGATTATTTTCCGCTGAGTTTGTAGGATGCAGCATGTGTAGGCACAGCGAGTCAGTTTTATTCATGTAGCCCAATATCACAAATCAGAATTTACCTGAAGGACTTTACGATTCGTACAGAATAAAACACCTTCTGTCTCGATTCAGACTCCCAAAAAACACTTTAATGTGGAATAAATAGAAGGAACCTCATGAGGAGGCTGTGTGTACAGGATAGATCAGCTAAAAGAAATCAGTTTATTTATTTCTGAACCAAATTCTTTGGGATTTTAAAAGTTAATATAGCTGAAATGTTTACCTGTGCAACTGTATCCACAATTATGGAAAGCCGAAAGTCGATTTGAATAAGCGTGGCATGTACAGTAGTTTAAGCCTAGACGTGGTTTGAGCTATTGTAAGTATTAAAAGTATTGTAAGTATTAAGTTGTGCTGCAACTGATAAAGGGGTAAAACCATGAAGGTAAGCTGCATGTTGTCCAAAATGAGTCTTTGCATGCAGATTTTTATTTCTGCAAGCGTTTGTGTGTCACACTGAGGCTCTGATCCGTGCAGACGAGGAAACTGTTGACAGAGCAGTGAGAGGTCAATCTGAGGCTGTGATGTGAATCAGTGCTCTGCAGTCTCTGGCTCGCTTTCTTTGGAATGAAGCACAAACCTTGAGGTCTCATACTGGTCCTGCTGGAGATCACTATATCTGCTCGATTAGTGATTTAATCAGCTGCATCAAGCGATGCTTTCCTAACGGGACAGCATCTGCAGAAGCTTCGAACATAGAGACAAAGAAATCTTCTGCAAATAACCCCGGTGATTTCTCCTTCAGGATAGAGCTGGAGTTGGCTGTAGAAACTGCAGTTGTGGTATTTCTAAGCACCAACGATCAGTTACAAGATTAAAAGCTAGCACTGGAGTTTGTCCCAAATGGAGGCAAACAGAAAGAAGCCCAGAGGTGCTGGTGTGCGGTTGGCGCGGTTGGGTTACAGCTGTTGGATGCTGGGGCAGCAATCATCGGGGGTCAGTGTCGGAGAAAATACTCAAAAACAACAATAGCTCTGTATTCTTGCATGACTGGCATGATGCTTCTCAAGACGTAAAGTACAATATTATTTAGATGCATGAGGAACTAGCTAAGATATGCGGCTTACTCTGATGGCTTATTGACCTTTACTTGAGTTGAAAACTAGTATGAAAACTTTATGGCAACTGTGGAAATGCGGTAACTCGCATCTACATTGTGGAAGATGCAAAGTTTTGATCATCTAGGGTGAAATTTCAGATTATTTTCATCCTGATGCTGATAAAAAACTGATAACCCACATTTAAACTGCCCTGCTGAACTCTAAAGGAAAGAACTTCACTGTCCTCAAACTTACGTCCCTTCATATTTCAAAACTCTACGACCATCTTCGCTTTTACAAGTTCAACAGGTTTAAAATACAAAAATAAGTGTTTGTGGTGGAATTGCATTAAAACAAACATCATACTGGAATTTCTGGTAGGAAATACGCCAAGAAAAAAAAAAGAAAAGAAAGAAAAAATTTTGTTTTCCGAACCGAGAGCCAAGTTGGAAGAGGCCGCCCGCAATTAGGAAGTTATAATTACGTTGACAGTCACATCCTCTAATTGCTGACCAAGAACAACACGACTTCGAACTCGTGCCAAACATAAGGGAAATTTGTACTTTCCTTGATTTTGTTTAGAATCTCGCTGCACATACGCCCTGCCCACTTCACATAGTGTTTACTCAGCTAACCAACCCTGACTGAAAACCCAACCCGTGCAAAACAACTCCTGCCAGCCTGCAATCTTCAACATCTCATGTGGTTTCAGCCGCATGGCTAGCCACCGGCTAACGGGGCATGCTACACTACAGGAGGCGCAAGAAGCGAGTGTGTGCCTGCGAGCGCTTATAATTAGAAAATGTTCCACTCGTTTGCAATTACAAGGCCCCTCCGCAGAGTGTTATTAAAGACTCATTCTGTCTGCCTGTGCCCCTGAAATGGCTCCCATGTGGTGTTTGTTTGCCTTCGCTGGATGGTTGGCGTGGACGGCACAGTTTGCTACTGCCAGCGAGAAAATGTTCTCGTCAAATTGTTAATCTGAGGATTAGCTTTCTTTAGCATGGAGGGAAGAGGCGGGTCACCGAGAGTGCAGAGGCCGTCACAGTGTGTGTGCACACCAAGGCGACTCGTCTCTTTCAACACTCCCGATATACAACAAGTCTTTCCGTCACTTCTCTTTCGCCATCTTTACCGTGGCGCAACGCGTTACGTTATCGCCCTTTGTCTAACCTGCCACAAACAAATCAAACCGAACGTACTCCTGTTTTTTAAGTCCTTTGTCCCACGACCATGATGTGTAAAAATAATCCACGTTCGGTAATTATGCGCAGAATAATTACAGAGGTCAGGGCTGACCTTGTCCTGGGGAAAGGAGGCCTGTCTAGTCAGTGGCCGTCCAGGAAAAGCCAAAAATGCCGTCCCTGTGTCTGCACCCTGCTATCAAGAGCTCATGGTAAAGATGGCAGTGAAGACATGAGTGCTTCTCCTTTGACATATTGCACCATTCAGCCGTGACAAATTGAATTTCTACCATAATGTCTTTTCAGTAAAACAGCAAAAATGAAAGTTTATCCATCCTTTTTGTAGAAGATGCCTACTGACGTATGATTATTAATATGATGCTAAAGAATTCTTAATCCTAGATTGTAGATGTTTTGCTAAATATACAACAATTTTATAATTTCTTTGTGATATTCAAGCGCTTCACTTTCTTTTTTAGATTAACCAACAGAACTCCATGACAGACCTGTTGAAATGTCTGAGAGGAAAAGTTTAAAAAACTGTGACTTGTATTACCTGTAAAGTTTACATTACATGGAGACACATGCTTTTATATGAAGTCGGTGATATTGTATATGTCTTG
Organism: Collichthys lucidus; assembly: GCA_004119915.2. Taxonomy (NCBI): domain Eukaryota; kingdom Metazoa; phylum Chordata; class Actinopteri; family Sciaenidae; genus Collichthys; species Collichthys lucidus. The sequence continues at coordinate 6,374,352 of CM014089.1, forward strand.
GTATTCTTTGGCATTCTTTAGTATCAATGGAGGCAAAATATCTGCACCAATCTATCGAGTGTATGGCAGCGCCATCGAGGTGAGGCTGTGTATTTCCGAATGTTGCATCAAAGCTGTAGGGGTCAGAGATAGAGAAGAAGAAGGGCGGCGGACTTGCATTGTATGTGAGTGAGAGGTGGTGTGAAGGTGAAGGAACGTCTCTGTACCCCGGACATTGAACTGCTGGCTGTGGGAATGCGCCCATTGATTGATATTTTATTATGTATCGTTTGCTATCTATCTATCTATCTATCTATCTATCTATCTATCTATCTATCTATCTATCTATCTATCTATCTATCTATCTATCTATCTATCTATCTATCTATCTATCTATCGGGCTTGGTAAGACATGGTTAGGAGTTCATCCAGGAGGCCTATCTGGATTAAACAACAGATAAATATATGGACCAGATATGACATGTAACCAACATTACACCTTGTCTACACAGTGACAGCAGCTGAGCAGCAGAGCTGAGATGTTTTAGCAGCACGCAACCCGCAATCACTTTGACATTACGAGCTTAATTCATAAGAACTTAGATCTGAAGCCTGAATCAGCCCAGTCAGACTAAAACTTGTGGCCGGGATTTGTCCCGTTAGCCTCAAAATGTGTACACGACACAGGAAACTCAATCATTGCCACAAATTGCAACATGGCGTATTGATAACGGACCCGTGTTCTCCTTTCGGGCTCCTTGCTCATAAATCTGTCACTTCTCAGTCAGCGTTTTTTTTTTTTTTCTTGCGAAGCCTCAAACTGACCCACGGAGCAGCCCGGTGCTCTGATATTTATACACCCAGTGTGCCTGTCAGCAGTCACAGCTTAATCCAAGGAGGTGATAATGGAGCCTCCAGCTCTGGGTCTGTGGAAGGAATCACCATAAAGTCCTTCCCTCCCGGGTCTGAGAAAATTCATGGGTACGGATCCTATCATTTCCCCTCCTGTTTAATGTCTTCAGCAGAGCGATCTGTCTTTCATTAACTCACGCACACGCTTGTTTATAATGGAATAAATCTGGAGTTAACACATCAGCCGGGATAGAGGATTACTCAAAAACTGAGCTCCTTTGCAGAGAAGGTGAGGGCAAAGTTAATTTCACCGGGCTCTGCATTTCCACGTGGCATTAGCGGACTTTCATGGTGTGATTTTACTTTCCTGATTTTTAATTATGGAGAATAACTGGTGCAGAATCTTTAACATGGATCTTTTTATCTAGATTTTAACCACTAGAGGGAGCTGTATGACAATACAAAGTGCATGCTGTCAGTCCACTTAGTTTGGAAGAAAGCCCTGTGGTTGCTCCAGCTGTTGCTGTTATCCCTGGCATGACACTGACTCCAGCTGATGTCTCACTTGCTGTTGACCGACCTGTCTCCTTAAGGGACTAATTGCACTGGATGATATTTGTCTAATATCCTAAAGTATCGACGCTTCTCTGTCCCGTATCGCAGCAGCAGCAGCATCTGTTTTCTCTCTCTGCACTGGCCGTCGAGGGTCACAGTCAGCACAGTGTCGGATTGTTTTGTCCCACTGTGGACCTTCACAGGGCAGTGGGAAAAAGTGAGTCAGTGTAGTGGAAGCTGAGGGAAGAGTTGGGGCTCCTGTAGTTTCCCAGAAACTTAGTTTAAGACACTCTAACACGCTATTATTTATCGTGTGTGAACCTCTTTTCTAAAGTGCTTCACAGTAATGTTGCACACATTCACATCATTCCAGCAGACCGACAAACCGCTGGCCGCTGAGCAGCTGGAGTCCGGGGTTAATCGAGCTGGCAACCTCTGCAACTGTTTGTATGCTGAGGGGTAATCAATATCATAATAATGCCAAATACTAGAATGTTCCAAGACAGAAACCACCAGAAAAGATGATAAGAGCCTCATAAAGTAAAGTAAGTTACGTAAGTAGAAGTACATCTTGTAACAGCTTGACAAGATAACCAGGCTCATCACAGCCTCAGCTGAAAACAGGCTGACTAATGATTTAATATGTTGTCATACAAGACCGAAACTCATCGTTTATACAACAGATGGAGCATGACAGCGAGCTAACAAGCTTAGCAGAGCTGGTTAGAAGGTCCGGCTCGATGGGGAGTGAAGCCTTTTCTCACTGGCTGCTTCCTCACCTCGATTGATGTGCCACATCTTTTCATGAGGCAGCACAGCGGCTCTCCGTGTGGTGCCGGGTGGAGGAGGGAGGTTTTTTCATTAACAGACACACCAGTCTTACAAATTAGGCCTATCAGCAATCATCCAAAACCTGAGCGGCACGTAGAACCGGTGAAGACATGAATGCTGAAACCCTGGATTGGTTTATTTTAATTTGGCGTATACTTCTTTTTAACCTCGGTAATAAAGAATGCATACAATTTTTTTTTTGGCTGTCTGCTCTGTGCTGCTGTGATATGACGAGGAAGTAATGCTGCATTGATCCGATGATGGGGAATTCCTTTATCGGCAAAACACGGCAAGGATGCCAAATGTAAAAGGCCAAGGGTATTAGCATGGAAATGGATAATATTCCCTCCCTCTGAGCTTTGCTACATCTCACACACACACACACACACACACCACGATCTCTACCTCCCCACTTCTCCTCCTGTTCTCCCCACCAGTCCAGCTCCCTACCTGGGTCTTATTTTCATTGCCGGGCACAGCCAGTGGCCTCCGCTTCCATTAACAGCTCGCTGCTGTGAAAACATGGAGAGAGGAGATCTGAGCTGTATGTGGGAGAAAGATGCAGCTGCTGCGGAAATGGACAAAAGAAACATGAGGAAAAAAAAAGGTTTGAACACCGAAGATGTAAATGTGTATTTTGATGCATATTTTTTCACCTTGTGTATGTTTAAAATTATAAAAACTTTGACATTATGTGCACACGTGACCTGAAACCAGACTATTGTGCACGTCTTCCTATTTTCTTTGACATCTCCTTTCTCCTCTGCTCTTCTCTAAATCTGCAACAACTTTGCACACTCGAAGCTTCAGTTTCCTTTCTACGGTCTCGCTCTACCTGCACTCAGCCGCAGCTTCTTCTATCCAATCTTTCTCTCGCTGTTCCTCCCTTTCATAACTGCTCCTCTCCTCCTCCCTAATCTCTCCGCAAGGGAGCCAAATTAGTCCACCGAAGCTCCCGTGATGTTCAGGAGAGAAATCCCTCTATTTGGTGGTTCAGTATGAGGTATGAGCACGCACGGCATGATTTCAAACCTCGAGAACCGCCCAGGCGAGACAAACCAATCAGCCTGGAGCTGCAGGACTTGCTATGAAACCCACCAGATCAGCAAGGAAGTCTGAGGTTTTTTGCTTGCTGCTGAGCCTTAAGGTGCGTTGGAGACTCTTTGTAGATGGATTTGGTCTTGTTGGGTCCGGCCTTGTGTTTAAATGGGAAAGCAGCTGGTGGATACTGTAAGGAAAGTATGTTCAAATGAAAAAGGTTAAATGCGGAAGCACCAAAAGTAGATTTGTTGTATCCAAAGGGAATGCAGCTTAATTTAAATGCAGCCATAAATAATATGTGAAGCGTGGCAGCATGACAAACTGGTTTGAGGAAATGAGAGCTCAGAATGATACGCCTTCAAAAATGTTTTGGAGTAATTACATCGAGTTATAGACGGATTTAAAATTGGTATATAGGCCCCACAGTGTCACAGATAAGATACGATCCAGTCACCCTTTTTAAAGTGACAGCTAATTTTTATTTACCTGTAGGAGACGAAGATGCATTTTCAATAAAATAACAAAAATACATCAAAAAATAAGCAGATTACATTCTCAAACGCCTCTTTTCTCATCCTTATTGTTGTTATAGGTTTATATTTTCAACAACCCTGCTTCCATTCTGACCCAAACAGACATGCTTTACATAAATGCACCATTAATAAAAACAGCGACAGGTGTGGAGGAACAAACACCTGTCTGTTTGCCTGGAAAGTCCTCTCCGTCATGGCAGCTCCTCCTTCGGTGACGGCTAGAGATCAGGTGAAACACAACCAATTGTTCATTAATCACCTTGTTCCAGGGTGATCAATTTTCCATTCAGCCCTGTGGCGAAAGATTACTCCCCTCAGTGTCGCTAAAACCTGTAATTACAGTCGACTCACCTGTCCCGTACAAGACGGGTTTCAATGTGCAGGGATTTAATCTGCTGCGCTGAAATGATAAAACCAAACCGCTTTTTTTTTTCTTTTTCATTTGCAATACTGTGCCATCTGTGTGGAGTTCAGTGAGACGTGTAACAATGGTGCTGCTGTCTCGTTTATGTATATATACACACACACATATTTTGTGTATTTATGCACTGAATTGCAGATAATGTTTCTCCACACTCAGATTACTTTAAAAAAAAACTGAAAAGTGAATGTGGCAGCTCAGAGACTAACACTGAATCTATGTTGACGCATCAACGAATCATTGAATTAACGTTGCATAACAACATTGATTTTTCATCAGGTGTGCAGCCTTAAATAATAAAAGTTATTTCAATGATGGAAAATAGATCAAGACAGACATAACATCAATGTTAGTTCAACTTAAAATCAACTGCTGTTTAATCATTGAACCGTCATTGAAATAACATTAATTAAAACAATCCCCAGATAGCACGGCAACATTGAATCAATGTTGCCGTGCTATCTGGGACTACACAAAGTCATTGGCCTTGTCAGTTGAGCGTCTGTGGCTAGATATCGTGTGAACTGTAGTCTGAGGTGAGTTGGACTACAGTGTCTATAGCAGGGGTCGGCAATTAGCGGCCCGCGGGCCAAAACTGGCCTGCCATCATTTATATCTGGCCCTTTTTATCTATATATATCTTTGAAACCTCATGTTTCCTGTCAAAAAATACAACAATTCCACAGATTTCACAACATTTATTGAAAAGTAGCTGATAAATAACGTGACAGCAGCCAGAACGTCTTTACCTGACGCACAGGTCGGAACGCTAATTAACTGTAACCTGTGGAAAATAAAAGTGTCCTGTGTCCCTCTTGTAACGGACAACGTGAACAAATGTGTTTCATTAAATGAAAAAAACTAAACCAAACAAGGTCGGCTCAAATATCAAATATGAATGTGCATCATCATCATGCACATCAGCGGCTGTATACATTAGTTACGGCAGGTTGCCTGTTTCATGACAGACGCAGTGGGCGTAATAACAGCACATAGAAGTAAATTAAATGCAATTCTAAAGTTAAATAATGTTTATATTTAATATAAACTTGAATCCCCGGGAAAAAAATTGGCCCGGGTCCAAACTTATTTGCCGACCTCTGCTCTATAGAGACAACCAAGAAACAGTAATTACACTGAACACACAAGATTCACAATATGCACAAACAGGATATGCAGCAGGATGCTGGATATTTCCAGGTTTCCATGTTAAAATCCCATCGGTTGCAACGTTCCTGAGTTGTGAGTCCAAAAAGAGTTTCTGTAGCATCATCTCCTCTCAACCTAACCCTCCAAAGGTGATCAGCTGATCAGATTTCGGGTACAGCTCCGTGTTTCAACTACTTCTATTGTCTATCGATATCTATTCTTCAGCTGCTGGTACTATCACTACAGCTGCAGGTTCTTCGTGTGCTTTTTTATGCGTTTGTGAAACCCGGTGATTCATCAGTTCTTGCTACACAATGTTGATGAAATGATGTTGCTATTATGAAATTGCTGAAATCAGGTCCCTTTTCTGTATTTTATTATTTCTACATTTTCTCAATTCATTTCGGCCAAACCAGAACTTTTCCCCTTCAAGAATTCATCAGCTTGAACTTTGTTCTACCTACGATAGACCCGAATGTCAGTCCAATCCCACTTCCAGTTATGAAATATTGTTTCAGTATGATTAGACCTCAGGGACTTTTTATTTTGTGTGTGTGGAAGTGGTGAGTATTTTGGCAGTGAGGTGGTATATGACTCAAAATAAACAAGTGTGTGTGTGTGTGTGTGTGTGTGTGTGCTCATGGCGATGAAGGAACAAGTCACTTTGTTCCAAAGAGCTCCATTGTTGTCCAGAAATGTTTAAAACACTCAGAGGAATTCAATATATCAGGTATTTTCTACGATTATCAGCCAAAATGAATTCTCGGTTTTTGGCCTTTTCATGGGATTTTTCACAGTTATTAAAATATTATATTCCTGGTGTTATGTTTTAGGCCATGAAGTTATAGAACAATGACACAGCAATAGTGTTACCATACTACCCCAATGAGTCAATGAGTGGATCAATGAATAGTAACTGTGCAGGAATTCACAACACTCTCTGTAAATACCCTCTGTAAATATTCCTCATCCTGACATCTGTTGCAGTTTGGCCCTGATACGCTGCGTGTTAAGTGTCCAGCTGACAGTCCTGCATGAGCCAGCTGCGTCGGAGACAGGCCAGGCTTGGTGGAGTTGGGTCCGCGGCGCCACCACACTCACGGAGATGGATCCTGCACGTCACGCTGCATTTGTTGAAATGAGGGTTATGAGTTGGCAGCCCCCTTAGGGACGGCAAAGGGGGGACTCTAGGCTCGCTAACCACAACTCTGCCAGCGCTGTGCCCAGGCCTTCAGTCAGTTAGTTATTATCCTGGCACCACTGACGCCATGCCAATAGGCCATGAGACATATTAGAACTCCTGAAAAGGCTGTTTATGTAGCAGGCAGGCGGTGATGAAACACTGCACTTATCTGGTTATATAACCGTTGGCATGTAGATGAGGTACGACAATTAAAGTTCCCAAATGATCCACGCTCAGAAATGAAGAGCAAACATACAGGAAGTATCTGCACAGCACTGTCCTCAACACATTGAGGTACGTTTTGGTTTATTTTTACAAATATGCAGCACATAAAACATAAAATAAATAGATTAGGCTACACTCTCTGCTGCTGCAGTATAATGGACATCCTCCGAACATGCACCAGAGTCGCAGTCTCTATTTATGCATGTTATTCGAACATTACTACTATTATTGTTCTTGTTCCCGCACTTCATCTGTGTTTATTCATTTAGTCATTACTTGAAACAAACTGTGAGTGCAGAGATGTTCTGTTGTTGTGCTGATGCTCTGGACTGAGAGGTTAATGAAGCAGCTCGCTCAACCGGGCGCAACTTCATCATCAATGTTGAGGTGGTAGTCCACACGACGTATACGATAATGACAAAAAGATAAGTCATAACATAATGTATCAAAACTGAGATTTTTAGGGTTTCATGCCAAATCTCTTTGGGTGAGGCCATTGTTATGAAAATTAGGAGTATACAGATGTTTTAACTTTTATAGAGAGTGTGCATGCGTTTTCTGTCTTTTGCATATCTCGCCCACTCCCCTTATCTGGCATGTGTTTACCGAGCCTGGTTGGGAGAGGTGATTAAAAAATAGTTTAAGGGCAAAAGAGACAGGTTAAAGGAAGTGCCATTTTGGACAAGAAACATAGGCCCCGTTTACACGTACACAGGTATTTTTAAAAACATTTCCCTTCGTTTGTATCTTTTACACGCAAACGGTGAATCCGCCTCTAAAATCGAATCTTTCTAAAAACTCCGGCTAGAGATTCTGGAAAACTACGGTTTTGCGTTTGCGTGTAAATTTGAGAAAGTTTTAGGCAGCTGATGCGCCAGAAGTGCGACCAGTGTTTACCTGTTGCTATGACGATGATCATAGAAGAGTAGCAGCCGCATTTATTCTGGTGCAAACACTTTTCATTGCATTTGCATACACAGCTGATGTATCATGGTAATGACCAGAGACGAATGAGGGCTCGGAGGTCAACACTTCTCCCACCTATTCGAAGACCCAGTCGCCGGCACCGCCAACGTCGCCGGTTTTGGGTCCGACCCGGGCGGACTGCTGTCTGGTGGGATAATTTTGATGCCGCCCATAGGCTTGGCGTAGTTATGATGGCGCTCAATGGCGTATTTATGCGGGTTGATGTAAACAAAAACTTTTTTGAAAACGATGCTATGTGCATGATGTTATTTTGGAAAACGGAGGGAGGGAAATATTTGTTTCTCAACATACCCGACTACGTGTAAATGTAGCCATAATGTTCATTACGAAGTGGAAAACCAAAAAAGGAAATTGTCAGTGGGGATGTGTCCGAGACAGCCCATTTTAAGAAAATTGTGTAAGAACCAACTGTTAGAGCTCCTCGAGGAGCCTTTTCTCTGTAACCCCTTTTTGAGTGTTGCACTGTTAAACGCTCCTTCCTGTACAAGAATAATAAATTCAGCTTGAACTTACTTTGAATCCAGTCCTCCTTATTCAAGGGTTCTTCCTTAAAAATTCTCCTAAAAGCGAACTCAGTAAGATTTAGGTGGTTTAAGTCGCCAGATTTTATTTTAAAAATGATGTGGCTGACATCTTCTCACGGACAGACACATTTGATTTTTAGGAGTGCTTGTGAAAGGGAGTGGGAAGAGCTGTCAGCTGTTCACAAAACAAAAATTTAAATACAAAAGTCGAGTTGTTGGCTTTTACATCCAATCACAATGAAGATGTTAGTGAATAAATCAGACGGTGCACAGAAGGCCAAGAAAAATGCAGTTCATGCCGAGATGCAACCTCCAAAAAAGGGAGTCTTGAAAGCGGTTGAGAACTATAACACTGCTGCTTGTCGTTATTTTTACATTCCTTACATATGAACCATAATAACCCCATTACCAAAGGTCACACGCAGCATCTTTATCTTAATTAATCTTACTAATGTTTAAAGAGAATGCCATTCTTTCCACTTCTGCTCATTAGCTAAGCAAAACCAATGACAAATGTGACAACTCACAGTCATTTAAAGGCAGCTTATCTTGGTGAAACCATCATAAATATTCAAGTTAAGCAAATATTTACCTAACTTTGATTTGAATTGCAACACATCCTGAATTTTGTGGGTCCTGTATTACAACAGGTTGTAAATTCTGATGATTTGGTTCATTAATACAGAAGAAGCAGAAGTAAGATTGCTGTGATTAAAAGTTCAAACCCAGCAGACTGCACACTCGGCCTCAGGAGTTGGCATCAGGGCACGAGACGGCTTTTATCAACACACTCACTTCCATCACGCTCCTCTGCGTCTCCGCTGTTTGTTTTAAAGGAAGAAGCGGAAAGTGTGCTGTTCCACCGTCCCGGGACTCTTGATGGTTGGCTGAGTTAACAAATGCGTTTACAGAGGGCAGGAGACACTTCAGATAAACCTGGACTCGGTGTTGTTCCTGTGCCATCATTAGTTGCTTGAAGTACACAGGAAGTTGCCTGGTTTATGTCTGTCTCGATGAGTAGCCCGTCGAGGAATGGCATCATGGAGGAAGCGCTTGGTCGTGTTTACATAGCCAGGTGACAAATGGGTAAGTGAAGGTACATTGGAACATTGGAGAGATGAAGAGCGTTGTAATGAGTCATCCTGTGCCAGTTTAAATGTCAGGAAGCCAAACGACGGATGCAGAAGATAATGAGACTTGGATCCATGGACTGTTTCAATAATGCACTAAGAGAACACGCAGACTCTTAGGTCGGATTCAAGCATCATTAAAAGGGGAGTAGTGATTTTTTACGATAAAACATTTTTGACTTCACAGCTAAGAACTGGTTTCCATTCATTTCCATTCACTACTGAATCATCTAACGTCCTGACTCCTACAACCTCGAGGTGAACTCTGCATCGGATACATCATGCAGGTATAAGTTACATGATTTATTTTTAAGGAGTCGGATCTTGCATAGTGCAATGAGCATGAAATGGTTTTATCAAAATCAGACTTTTATTTGACATCCAAATGTGCTCACTGCTCTCCTCTGTGATTGATCTTGTTACGTCTGTCACGTTTAGTTCAAGTAAGTGCAGATGCAGACGCTAAAGGTTCGAGGGAACAAAAGAGCACTTGAATTACTTATTGAACAGGTAGAAAAAACACAAAGCGACTGATGAGTTCAGGGAGAAAACAAACAAAACTAAATCTGACAGGTGAAACCAAAGAACACGGAGACAAGAGGAGACAGGACAGCAAGGCACAGGTGAAAACTAATCAGGGCCAGGTGAAAGCGATCAGGGTGGAACAGGTCATCATAACTGATGCAACAAAGGCTGATGTCACAACTGACAGCACCAGGTAAGGACAGCATCAATGATTACGCCAGAAAACCCCTCACCTGTTGACTTCAGGTCGGCCCCGCCCATTATAACGTGTTCTTGTAATGAAACTCGATCCGTGGTGAACACGGAGTATTTTATTTTGAAAATAAACCAGGGTTTTATTTTGTATTTTGTAGCCGATCTCCTTCCCGCACAGTCTGCTCTGTGCTGAATTTATGCTCCGTGCTCCGGCGTCCGTGAACAACAGAAGCTCTGCGTATGTGTTGCGGAGAGCTGCCGGACGCCGCAGTCGAGACTGTGTGAGCTGACACATTGACTAACATTGAAACGTATCGACGGAGCCGTTCCGCATGCAGTGTATTTTAGGCTTGAGAGATGACAAAAAGAAAAGTCTTCCTGATTGAACCTGATTGATATTCTTGTCCAGAGTCAAATGAGCATCAGCCCTGAGCCGATGAAGGAGAAATCTGACAAAAACGCCCAAAATCAAAATGAAAAAACAAAGCTGAAGCAAACTCACCCTTTGTGGTAAATGGTAAGTGTTAGATTTGTCACTTTTTGGGGGGAATATACTGACAGAACTCTTTACTGCTGCTGATACCTCATGGCTTCCTGTTCAGGAGCACTGCGTGGTTAGTACAGCTAATTTCTTTACTTGCCCAAATCACGACCGTGTTGTCATTTGTCCGCTTTATTTTTGGTGAAATCCAGTAACGGCACAAACAGTGTCGTCCAACTGCTTCCTCCCAGCTGAATGTACAGCGCTGACAGTCATGCATTTGCTGCTAATCAAATCACTCCATGTGAATCAATGAAGAAGGGATTAAGGTCAAAGGGGAATTCTTCTGCCACATAGTTGGGCCCACACAGGCAGCCCTCATACACACACACACACACAGCACATATCCTCATGTACAAAACACTGACACACAGTCATATGTACATGCACACACACAGAAACACAGAGGGTACACACACCGAGCAATAAATATCTATAGACACACACAGATTTCTTGAGCAGCAGCAGCAGCTGCTCAAGGGATGTAGAGTGTGTGTGTGTGTGTGTGTGTGTGTGTGTGTGTGTGTGACCACAGCGCTCTCCACATTTCTCCCATTTCCCAATATTAGCGCAGCGCGGGAAGTCCATCTGTTAATAATGCACTCGGCAAATGAGAGATAGCCACCGCTCGACATCCAATACGCAGGAAATGTGAACAGCTGCCGTGTGCTGAAGAGGTGCTTTCACCACGCGGACGTGTTGGGGGGCTACTCCTTCCTCTCAGCCTGTTCTCGTAATATTAGGCCGTCTGTTGCTGTGGCCCGGACACACACACACACACACACTTGAGGAACACATGCAGGAATCCAGGCGCATGCTGGCATATGGAGTGCGTGAAAACAGGCATGTATAGATTAAAAGATCAAATTCTCCCCATATCTTTACCATCGCGGTGTCATACAAAGCTGTATTTCTTCAGCTAATACCCCCAAAACCTGTGGCCATTGTTAATGGGAATGAGCTGCATGGAGTTGTCCACTTGAGGGAGCTGCTCCAGGCTCACCTGCCTGTTTTTTCATCATCTGAAAGTCGGAGGTGTTGATCTGTTGAGCGGACTGCTCCGGTACACATCTATGGTTACAGTCCAAAGACGCCAAAGGGGTATCAGCATCCTTGCAAATAACAGAGATGCCAACACCAATGAAATGCCCTGAGTTATGGATACGCACACACAGTCTGTAAATGAGCATGTTTCGGGCTGCATGCCCTGATGGAGCCGGAGGTGTAGGTCAATCCGATCACAAGGTCGTCATGAGGACCAAAAGATCTGCTGGCAAGGCTGCCCACGCTTATTTTATCCCAGTAATAGACCTTTTTCACAGAAACCGGAAACACGCAATCGCAGGGAATCTTGACTTCCTGTCTAATGTCAACACAGCACATCCACATTAGAGTATATCTTCTTCTAAAGCCAGTTAAGATCTGCAGGTTGGCTGCCACATTAACTCTGGGCGTTAAAGTAATAAATGTGTTGGTGCTCACCTCTTCAGTCCACTTACTGTCTGCCTCTTTTTGCTTCAGCTGTCTATTTTTACTAGCAGGCTTATATGTGCACATATGGACACATATCTCCTTCTGTTTCTTTTGTGGTACATCCACCTTAAACACATATGTCTGAGCTTGATATTTATTTATCAGGCAATTTCCCATTTCGGGGAGGACGTGATGTGTCTAAAGACCCTTTGACCCAATGAATACAGGCAGAACATCATCAGAACTTTGACAGCAGAGGTGACACAGAAGAGTAGAACAGGAGGAATTTCAAAATAAGAGCGCCCTCCCATTTCATTTTTGACAAAAGGCAAACACACACTCACTCAGTGCATAATCCAGCCTGAACTGACCTCGTTCCACTTTTGAACCACTGCATGTGTATTTTTTCCAAGACGTGTCCTCACTCATTTATCCACCTGAAAGGAAATCACAACAAAACACACAAACTTTCCTAAACAGCAGCAGACGCTCCATCCAGAGACACCTGGACCCATCGCATCACTTCTTCTTCTTCTCTCATCCGTTTGCTGTGCTTCAGTGTTTAACAGTTTGATAAACATCAGCGGGCCCAAATCTGCTTTAACACATACAAACACACAAACCATCACCAGAGTGAACAGACAACATAAATCCATCTGATTTCTCAACGTCCACCACACACACACACACACACACACACACATTCCACAGTTAAAGTGGACGTACAGCAGAATTTCCTCACTCACTGTCTGCTCGCACTAAAATCCACAGCTGCCTTCTTTCTGATAAATAACCCCACTTAGAGTTTTTACTGTGTGTGTGTGTGTGTGTGTGTGTGTGTGTGTGTGTGTGTGTGTGCGCGCTCTCACTCTAACTCCTGAGTGTTCAGACCTTCACATGCAAAACTCTTCACCATCCGCTCCTCCATCCTGCTTCTCCTGCAGCGCAGAGATTGATGGTTGTTTGGTTTGTGGTCACACATCAGCGGGATCTGTCAGCAGAGTGGATGATAAACTAATCTCTCCATCGTCCACGCCGGGTTTTCCCTCCAAGCATGCAAGTGTGTGTGTGTGTGTGTACCTCTGCTGTATTTTTGCATGTTTCAGCGTCATGTGACGGCATGTTGTGTCTTTCCCGTGAGCATGTCCTGTCTCTCTGCATGTGTCAGAGTTGCTTTAAATTGTGTGTGTGTGTGTGTGTCCCGCACACCGTGTGGGTTTTCTGTCCATTACCTCCCACCAACCTGGCAACCCTGTTAGCAGCCCTGCCATACACTGAAGGAGCCAGCGGGCCTCTAATGTTTGCGGTGAACCTCAGGAAGGAAACGATACTGGAGTTGTACTTGCTGATAGAACACTTGTCATCATCAGGTCTCATAAGCTCTGACCCTGTGTGTGTGTGTGTGTGTGTGTGTGTGTGTGTCCAGACACTCGTGGTGGAGTGTTTCCTGTCTGCGTGAATGCTCGTCTTGTGTACGAGCCTCTCCTCCACGTGTTTGTCCCTGTGTGTAAATATATATCTGTCGTTGTGTAGGTATTTGTGGTTTAGTGTTTCCTGTACGTGTGAATATGCGCGTTGTGTGTTAAGTGTTTCACCCACGTGTATATACACAGCTCCGTGTGTGTGTGTGTGTGTGTGTGTGTGTGTGTGTGTGTGTGTGTGTGTGTGTGTGTGTCAGCCTCTAAGTCCCCCGCTGATCCCCTTAGCTTCCTGAATCAAACAGCCCACCGGATTCCTCGCATAAATCTGCCGGGTACAGTTTAAATAAAAACGGTTTGCCTCTGGAGTGGAAGGAGGGATTCGGCGGCGTTAAGCGATGCGGAGGTCACACACAGGAAGAGGAACACAGGCAGGAAGGGGAGGGGGTGACATATAGGGATGCATTCATTCACTCCCTGACTTGTGGAATTTTTTCAGCGCTGGGGAATTTAGAAAAATAGAGATTGAGAGGGAGTGTAAGCGCGTGTGTGTGTGTGTGTGTGTCAGTAATCAGTATAGGTCTGCAGGACAGTTCCTTTATTATTCGTCATTGCTGCTTGCAGAGAGATATTTTAGTTTAAGATGAAGTGAAGCAGACTTCATTACCTGGAAAATATCTAACTAAAGTAAAAGTTAACACATCTAAGTGAAGTGCAGTTAAAAGTTGTAGAATCAGTGCTGTCATCCACTGTGCTCCTGAAACATCGACATTCATCAGCCGTGTTTTATTCGCTTATTTAGGCTTTGAGCCAATCGGCTGCCATCCTACCTGTCCCCTTCCTGGGAGCCTCCTTCCTTTTACCTTGTTGGCAGACATGCACACCTGTGACTAGTTTCCCATTAGGAAGTTATATATGTATGTGTGTGACACTCAGTAGCTCAGACTTAAAGCCAGTGTGGAAAGTTTGTAAGCTACAGGGTTCCCATGGGTGCTTGAATTCCTTGAAAATGCTTGAATTTCAATTCAGTATTTTCAAGGTTGTAAAAAAGCTTGAATTTTTTGTGAAGTGCTTGAAAATGCTTGAAATTTGTGTGATGTCTATCTCAATAAACCAAGAGAAAACAAAAATGTTTCCTAAGCGGCTACGCGCTTGATCCGATGCCTTTACATGCAGAACTCAGTTCTCATACTCGCTTGGTGTTCTGCAGAGAAATAACAGTAGACTACTATCCACACCTGTTGGTCACTGTTATTGCGCTATGGTAGTTACACAATACACCGCTCACAAGCTGAGAATACAAGCCAATTCACAATTAGTTAAAAATCAAAACAGTCAATCTACCACCATATGAAATAATGCTAATTAGACCCATGTTATTATGCCATACAGTGGCACCGCTGCGCTTCCCATGACCATCATGGCAAACACAACTAGTAGGCTACCTATTTAAAGGTGCTGGAAAAATGGAAAAATTGGTGCTTGAAGGTGCTTGAAAAGTGCTTGAATTTGCTCATGGAAAAAGGTGTGGGAACCCTGAAGCTAATGCCTGTGTTGTTTTTTTTATTTTGATAGAAATTTGCCCATCTAAGATTTAAGTCTCTGAATTATTTTATCAACACTTGTGGGGGAAGTTTCAACCTTAAGACTTTCCCTGTCTCCCCTCACATTTGTATTTGCTTTCCAAAAGTCACATGACTTACCTGAAACAATTCCCCCGTCTGTCTTTCTATATATATTAACTAAAACTAAATCTCACACTGAATCTAAAAATATAAAGACTTAAAAAAGGAAAAGTGCAATATAAAGTATGTTAAAGTACATTTACCAATATAAAGTGTAACTTAACAGATTACCTGAATGAATGTACTCGACTGTGTTTTGTGATATTGAAACACAAACCTACTGACGCACTAATTAACTTGTGTATCAGTGCTAAAGAACCATAGTAGCACTCTGCAACCTACATTACTGAAAAATGAACAGCAGTTTCATACGTGCAGCCATCGTTCATCACGGCTGTGTATCACACAGAGCGTCAGCTGAGGCTCAAAGCTTTTTCCTCCACCACCGTCAACACGTCTCCCTTCTGAATGGATGATCTGATACAGGTTTCAAGTGGAACAATGGCGCACAAAAGCACAATAAGAACAGATACGGAGCCCCAACAGTAGCCTGCTTGTCTTCCTCCGTGTTTACATGCCGGCTTCCTGTGTCCCAGTTAATCAGCGGGATCTGGGTGTCTGCCTGGCGCAATGTTGGAAAGAAGGAATAGACTAAACTCCTGGAGGAGCGAGCCCTCTGTGTTATTCATAATCACAGTCGTGGAATAACAAACTACCATCCTAAATTATACAAAAGGGCCAGACTAGCTGCTCATTATGACTGGGACGTAGCGAGAGGCGACGTTACTCCATGCAGGAAATATGTCTCCATTCACATTTCTCAAACACTGACTTTTATTTTTACTTTCAGACGTTTACACAGGTCACATGCGATACCAGCAACCTCCTAATGCCAAATATTTCAAGATAATCTCCCACATCTCAGCGACCGCGGCCTATCTTAATTTACTTTTCACCGGCGTCCAGTTGTTTTCTCCTGCGCTGATTTATCAAGCAGATTGGAGAAATAATGGCTCCCATTGATCCTGGCTTTGGGAAGAGCTGAGATTTGTCTTGCAGATTCCACGGCTTGATAATTTAGCGAGGAGGAGGTCAGGGCGTGTGTCTGCTTGTCTGCCTTCGCTAAACTGTGTGGCTTTTTTTTTGTTATGTTTGCTTTTGTCTCGTCCCCGTTTATTTGAGATGAAGGTGTTCTTGGGCATCGGGTTGTTTTCCATACAGAGCCGTGCTACCTGAAGGATAGTTACTGGCAATTGTTTTCATTAGTGTAAATTAAAGATATGGATGACAGGAAAGCAATAAAATGTGCATATCAAAGTCTTTCCAAGCCCTAAAAAATCTGCCATGTCTTTTTAGTACAGATACGTTTGCTTGAAGTTTGTCATTTGATGGCTCGGATGGATTTCCATGATTAACTCAAAACTATTTTGTCAGTTTCATCATGCCAAAATAAAAACCCTTCCAATCTTTTTATTCTGGAAGTATGATATCAGTTTTATATTTAGTATATTATGTCACAGAATGGGGGGAAAAGGAGGTCGCTCTTTAGTTGAAACAGGCTCATAAAATGCAGATTTCATTGTATTTATCGAAACATATCAACCTTTCTATGTTGATTGAGCTTGTATCTCCTGTATTAGATTTCAGCTTAGGTTTATGTTTTGATTTAAACTGTGACATATGTATGTTCTGATCCATTGCAACTGTTTACGATGCAAAGATCAGCTTCTCAACCTTTTGGCTCTTCATGCGACGTCACCTGACTTTTTTTTTTTTCTCTGACATCCATGCGTACAATGGCACAACACGTTTCCACTGTAAGTCAGCGGACACTGGGACATACACGTGCAAACTGACTTTGCACACCAACATGTTGCTCTGCCATGTGGTGATACCTGTCTGCTCTACAAGTTCACACATAAATACATCAACATCGGTGCCAACTCTTTTTGGCTTCATGCAGTTAATGGAGTATATGTTTTTATGTCGAATTCACTAAACTCTTTTTAGCTCATACCTCTTAAACCACATTTCGTGTCCGTGAGTCAATTTTTCACTCAATGGCACTCTCACTTCCCCACACACACTCTCCAGATTCCCTAAACCAACATGTTTTTGACCTGACTGTGACATCCATTAGAGGAACTCTCAAAGTTAAAGCCTCGCTGGTTGATCCTGACATCCATTTTACTTTCAGCTCAGGTATGTGGCACTCCACATTGGGTTGTTAAAGAGGTTTTTAAGTGTGTGTGTGTGTGTGTGTGTGTGTGTGTGTGTGTGTGTGTGTGTGTGTGTGGTGTTGTTTGGCAGGGATTTCTGGTCTTTAGCTACCCTCTCGTCCCGCTCTGCTGCTTCTTTGTGTGCCGCTGCCTGGGAGAGAGAGAGAGGCAAAGATGGAGGGAAAGCTGACAGAGAGGTGGAGGCGGCGGGCGGTGGTGGTGGAGGGGTCAGCTCTCAACCACTTCAACACAATCAACAGAAAGCTCTCAGCGCTGCCGCTCCCAGACAAGAACCCCCCCCCCACCTACATCTCACACAGGGAGTAATCCATTGTTAAAACATTACATTTGATTCCATTTTGTAACAGTTCAAGCAGGATACTGTAATTAGCATGGACATGGAGCACGGTGGTAAATCACAAACCTGATGCTAAAGACGAGTCAGCATCGGCAAAACTATTATTTTTTTTATCATGCAAGAGTCAGCCACAGCTCATCATGGTTGATACCATGGCAACAAGTGTGCAGGACTGCTGTAAAGTAGGCCTAGCTTCGTATTAAATCTTTGCATGTGTACATTAATCATGTAGAATAAAACAAATGTATCAGTCACAAGATTACGGAAATTTTAAATGCAATATACAAGATTCTTTTATTTTTGTAAGTTTAAAAGGTGACTGAAAAGTTTGTGTGGCCTCAGGTCTGTAAGAGATGAGGCGGCAGCAGCCTGCTACAGAAATAATCTAATACAAGCTAAACTGCAGGAGCGGTGTTAACTTTCAACACTTAAACACTAAACTTAAAAAAGAAGCAGCAAGGTTTGTCTGAAAGATGACTTTTCACAAATGCATTTATCTCAGCATCCGTTTGATTCATGCATTGCAATGAAAACACATGTTCAAACTGCTGTAGGAAGCCGGATAGGGTGAATATATTTACTTGCGTTAATCGCGTGTAAAACACAAATGATACCATGTGTAAAACCGGGTGAGTAACACAAGGTGGAATGTTGTTGTGGATCCAGTTTCCTTGTTGCTAATTTTTTTTAACCTTTTGCTTTACTCTGGTTTATGGTGTCTCTAATTTCTAATAGCTGTAATTAAAGTTTTTACTGGGAGCTGTGAACTGTGAGAACAGTATTGGCCTTTTGAACTTGTTGCTGTTCATCCAACTCCTGAATTCAACCTTTTTAAATGCATTTCATTTACAATAAACACAGCAGCCTTGTATACACGATAAGAGACTTGATGTGTATGTGTGTGTGCACAGAGATGCAATGAGTACCTATTATTATTTTTGCTCTTGTGTTCTTATGAGCGACAGATATGAGCACACGTGAAGTCATATTTGCAGTACGAGCTTCCATATTGTGCGCTTGTGTAAACAGATGCACTATGCAGGCGGCTTAGTGTTCTTTCAAGATGTTATGTTGCACACCGTGAGCATGTGAGAGCGCACGTTTATGTGCAACACTGTCGGTCGAAGCTTCTGTCCGCTCCGCTGCGTCCATGCAGGGATGTGCCGCGCGCATGCAGGGATGTGCTGCGTGCATGCAGGGATGTGCTGCGTGCATGCCTTTCGGCTCTGCTCGCATCCTGTTTATCTTCCAGCAGAACCTGTTGCAAGCGGCTCACTAATTGCCATGAGACAGTGCCAAGCACTCCAGTGACAGATGTTTCAGCTGGATGGTTGCTAATGAAGATCAGCTGGAAAACATCCATTGGACTATCCTCTGGAGGGCTTCCCGTGATTCATTATGCCTGCATTTATGCCAGAGGCCACTGGATCCACATTATCAGCCAGCACAGATCCCACTAAATTTAAAAGGCTTAGCTATGCAACGAGCCCGAAGGCTCCTTATTTAGATGATTAGTGTGTTATTGACACATTTTGTATTCAGTGGAAGCAATATTGTCTTTTAATTAGCCGGTCATTGTTGTGATTGGTTTCCTTTGGCAGTTTAGCATTTAATGACATTCATCCATTGCCTGCAGAGAATAAAAGTGGCCTGTTATAAACAATAGCTAAAAGTTGTTATTTATATGTTTTTAATTACTTTTCATTATTATATTTGTCGGAATTGTGAATTTTACTGAAACCCTTTAAAATGGATTATTCACCGTGAACTCGTAATCTGCAGCTACAAAATGTTGGACCAGTTCTTTTCAGGTTGTCTGACAATGTTAAAGTATTCACACGGCAGGTCAACGACATGATTTAAGAATGTGAATGAGGTGAAAACACTTTTCACAAAACAATAAGTGGTTAGTTTGCTTCCAAAGTCACATCTGTGTACTGAAGGATCTTTTTTTTATGAGCCAATGTATTTTATTTCTGTGTTACAATCCTATGATGACATAAAACTGGAGAACTCAATAATAAAATATATTTCTCGCATCCTTGGATATTTTCTTTTGCGATTTAATAAGGTAACCTTTACTTCCAGGAAGATCATCTTTCAGTATTTGCCTATTCGTTCCCGTCCAGGAAATCATTATTTTATTTTGGAATGAAGCTCATCAAATCTAGGCTCTTTGTCCAAGTGTTTATATTTTAACTAATTAACCGGGCAACATATTAATTCAGCGTCCTTCTGAAACAAAATCCCAAACATTCATAATCACCTCACTGACTAAAACACACATTTATGACACATACATCCATGGGCTTTTCTTACATTTCCCATTTCAAACCAGCTCATTAGTCCTCATTATTATCACCCGTGGTTAGCAAGGTGACGAACCAGCCATACAGACGGCACTCGAACCGGACAGCTTCAATAACTGTCAAAGCTCCACGAGTGCAGCATGTATGCTAATCACCCCAGAGAATACATCCAATTGATTCTAATTGGTTTGCTTCCAATGGCGGAGAGGCAGCCAAGGGGTTACTCTCAAGGTTGGGCTGAATGGAGGCAGGTCTAATCCAGCACACAATGAGGCATATGGGACTGTGTCTTTTGCAAATCTGTGGACAGAATAAGGACTAAAAGCCCGAGGTTCTCTTCTCTAAAGGGGCTCGCGCTGAATGGCTGGGAGTGGCCTGGGAGCCTGGACGCATAATTGACACGCTGCCTTCCTGCTCGTGTGTGAAACATGAATGAATTAATCATGTGTTTGTAAAAAAGAAAAGAGTCAGACAGATGTGGATAGATGAATGCATAGATGGATAAATAGAAGTTTTAGGGTAAACATTAAAACATTATTCACTAGAAACAGTTGCTATTGTAGATGTAACCTATATATATCTAAAGATAGTTTGTTTATTTATTTAAAAGGATCGCCAGGACAACAGCTAGTCTTCATGGGGTCCAGACAAATATTTAATAGAGCACAACAGGCATTACAATCTCAAGTAAATACAAAAATATCTAAAAATGAAAGAAAAAACATTACACAGTCAATATAATATATAGTTATTATATATATCCCTGATGGTCTAGTGGCTAGGATTCGGCACTCTCACCGCCGCGGCCTGCGTTCGATTCCCGGTCAGGGAACGAGATTTTAGGGGCGGCAGTAGCTCAGTCCAAAGGGACTTGGCTTGGGAACCGGAGGATGTCCGGACCAAAAATATGGAAGGTGGACCGGTAGCTGGAGAGGTACCAGTTCACCTCCTGGGCACTGCCGAGGTGCCCTTGAGCAAGGCACCCCCCAACTGCTCACTGGCCGCTGGTCTGGCTGGCTGCCCATCACTCCACCATCTCTCTCCACATTTGCATCTCTATGCCGTTGTACTGCATGTGTGTGTGTCCGGGTTAAAATGCATGTAAATAAAGAAATAGAGTGAAAAAATAATTTCCCCATTGAGGGATCAATAAAGTATATCTTCTTCTTCTTCTTCTAAAATATGGGTGTAAATGTAAATAAGTTCATCCCTGGACAGATGTCACAAAGCCAAATTTAAAAAAGAATAAAACATATCACCATACTATGCAAGGTAAACTGATCAGCTGTGTTTTCTCATGGCTGCCATAACCCAACCATGATCACTTAATGCATGAAACAAACAAAACAATCAAAGATCCATTCACATTTTCTTGTGCTGCATTCCTCAAAATTTGGTTACATTTCGATTCCCAGCGATGGCGACCTGTGCTATCATAAAGCTCACATTATACCTGTTATCAGTTCACATATTAACATATTTACGTGAGTATTTAGCTCCAGACACAGCTGTACATAGGCCTCAGTCCTTGTTCATACAAAAAAAGGCCTATGCTTGCCTTGGTGTGGGTGTGTTGCTAGAAGATGATACAGTTACCCCAGCAACAAACATTTCATCCTTCATCTTCATAATTGCAAGGTAAACACTGGCACAATGTAACATGTGTGCTAGCCTGGACTGGTTTGGGTCATGGTGGCAACAAACTCAGCAAAGGAGACATCCTTCTCTTCATCTTCCATCACTTCTTGGGGTGTCCAAAGACCTTCCCACACCGTACATGGACACATGGTCCGGTTGGACTCTGGTCTTAAATATCGCCACAGGGAGGAATCCAAGAAGCAGATCACTCAGATCACCACAGGTCACCCTGAAACTCATTCACGAAGAACTGCAATCTTATTCTTTCTGTTACCGACCATAAAGAGTCGGAGGGTTTGGAAAGTTGATCCAGGTTCAGCTTTTTTTGCCCGACAATGTGTGAATTTTTCCAGAAAGCTGTGCATCACGATGCCAGAGTAATGGGCTTATTGAGTCGAGTTTGGCGGCTGCAATTTTTGATGCAGTGCTACTGTCTGTATGAACCTGCCATTGCCAGAAACTCTGAATGCTTTAGTTTCTGCTATTTACTCTGGCAGAACAGCACCCCTCAGTTTTGTGCCATCATGCAATCCAGGAATTTTCTCTCCAGACTAAATCTTTTCAGCCCTGTCTCCTTGAAATTACATTTATATACAACCAAATTTACAACAGGGAGGAAATGTTGGTAGTTAACGTACCTGGAAAGTCGCAAAAATGTTTGTCAGTAAAATGTTTACTGACATATTTAACCTATTTGTTTCCTGCCAAAAAAGGCAATCTTGCAAAATGCTGTCGACAAACCATGATTATTTTAATAGCTGGATTATCTTCAATTTAGAAATATACAGATGTAATTTCTAGAAAATCACTGTGAAATGCCAACGCAGAGGTCAAAGGTGGCTCCAATCTGTGTTTCACAAATCAGACAGTACCAATAAAAAGTAAAGAAAATGCAGGACGTGACACCGTTAAATATTCATACAGCTCCATCAGTCCATGTTCGTACAGATGTTATCCTTCCAGCTACACACCAAAATCCATAATGACCTCATTCATGCCGAGCCCAAAAGAGAGAGAGAGAAGCCAGGCTGATCTCTCCCAGTTCGTCCATTGTCAGGGCTCTATTAGTGCTCTGGTTTCCTGGTCGCATTTGAAGAGATGGTATTGGTTTTCACTGGAAGCCTGGCCTCTGCAGTGCAGGTGCCCCACAGATTCAGTTTCATGGCCTTTATGCGTAGCACTTG
This sequence comes from Collichthys lucidus, assembly GCA_004119915.2. Lineage (NCBI taxonomy): Eukaryota > Metazoa > Chordata > Actinopteri > Sciaenidae > Collichthys > Collichthys lucidus. The sequence goes on from CM014089.1 coordinate 6,397,247, forward strand.
CCATCTGCTTGATCTGACTTTGTAAGGCAGGTCTGATGGTTGTGAAAGGAATCTTCAGCTCAACTTTCAGATATGTGTGTGCGGCAGCAAGGGGAGATAGAGCCGAAAAAATAAATCAGAAAACTGAGAAAAGAGACCTTCATTCCTAACGTATGGTCCCGTCGTTTGTTCAACTACTTCGACCTAAAAAACGATCTGTGCTGATGTACATTTCTTGAACGGTATCCTTGCACACCTTTCCTTTCACCTACTTGAAAACCACATAACACGACAAGACAGTTCTTCCAGGGCGAAGGAATTTAAAGCATCCAGTGATGTGTACAGCGTCAAGCAGAGCGCCTGGGGGGGCGAGATGGATGCCAATCTCCCTGCTGTTTTGTCACACCGCTCCTCCTGTCAGCAGACAAAGCTGCCACAGATACAGCTCGTACATGGAGACTGACACCTCTCGCTGTGGGACTTGGGTAAACACAACACATCACCTGTATGATTGACGCCGACGCACTTTTGCCTGGTTGCCTCTACGAGCCGCATGAATGTGGCAGAAGTGCCGTACAGACACCTACACCGTCTTGGGAAGTAGTCTGACTCAAAGGATGTTTCACAGGGGATCGTCAACTTCTTCGACGATGACGATCAGCTCCAGTCACCCCCGTGATGAGCTGATCGCTGCGTCTCGTGGTTGATGGTTGTTGACGTCCCACATGGGTGTAAAGAAACATAAAGAAACACCAGCTACAGTAAAATACAGGCATGATGGAATCCCACGAAATCCCTCATCTCCAACATGGCCTGAATCGCTTTAGATGAATAGACTCTGTAGGTTTTTATATCCTGTTTTTGACACGTCATTTCTCGTTCTCGACTCTGGATTTGTCTGGCCTTTACATAATAGACAGACAGACGGACTTTTCCTCTATGTATTGTCCTATATAACAACTGCCTTACACTGATTTTTCTCCTATGGTTGAGGGGCATTAAGTGTCCTCTGACAGAATACAGATCCTAAGGCATAACCAGCCCATATCCTAGAGCAGTGGTCGGCAATTAGCGGCCCGCGGGCCAAAACTGGCCCGCCATCAATTATATCTGGCCCGCTAGATGACGATGATTTATTTTAATATATACATATATATTTTTAAATATATCTTTTAAACCTCATGTTTCCCTTCAAAATACAACAATTCCACAGATTTCACAACATTTATTGAAAAGTAGCTGATAAGTAACGTGACAAAAAAAAAAGCAGCCAGAACATCCTCGCAGCCTCTTTACTTGACGCACAGGTCGGAACGCTAATTGGCACGTGCGTGCGCTGTAACCTGTGGAAAATAAAAGTGTCCTGTGTCCCTCTTGCAACGGACAACGTGAACAAATCTGTTTTATTAAATGAAAAAAACAAAACCAAACAAGGTCGGCAGATCTGCGCTGCTGTATACATTAATTACGGCAGGTTGCTAGGGCAGGTTGACTGTTTCATGACATACGCAGTGGGCGTTTAAGGCCGTAAAACCCCTAACCACACACTTTTATACACCTTGTTACACGCAATTTGTACAGTGCTCCCTTAATAAATCAGGACGTTCAACATAAGTGCGGTTCTCACTCAGCCAATCAGGACGCAGCACCCCCCCCCCCCCCCCCCCCCCCCCCCCCCCCCCGGTCATGGCCCGCGATGGAATTGTCAGAAAAACTTTGGCCCGCGTCCAAACTTAATTGCCGACCCCTGTCCTAGAGAGTCAAACTAGAACTACCACTGCAGATAATCTGGGTTTCTGGGTTTCCTGGCAAATCTTGTGCACGAAATTCAATAAAATAATTAAGGCAAAAACATCTCAAGGATGCATTTTGACACTTGGGTTGGACACTATACTAAAGAAACAGTGTTGCTGAAAGGGATTTTGATTTAGCATTGTTTCTATATTACTCTAAAACTAAAACATCAGGAGACACTATCATTTATTGTCAATAGACTGTTTGTTTTACATGTAAACCTGTTAAATCAATCATTACTTTAGCCGAGGAAAGCTCAGCACATATAATTTTGCATTCAGCAGAATCTGTTGTAATTTCTAAACGGCTACAGGCACATGCTGCCATCACATCTCGCTCTATTCTAACAAAAACTAGGTCAGGAAAAGTGGAGATTTAGAAATTAAGTCCCACCGATAAACTGAGCTCATAATAGGCATAAAAAGGCACAAATCAGTGAAGCTTTTCAGTGAAGCTTTTATTCCATTTATTATTCAAAAGCAGGTTTAGCATACAGGGTATTCGGACAAGAGAAATGGGATAATAAATGTCATGTTTTCTGCCTGCGCTGATGTGGCTCACGGTGGCAGCAGGCTAAGCAAGGGAGCAACATCTTCCATGTCTTCCTGGGGTACCCCAAGTTGTTCCAGTTGGAATATCCAGAAAGCGTCATAATCAGATGCCCGAGGCACCACAGGTGGCAGCTTTTGCCTGAACACCTCACCTGATCCCTGAAGGTGACCCCAGTTACCCCACGAAGGAGACTCATTTAGCACAGCTGCACTAACTCAAGCCCCAAGCCTTTTCTTTCATTCAGTATGTTTCAGCTTGTGTGCAGAAATCTGAAGTCAGACTCAGACTAAACAGCTGAGGACCCTGGTGGGTGCAGACAGTTTGCAACATCCACTGAAATGTGGCACACAACTGCAGAGTCAGAAAGAGAGCGCGAAGCCCGCTACCTCGCCACACCACACCCCCGCCGCATAGCAACCGTGTGTTTTTTTTTATTTCTTCTTCTCTTTTTTTTCGGTTTGCATCCTTCTGGAGATGACAAACTGTCGAACATATGTGCGAAAGGTGTGCGCGCACTGATGGATTTTAAATGTCGCAGGCAACTGCGAAAGCAGAGAGGTAGCGTGGGAAACGGCAGCGCAAACACACACACGGCCGTCGCAGTTTGCAGTTTTGCCATTTGCGGGAAGCAACTTGTCAACTTTGGAATGCTGATGCAAAAACAAATGTCAGCACTAATTGCTTCTACTGTTGGACGAAAACATTGAGATCGTGACCAGTGTGAGAGACGTAAATCAGACGCGTTTGGCCTGTCTGTGTGAGTTCGTGTGTATGTGCATAGTTCATGGTTTGCGTGTGTCTGTACCCGTGCTGTGTGTGTTGGTGTGTGTGTGTGTGTGTGTGTGTGTGTGTGTGTGTGTGTGTGTGTGTGTGTGTGTGTGTGTGTGTGTGTGTGTGTGTGTGCTCAGCTCTCGTTGCATCTCGAGGATCCACAATCGCAAAGTAAACACAGACGGAGGCTCGAGGTTCAGGTAGGGTTCCGGTGTGGCTTCCAACAAAAACAGCGACAGAATTTACTCCAGTTACACCTGGGAACACTTCACCGTGAACCACAGGCTACTCGTAATGACTTTGTCTCAACAGCTTACCGCGAGCCAAAACTTTGGTTGGCTCGCAAACCTGATAACCTCACGGTGTAGAACAGATGATGTATGTGCAGCACAAGTACCAAGACACAGTCTAGCAGTCTGGGATCCTAACACTGTTGTACTGGAACATCTTTTATAAATAAAAAGTTTTATAAGGGCAGCAACTCAAGAGCTGCTGTGCTCCTGGGGTACGATGCGTTTCCATCCAACAGAACGTTTTAGAGCATTCATGCATTACGTCTTATTCCAGTTGTTTGTTTGAATGGCCCAAAATGATGTATAATTTATCAGTGTGCCTGACATGTCTGCAGTAACCGCGACTGTTAATTATGCAGCCAAAATGGGATAACACCACCTCTAAAAAAACCTTAGTACATGAGAATAAAATGGAAATTTAAAACAGAGATGGAACCTTAAAGGGGCAAGACAAAGTAAAATTGTCTCATTCTTATCTAATAACCCCCCTTCAAGGACACAATGGCATAATGTTATAATACAGTATATATCTTTGGACTATTTGACTTGTAAGCTGCATGAGAAAGAGAATATCTTTCGCAGAATATGGCAACCATTCATGTCCTTTATAGGAATAAACATTGGTACCACTTTATTACGAGGATTTATGTAAAACATCAGAGGTCTTGTATTTAATTTCTTATTTTCTTTTCTCTCTACAACTTTTGTGTCCATTGTTTGATATTTAATTTCGTATTTTTATACTGTTTTAGGCCATGCCATCTAAGAAGTAATGGGCCTGCTGTCTGCCTGTATATTTGTTTGTATGTTTTAGTATATGTGAGCCGAGTCTTGTTCTTGTTCTTTGTATGTTATTGTTAAAAAATAATAAAAATAATAATTAAAAAAAAAATCTCATTATTCTGATGCAGAAAACTTCCCCAGTGCTTACAGCAACAGAGTACAGTGGTCCCTCGTTTATCACGGGGGATACGTTCTAAAAATAACTCGCAATAAACGAAATCAGCTTTATTTTTTACAATTATTCTACACGTTTTAAAGCCGTAAACCCCCTAACCACACATTTTTATTCACTTTTCTCAGACAGGCATTAACATTTTTTCACATTTCTCTTATTTAAACTCTCAAAGTTCAAACTTTCGCAGATTTAACCAAAATAAGTACAATGCTGTATCAGTAAATGAAACCAGTTAAAGTTAAAAACCTGTTTTCAAGCCCAATAATATTTAACAAATTATATTTTAATAATCAATCTACGAGGTTTGACACATAAGAAATTATTACCAGTAACTCGTGCGTATTTCACAGTTCCCCTGACTGCAAACATGCAGCACTTCAGAGTCACACTGCTAGCGGTTGAACATTTATGTAATGTGCATTTTGTATAGTTCTCCCTTAGCCAATCAGGACGCAGAACACAATGCGTGTTCATACTGTACAGTACGCTGTAAAAAAAAGCAAAATTACACTAAAAAATCTGTGAGTCCGCGAAAAGTGAACCGCGTTATAGCGAGGGGCAACTGTACACAGAAATACTGGGGTACATGTATGGGTACTAGGGTACAGTGTGTACCATGGTACGGTATATTCTGGTATAATCAATTAGTATTCATCCCAGTCATGTCAGTGTCATTTCAGTGTAGCTGCTGCTCAAGGACATCTTTCTACATTGGTAGGCTCCATGGTGGTGTGCGTACCCTCAGCCATGTGTTGAACGGGTGAATTCTCCCCTGATCCCCGGTGGACAGCTGGGCATAAGTGATCCGGCCCTGCAAATGCAGCCAGTTAGTGGTTAATACTCCAAAGTGCTGATCATCACATGGCAGTTTTCTAAACTGGCCCAATGAAAACACTGAGATGCTAACTACTGGTATTGATGCTGCAGAGAGTCCCTATGATGTTCTGAGTAGCTATTATGGGATTTACGCATGAGAGACTTACCACAGTATCATTTGAGCTTGGAAAGTGCCAGAGAGGAAGCAGTTTAGAAAGAATTTAAATTTGGAGATGTCTTCAGTTTCAGTTGGCTCTGTGTTCCCTGACATTAGGACACATTATCAGAAGCTGCTGTCATTTATGCAGGAACGTTCATCAGCAGAGAGGAAAAGAAACGTGTTGTCTGTCACGCAAATGTTCTTTTATTCAAGTCTAAAAACGTTGGATGTAAATATGACATTATGTGTTCTACATTGTGTTTACACAACACGTTTAAAGTTGATTGTTAATGGTGGAAAAATGCTCACATGATACAAATAATTAATGTTGAGCATGTTTGTACAATTCACTTATTGAACTTTGGCTTCCATTGTCACCAAGTAGCAGTGCAGCTCCTCAAACGTCAACTTGAGGCTGGCTGCAGAAGTGAGTCAGTCTCCATAAGTCCCCATGTTAAAACGTCCAGCTTCACAGCAGAAATAAACATGTTAAAGAAAGAATTAAGAGGGTAGACATTTCGCTTTCGTAAAACAAATACAATAGGGTGAGGAGTACCACAGGGGTCTGTACTGGGTCCATTATTATTATTTGCATTTACACATAAAGGCTGTCTCCATAAGTCCCCATGTTAAAAACTTCACAGCAGAAATAAACATGTTTTACAGCCTGGTACAAAAAACTGTTTTGGTCTCTGCATCTAATTTCCCCCACACTGAGCTTCACAACAGCTTTTCAGAACCCTATGCGTGACATCTACCATGTTTAATTTAAACAGTCAGAAACACTGAACCAACAAGCTCTCAGCAGAACATATGCAGTTCATTATTGCTCATTCATAAAGCTGGTGACCACCTGCTCTTGGCCCACTTGACCCTTACACTCTCTTCCTCTTCACTCACCCATACATCCAATGCAAACCCTCAGCTGTCCTAGCAGTGGAAATGCACTGACCTAATGAGGGGGCCCTGAGTTTACAGTACGAGTCAAATGCTGTTTCCAAGTTAATCCATCCTCAACAAATGACTAACAAATACCGCAGCAGAGGCCACTGGCCGCCCAGCCCGGGTCATCCCAGCTGTTTTACTGCTGACAAAGAAGAAGATTGTTAATTGTTCCTTTATGAGATTAATCCCATACTTGCGCGGTAATGAAAAAAATGAGGGAACGTGTAAACAGCTGGGAAAACATTCCGCCCAACACTCCTGTTGGCCGGAGGGATTCGGATTAACAAACCATTTCATGAAGATGGATGGAGCTGAATGACTATTTATGGGCCCCGTCATTGTCCAAGTGCCCAAAGTTTACAAAGCTACACTCACTGAGATTCAACATATGGAGTCATATGGAGCTTACTGTGACAGTAATGCATTTATTTATTACTGACGCTGTAGCTATACTACCACTAAGAGGTAGAGCAGATATCCAGGGCTGTTTCATCATGACAGGTGTGCACAGAGTACGAGCTAGTTGGCACAGGTATTAAAAAAAGAGGAAATACAATCGAAACAGAATCATCTTCATCATTCTTTCCACTTTGGGGTGATGAAACCGTTGCATTTTGAGAGTCTACAGAGAAAAGAGGTCAAGTAGAGATTCTTGACCAGCGCTCAAGTCGAAATAGTTCTGTTTTTTAGTCAATGTGCCTACATTTTATGTAATAAGAGAGTAGAGAGAGAGATCGTGAACATGCAACAAAAGGGCCTTGGCAGGACTTGAACCAGGAATGTCGTACTTCATGGTTGGTGCCTTTTTTAAATCCTGAAAAGCCACAAGCTTCAACATTTTTACCAAAAAATTGCTCCAGCTCTTCCAAAGGAGATTCTTTAAACCTGGATTTCTCTACAAGTTGTCATGTTTCCTGGTGCATAAGCACAGTGATCATCGCAGTTTACAGTAAATTAGTGTTTATACCTCAAAAAATTTGGGGAAAGTTCCAGTTAACAGACGATCGTGAGTCCCAGTGTTACACAAAATAACAGAACATAATTAAAACACAGATTGCAGTGCAAACAGATTTCCACATGGACTTTTATAATAGTAACTTCTACAAGCATTTCAAAGTTAAAATTACTACTACTTTGAAAGCTAGACTAAATACATTTACGAAACATTCATAGTAACATTAGCAACTTACCACAAATGCTGTGGAGTACGAGGCTGTTGAACGTCATGTTGCACGGCCCTGTAACAGCTGCAGCTCATCACGACGTCTTACACTGAAAGTGGCGTTACCTACACGTGTGTGTGTGTGGGAAATGTGTTGCAGCCTCCACAGAAGTCGATGGACACAAGCGGTCCATCAGAACTCCACCGGGGTGCTCCGGTGTTTTTCAGCCCGTGACATGCCGCTGCATCTCGAAGCGACCATGTGCGCCAGCTAATGGAACCAAGACAAAACATTTCGTATGGCTGATAGCGTCTGTTTGCACAAGCCCGACCTAAATGGGTGTCAAGAGACCAGAGGGGGAACAGGACATGCTTGAGACGGAGTGTAAATGGAAAAGAAGTGCTGGTGTCTAAAAGTCGAAAAGCTGTCCCTAAAAGCATCTAATGCAAACCATATGAAGAGGATGATAAAAGGCTGTATTCATACCGAAAAACTTTTAGCTTAGGCTAATGCACAGTGGCTGCCAGATAATACAACATGGATTATTTGGATTAAGCGTGAGAAATGGTGAAAGGTCAACGAGGAGAGCGGCACCAGCGAGGGGAACACCCAGGGTTACTCGTACGGATGCATTTGGAAAGTGTAGAAACGGATATTCATCATCGTTTCTTCACTTTGAGCTGTGAGATTGATGCTATTTAACTTCATGTGCCAAGATGCTACATCTGTAGGAAGACATACACAATAACTGTTGGGCAGCTGGATGGTGCATCAACATTTAGAGATCAGGCCGACTTTCACAGAAAAACTCTGTAGCCACAGTGTTTCTTTCCTCTATTAGTTGATAATTAAATTTAAATATTAACCTTTCTTGGAAATAATGAACCTGATCATCACATAAAGTGAACATCTGTAATATTCAGGTAGTCTGATTACGATTGAGGTTCTTTTTTAATGGCTCAGTCCCACCAGAGCTGCTCACACGTGTTGTAGACGATGTTTGGAAGTGCCACGGTGCGTTTCAGAAGCGGCTCTCCACTCTGCTCCACAGCGAACACACGGCATCAAGCCGCACAGACCAAATCGAGCTGGCAGGAAGTCAGAAACAGAAAGGGCATAGAGAATCTGGTCAACTTTCAAAACAAAAACACCATATACAGGCTCCCAAATGACCAAATCTGAGCGAGTGGTGGAGTACGAAGCCACATGGGGAACAAACAAACAGTGTAACCGGCAGCTGGGAACAAAAACATGGATATATGTGGATGTAAAAGGTTAGGGGGTGTAGCTAGAAAGTCTGAACCCCAGAGAGGGAATTTTCTGTGTCTCAGTTTGAACAAAACTGAACCTAAACAATGATTTGTGTGCATGAAATCATCACCAACTTCCATGCTTCAAGTTGGAGAACCAAATTTCATAAATAAATGGCCACTGGCTTCTGTTGTGCAAAGTAAAATCCACACTGTTATTTCTATTCTATTTATAACGGAGCAGTAGTGATGCCTAAAGAATGAGACTGTTCCTGAAATATGGATATGCAAGACAACTAAAGGAGCAACATCTCCGTGCGATATTGGCCTGCATTAGATACTTATACCACCCACACTGACAAGCTACCCTGCAGCCGCCCTTCTGACTTCCAGTGACCCCTATTTGTCAGGTCACACACCATCTGGGGCAGCAGTGGCCATTGGGCGGAGGGAGAGCGGCGGTGGTCTCCACTCCATCACTGACATCAGCCTCCGCTGGTCTGCATGCACTGTGTCCTACCTCGTGCTTTCCACTCTGCAGAGAAAAGACATGCATAAAAACATGAATCTACTGTGTGCAGACACATATTTGTACTTTTTGTACGACATTCCAGTGCATGTGTGCGTGGCTGTCGTCGTGTGGGGGGCGGTCATCTGTGTCACCCAGCCCTGACCTGCATTTGTCAGACACTGAGACAGCCGCAGCGAGGGCGGAGCCTCCTGCCGGACTGCGGGTTAGCTCATCAACAAGTCAGATGTGCGGTCGTGGATAAAATGGTCAGAACAGGACTGGAAACTGCAGACAAATGCAGCAATTTGATGACTTCAGTAAAAGTTATGGCTGCTGTCCTCTGTTCTCTAAGGCTAAATTAAGATGAGCTACAATCGCTGCTGTTCCCAGCCTGTGAGAGATCCCAGGTGGCCCCTTAAATTGACCTTACGCTGTCAGGATCATCCGCTAATTACATGTCTGTATGCTGGGTGGACCTGCAATGGACACTGTGGTTAGGCCTGCCATTTCTCATAGCCCAAGGCAAGACTTAAATCTTCTGAGTTGAAAGTCTGGCATCTCACAACATTTCACTGCAACCCAAGAAATGGAGTGAGAACTGCCCGACGGTTGGCTTTGTTTTATCATCACAAATCTCTATAAAAAAACACTGCTGAAAGCCATTTACCGTTCTGCGGTAAACATGATAAACGCTTACAAGATGCATTCCTGCAGCTTCTGCATCGCCAGCTTTTCTGTCCAGCTCAACGCCTTAAAAGAGCCGGGGATGAGAAAAATACGCCTCTTTAGGGGAAAGGTTACAGACCGTTCCTCCTACGTCTTCACCCTGACCTTAACCACACCGAACCAAAAAGTCTAAATTTAACTCCTATCTGTAATCACACGACTAAACAAAACTCTGGCCTTTAAACCAACCCGGCGAGCTTCTGGGATAAATGGGATAAATTTATTTGAAAAGTGTAACCTAGACATCTAAAATAAAATTCTGTATAACCGTCGTTACAATGGATTTCAAAGTCATATACACACACGTTTATTTATTTTTTTCTCCTTCCACAACAGCCTCAATTATACCAGAGTACAGTTCAGCCACGGGACACGAGGAGACAAAATGTCACGAGACATTTGAAGTGGCATGAACGCCGCGCACTCGAGCAAAGTCAACCTACCCAGCAGATCTTCAGTGGGATTTCAAACATTTATCATATTGCCATGAATTACTACAAGAGTGTTAAGAGTTGAAGTACCAACGGCAAATATCTGCAATCCCCTGGAGACAGACAACCTCTCCACTGTCCATCAGGATCAAGTATTCTTATTTCTTTTTACATTATTCTTTGGTAATCACACAGATTAGAGTGGATTATCTTGTATATACAGTCGTCCCTCGCTATATCGCGGTTCACTTTTCGTGGACTCGCTGTTTCGCTGATTTTTTTTTAGTGTAATTTTGCATGCTTTTTTTTTTTTTTACAGCGTACTGTACAGTATGAACGTGCATTGTGTTCTGCGTCCTGTTTAAGGGAGTACTGTACAAAATACCTGTAAAAAGCTGTATAAAAATGTGTGGTTAGGGGTTTTACGGCCTTAAAACATGGTTAATAATTGTTAAACTTACTTCGCGGATTTCATTTATTGCGGGTTATTTTTAGAACGTATCCCCCGCGATAAACGAGGAAGCACTGTACTACGACCACTCATAGTTTGATTGACTGCAGGGCAACACAGTTTTTCAGCAGGAACTACCGTATGAGTTGGGACCAACAAAGTTATAATCCTAAACAATTTCATTAATTTCTATATTTAAGAAACAGGAGAAAAAGGTTTTCTGGAGTATATTTTCGTTATATAAACACGTCTTTGTCAAAAATGAGAATATTTGACTTATAGCCAAGCAAGTTTTCATATGTGGAATTTGCTTTGGTGAATTGATGAAGTATGAATAGAAAACAGACAATAACATATGAAAAAATATTATAAAGACAGAGAATATTTTAGACCAAGAAATGTGCACGAATGTAACGCATGTGTCCAGGTGTGTCCTCATTGACGAGGCCAGCTGCAGATGGGAGGTTCTTGTGGCATGAGGGTTTCTTGGTTCTGAGTCTCCCGCCGGAGGGATGTGGTTTCTTACCCACATGCCTCAGCTCACGTCCTGGACGAAGATTTGCAGCCAATCACCTTATAAGCAGAGCAAATGATACGCCCTGCCCTCGTCCTTGGCAGCGTGGGATACGTTGATGGAGGGGGCGAGGGTGGATTCAATGTTGGCGGTCTGGAAGAGAAGCTTTGACTTTGGAAGGTTGAACCTTTTCATCCAGGAGTTTCGTACCTTCATTGGGTTGATTTCTGCTGCAGGTGTGTTTCCTGCCCCTGTTAGTCGATAAGTGTCATTTCAAACTTCTACAGGACTGAAACCTTGTTGAGAAACTCGTAAGGGGAGAAGTCAGACATCTGCTTTCTGAAAAAAAGGTACAGTCTGTCATCAGGCTTGAAGATTCTCTATGTAATTTTCCTCAAGCACATTTTAATCCAGTGCTGTATTGGTCTGTCTCACACACACACACACACACACACACACACACACCTCTCATTCTCACACTGGGAGCCCATAACTTCATTCTTGGTCCCGCTCCAAAAGACTCATCGTTGGCTTGACTTGGACCTCATGTATTTAGTTAAACCAATCAAAGCTTCATTCATTCCACCGGCCCATAGTGCTCAATTCATTTCCACCCAATAATAAAGAATCTGTTGTAGTTTTAATGGAAAAGGACACTTATTTTTTTTCCACTGCTTAAAAAAGCTTGCAGTGCGAAAAAAGCTGAGGTAATGCTCCAATAAAAAAAAATTCACAGCCTGTTTACTTTGGATGTCTAAAGAACACAGATATTGCACTCTGTAAATTAACCGTGCTTTCTAAATTAACAAGCTGAGACTGTTCTCCCCTCCGTCCGTCTCATGGCTCCCATCGCTGCTCTTGACATTTATTGGGAGAGAAAGGAAGGAGCCGATATATTGAATTTTCTCCTTTTTTTTTTTTTTTTCCCAACCTTGGAACAACCTCTAGGCTGTATGCTGGCTGTAGGTCCGGCTAATTGCCGCTGTGGTGTTGCACAAGTGCCTGTTTGTCTCAAATCACCAGATAATCTGTGCATTAGATATACAAGTATGTTTAGAAATGTCCCACGATGCTTTAATGAGTACATTTATCTAGTACTGAGGCTTAAACTCAGACATCTGGCTGCTCCTGAAACAGAGGTCAAGGGTCACGGCAACAGATGTGACAAATATATCTGTGTCTATTGAGTCCGGCTTAGAACACAAAGGTAACATGATAACCAGTAAATACATGGACCTTATATTTAGCATATTTAGGTTTAAACACTTAATTAATAGGAATTCAATTCATTTTTAGCAATCTGACTTTGATATAACTACATTTCTATGTATTTTTATGTACATATCTATGTATTTAGCAGAGACTAAGTGGAGTCTAACTATCAGCAACACACTAAATCTCCAGACCATCTCCTCTGACCTTGTGCCCCTGCCCGGCCCGCTGCTTTCCAAATATTCGACATACCCCGGATGACTTTCTCTCACATTGTGCCAAACAATGCCTGAAGGCTGTTTATATCGATGTAAACTGTGGCTCCTGAGGCCTTCCAGCCTGATTCTCTCTCCAGTTTCAGCTCAGGTTTAATAACCTAGTTAGGGATCAATCCTGACTGTCTACACCGCGGACACATATTTACTGCGCTCTGAGAATTTAAGGGTTTCTAACCTGATTTGCAGAGAGAGCCCTAGGGGAGGATAGAGACAGGTTTATGGGTAAAAGCTAAGAAAAGGAGACTTGGTATGATGCCAAGGTCTACAGTGTAAAAGAAGGTCTCAATTTTCTGTACAGGCTGCAATCAAGACAGACAAGTACAATAAATGTACAGGGATATGTCTATATGAACAGCCCTGTAATACATGGTTACTAGACCTCAACCACACACACACACACTGTTCTATTCACACAATGTCCATTCATTCAGCGAAAGTGCATTTACTGTACTTTAGAGAAAATAAGAGTTCTGTCTTCGCCCTGTTTGTGGCATCAGTCCATCCCTCTGTGGGATTTTTTTTTTTTCCTCTCTGGGTCTGAAGCTAATGCCAGCTGATGCGGCGTGATCAATTCGCTCACTGGCACAAATGCATTGAGACACAAAAAACACCCCGAAGACATACTAACCTTGACTTTTCGACACCATCGATCTGAAATGAGATCACTGAAGGCTTTCATGGACACAACATGTAATCAATACCAAGCTACATGAAAGTAAACAAGCTTCATGCAGCCGGTATGTTCCACCATTCTACAGGACTTTTAAAAGTTTTGGTTCAAAAATTTTGCAGGGATAAAATAAACTTTTGAATTTAGGATCGCCCCAAACATTTCAAGGTCCAGCGACGCAGCCGCCTGTAATCGCCCATATTCAGTTACACGGAAGGGCCTTGTACTGCAGCCTCAGAATGCGCCTTAAATGATGGTGACAGTAACAATGACTTTATCTGTGTTCATCTTGGACCCCTTCCAAAGCCCGTGACCTCAAAAACAAGAGATGAAAATGAACATTTCAACAAAAAAAAGAAAGGATATGCAGGCTGTAATTTGAAATATTTCATGATGTTTTAAAGAAAACTTGTCTGCGATAAACATTCAGCATGAATGCAACAGGCAAAACAACAAAGATATGCATTTTCTTTTCTTACCCAGTGTGATATCATCAACAACAAAAACACCACAACATGAGGAAGAAGTGGGATGTTTACAGTTTGTCCTTTATTAAAACATCTTAAATAAAACTATATTCACATTCCCAAAAGCACTCTTTAAGGTAATTACCTACAAACACTACAGAACAACACTTTTTTTTTGCTAAAACATAGTGTTCCCTGTTCTGCGGACCCTCTAAAATGCAGCAGGGTCATTGAGGAAAACCCCCGGCATTCATACCCAGCCCTGAGGCGTGCACAGACCAGCCTCTTAAACAATAACACCGGGTTCCTCTTAGCCCACCCTGCGATTTATTACATATTGCGAGCTGTCAACATGGAGAGTCGCCTTGTTCAGCTTTAAACTAGGAGAGACAAAGAAGTAAAGGAGAGACAAAACGCAAAAATTCAAAAGATGAAGTGGCAAAAAGCCAGTCTGCATGTGGTTGGATGAAAATACAAAAAAAAAATAGCAAATACCTGCAAACACATCCTGCCATTCACTCAGGGAGGGAACGCCGTCTAAACCCCAAAACCCACTGAGACGATAAACAAATAACTGGAAAATCTACCATGAAATGATTTATTATGTGATTTTTGTTGTGTCATATACTTATGTAACTGTTACTCATCCTGAATCTGATTGGCTTTAATCGTGTCTTGTTAACTAATTACAGTGATTTATTTTTAGAATAATTATTCTCGCTAACGTCTGAGACAAAGAGCAACCCTGTGGGGATTCTGGGACAAATGCCTGAGACGTCTAGTTACCCAATTTGGGTTAAAAACCCAATATTTCAGCTTCATTTTGAAAGTGGTCATTATGTCTTTATGTTTCTTTGGGTTTATGCCGTCTTGGAAGAGCGCTGTAATCCCAAAGGATTTTTCTCTATGAAAACAAGTAAGTTTAAGTTGTGACATGCAAAAACCGCTTGATCATTTCGATCAAAAACAATAAAAAACTAAACCCACCGACTTCTGGATGTCGTTTTTTAATGGTGCAATGCTAGCAAATAAGATCAGGAGTGGAAGCAGCCAGTCTGATGAGAGGACGACGACTGACGGAGATTGATGGCTGGAGAGCGTCCTGATCCCAGAGGAAGGTCTAACCTCAGTAATCACAATTAGTCCATCCAACACTCAATCACACCGCTTGATGGCTCCCAAATGGCAGAAAATGCTCCGCGGCAGCTCTGCATCCAGGGGAAAATTAAGGTCGTTTTCAGGGAAAGGAATGTGCTTCGGTTAGGTTCTTTGGTTATTTATTTTGGTCTGCAGAGAGAGTGAAGGCACTTCTGTTTTTCTGGACGGTTCCGGGACGGGTTCTCCTCTAACTTCACGTGTTGACACCATGAAATGTGTGCTCGGAAAAAACGGAAAAGCTTCGAAACCCGCTCAGCGCCGCACTCGTGTCTTCTCAGCAGTGGTCACTGATGATTATTGCAGACGCGTCAGCACAAAAAAAAAGGTCTGTGTTCTTATGTCGGATTTTTATGATTTGAAAATAGTTCTGACACATTTTCAAATGGTTCTTTTTTTGGAGCGCCGGACCTCCAAACCTCTAAATTCTGAAAGTCACTTGTGGTTCTGCCCTTTCAAACTATTCATTATCGGTTCATAACCATTTATTTTTCCATGTTCCGCGGTCTGAAAGAACATCAGATCTGCACAGTTACCAACTTTTTTTTCTTTTTTTTTTTTACCCTTCGGTCTACCTCAGTGTTTCTCAAACTTTTTCAGACCAAGGACCACTTTGTCAAAAAAAAAAATTTCAGGGACCACCTGACCCCGTCTTCAGCCACCTATCCATCATTGTTTCCCATCCTCTCCGTGCCTTGTTTTAGTTAAAGTTCACAGCTTTTGCTGCTCTTTTCCTTACTTACTGACGTGACAGCGGAATGATTTTGTCTATAGGAGACGCCGTGGTTGCTTAGGCAACAATTTGGGCACTGCTGATTCAGATTTATCTTCATATATCCATTATACATATTTTAAAAAAATATTTGTCTGCATTTTTGTTCAGAGAACAAATTCGCTTTACACTTCAAATAATGTTAGGTAGGACTAGGGCTGATATGGCCTGTAACCAATATCTCGATATTTTTAAACTATATCGCGATACACAATATATATTTCGATATTTTTGTTGTTGTTGTTTTGTATTGTTTATTTCTAATAAATATTGTCATTATTTCCATGATAGCATTGTAATTGCTCAGAATCAACGTAGAACAGTAGATTTACACTTGCTGTGAGACACACCTCTTTTATAGCATTTTAACACTCATATTTTTTATGAATTTTTAATACATTTCATGATGTAAATATGAGCTTTAAAGCTCAATAGCTTCCAGGTCCTGTGACCTATTGGCTCAAAATCAGTGTAGAACAGTCGAGCTACACCTGCTATACGACACACACTCTTTTTTATAGCATTTTAACACTTGTCATATTTTTTATGAATTTTTAATATATTTCATAATGTACATATGAGCATTGAAGCAGTGCAGAATCATACTTGGCATATGAGACACTTTTTTAAATCAAATTTTAACCATTCTTCATATTTTATAAATAAACGTTTAATACATTTAACACCCACGTTTTATTTTGAAAACCGAAAGTGTCCACACGCTGCAGTAAGCTAGCGCTGACTTTCCAGTTTTTTAAAAGTGTTTGCCATAAAGTCGGCAGTAAGGGCGCACTTGAAAATATTGGAGCAGCTGACGTGACCACGCGAAAACGAGAGACGGCGTGACCGCAGCTGTTTTTCTTCAGAACCAAGTCGTCCGTCTCCATCTTCAATTACCTCACTTGGACTCTTGGCTTCACCTCTCCTCACTTGATACAGAAAGTACGCATGCGCGCAGGGGATGTTTCTGGGTGGGCGGGGCAGTGTGCTGCGTGCTGTGAGCAGCAGGAGTGAGTGACAGGCGAATCCCCAGAGAATTAAATGCAGACGGCTTAAAACATTTACGTGACAAGTACTCGATGGTCGCGATATAGTCATTTCATACATCTCACGTAGAACAAGCCGCGATATATCGAGTATCCCTAGGTAGGACTCCACAAACTTGTGTGGGAAATTCGAATATTTTAAGAGATCCTCTCACGGACCACTCGAGGTCGCTCGCGGACCACTAGTGGTCCGCGGACCACACTTTGAGTAACACTGGTCTACCTCCTTAACTGACCGAACAAAATACATATTGTAGAAGCTCTTAAGGATGAATAAAACATCCACTCCTTCACTTATTCTGGGAGTGACACAGCCAAACTTTGTGTGAGGTGAAAGTGGAAAAGGAAGCCAATAACTTGATGCACTTCCCTCTCACGGAAAACTCGAGCATGTGCCCAAAGAGTTTCATGCACTCACACGGCAGCTGATTGCCAACAAAATGTCAAAGGTAGCTAAAATGCAGACGCTTGTGTGGGGAGCTCCCGACTTGTTCTACTTTCCCAGGCAAAATGTTATACCTATGAATTACCGGCACATTTTTATATTTACATTTTAGGCACTATAGATGACAACCCCATCCGGAGTGATTTACAATAAGTGTTGCCACACAAAGCCAAAAAAAAAAAGAAACCTGAGCAGAGAAACTTTCTCTCGCTCCCCATCCCACCAAAAACGGCGGGCTGTGCTGGGTGGTCAGTATATTCCTCACGAGCAGAAGCTATGAAATCCAAACCCAGTATGAACTTTATAAATAGGGTTGTGATTAATTTGGTAATATTACAAGAAATAATACTTCTACTCCTACTAGCCCATGAGTGATTGCGGTGTGTGCTTTCGCTATTTGCCACAATTTGAATTGCTTGGAAAGACACTCTGAGCTCTTGTGGATCAAGAAGTTATGCATCTTTTTTTTTTTTTTTTTACCTTCTTCAAATTCTTGTCTTTTTCTTGGGTCATTGTGAAGCTTTACAGATGCTGCACTCTTTTTGCCTTTTACACTCCCAACTCAACAAATACTGCCCTACACTTCGAAATATCTTCAGTTTAGTCAAGTAAGATATAGAGATTTTTGTAATAAACAGTAATTAGGACTTGTGGAGGGATACCTACACTACAAACAGGAGTTAAACTTAAAGCCAAGCTTCACATTTTAGTCCCAGCCAAACACTCACACAGGTTGGACTTTCCTCGAAGGCTTGGGACTTGACTTAATCTGAAAGACTTTAGAATTTACTTGGACTTACCTCAACAGCTCTGGGCTGAACAGAACTAAAGTCAAACCCTCCATCTCCACATATAATAAATAAAAAGAAGGCCAAAGCAGGAAATAGCCCCATGTCACTGGAACGGTGGAATTCCAGCATAAGAAAATATTTTTACAGCCATCCATTCAGGATAAAGAGAGAGTGCCTAACAACTTAATTTCCATGAAAATGTTATTGCACGATTTTTTTTTCTCGTTGTGATTCAGCGTCCCGGTCACTTGCCAATGTTGTGGTGGTACGAATATTCAAGCTGTCAGACAATTATTATGTTTAGGGGTAAAGGAGTGACAGGAGTGGGAGCTGGATCACTTTAGTCTGACTTACAACCATGCAGGGAGAGATGGAAGGAGGGGGGAACAGAAAGAAAGAGACAGATGGGCCAGAAAATGAAAGAATATGATTTAAACTCTCCTGTGCTCACTTCTTTACGGTAAAAACTGCCAAAAAATGTCTTGCTCATTACCCCAGTGGCTGCAAACCTTCCCTCACTGCCTGATGAAAAACTCACCATCTCTATCGCAAACTTCTTTTTTGTAGAAACGGTACCCAGTGGAGCTTGCATACGCTTCCAGCCCGCCATTATGCAACCTGCCAACAATTCACAACACAATCAAATGCACACAGGAACAATGTGTGTACGTTCTCCCCCCTCTTCCGAGTCCAGCAATCCAGTTACCACCTTTACACTGCGAGAGGCAATTTCCTGTGTGGCTCAGCTGATGAGGTTTCAGAGTAGAAAACGGGTCCAGTAATTGAATCTCTGCGCTCTTGTTAAAAGTGCAGCTGTCGATGGCAAAGCTCGGTGGAAGCGGAGTGTGAATTCTTGTGTCATGGTGCAAGCAGGAGAGGAGGGGGAAACTCTGGCCACATATGCCAGCCATCAGCACCGGACTGCACCGTGTGTTTCAGTCAAAGAGTCTGCAGAGAAAGCCCCGCGGAGTCTTCTCACGCACATGTGTGGACAAATGCAAGCACGCTATGACATAAATGCAGTGTGTCACCCATTATACGCTCATATTACTCCGTATGTGTACATTAAATGTGTCGATGTTCGTACGTTTCATAGGAATTCATATTTTACTCTGTATAGATTGGCCATCTGGTGAAAATACGATTCATTGTTCATTGAGTAAACTCTCCAAAATATCTAAAATAACCCAGTTTAGCTCCGTCTCATACAGACTGCTGTTTGTATTTCTGCAGCTGCAATAATAAAAATCCCATTTTGAAGTAAAATGTTGATCGTGTGTTCAGCATTACAACTTTTAAAAGTGGTGGAAGAGATATTCAGATGCTTTACTTATCTGTTTTGAGATGTCTCTGAAGCATATTGGTGACATTTGCAACTCCAGTTTTACCAGCTTAGACTGCACTCAGCTAACATCAGCAATCTAATAATGGGGACTATGGATGTAACGATGCATCGTGACACGATTAAAAATCGGTACAAATGCGTGACGACTCGCATCGGTTGACAGAAAAAAATGAATCGTGATTCTTGGCGAATGGGAACCCGCACAGCGCGTGCTCTCACTGGTCAAACAGGCTTCCGTTGCGTGAGCGTGGCGTGTTTGGTCCGTCCTGCACGCGACTTCAAACCCACCGGGAGAGTTTCAGGAGCGAGTGCTCGCCCGCCAGACTTTGTTTACCTGCTCAGATTTGGACATTTTCCCGGTGTATGTTCTTCTAAACATGCTTCTACACGTGTAAATATGCTACGTAGTTAGTTAGTTTCACTTTTGTCTGTTTTTACGACCGGCAGTGTGCACAGGGTCTTTTATTTTGAAAATCCAAATTCTCTTTCGCTTGAGGTGCTCTGTGGAAGTTGAAGTGCTTTTAATGTTTTTATTTTATTGGGTCATATTAGACCCTGAATAGTATGTAAGGGTTAATGAGTAATGAAATGTTGGGATAATATTTGTATGTACTTAAGTTCCCAACTTCATTGTAAGATTCATTTAGAGGTTTAGTTAATAAAATGATCAAATTAATTTAGTTGCTCTCATCATCTGTCTTTTTTGCATAGGAAAAAATGTGGCTAGTGGAAATTCTGAACTGTTTGAGATTTTCTGTAAAGAAAGATTTTTTTCCTACAAATAAGATTTTTTTGGTCATAAATTGTCGGTAGCTCATTTTGATTTTAAAAAATCGTATTGTAAACAAAAAATCGTGACTCGAACTGAGTCGTGAGTTGAGTGTATAGTTACATCCCTAATGTGTCGATATTCAGGCATGCTCTAGATCACGTGTCAAACTCAAGGCCCGCGGGCCACACCCGGCCCTTAAATTGTAGCAACTTTTTAAATTTCAGCCCACTTTGTATTTAAATTTGACACCCTAGATGACTTGTTATCCAGCAAGACCAAAGTTAGTACAGTTACACTCAGGATAAATTGTAATGTGTCTTAAATTTCATGGCAATCCATCCGTCAGTTGTCGAGACATTTACTCCCAACAACTACCTGTCAACTCATGGTGGCGCGAAAGAAATACTCGAGGATTCACTCTCTGGAAAAACATGAATATCTGCACAAAGTTTCACGTCAATCCAGCCAATTTTTTCAGAGATTTTAGACTAAACTGATGGAAAGACTGACATTCCCGTCCCTCAAGCCTCATGCCAGCCTAAAATCTGATACTGTGATTCGGATTTTTGCTGATTCAAAGACTAAATCTACCCGATAATTCCTTTATCCAATCATTATACTGGCTCGGCCTTTGCAGGGCTTTGGAGAGAGAGTTAGGGGAACAATGTTAACTCACAGTGGATGAGTTGGTTGGTTACACCCTGTGCATGTTGCCAGTCATGCTTCTATAATTCCTCATTCTTTCAATGGAGCTGCTTTTTTAAATTGCTTTAAATATCTTTCACAATCCTTTCCTACATTATGTCACACCCCTGAGATTCTTGTAACGTGCAATAAAGAAACACAAATGCTCTCGAAATGTCACCTCGTTGTGACTTTACAGCTTCCAGAGATCCGTGCCGGATTCCCTGCCAAGACGATGACTGGGATTCTTCCAATCCCTGGTTGTAGTTGAGCTACAACCCCCTCCACCACCAAAAAAGAAAAGGGCCATACTGTGAAAATGACATCAGTCAATCACAGCCGTGGTTACAGTCGAGAGCTGTCAAATCTCCAACTCTCGAGGTGCCGTGTGGAGGCACATGTGCAGGTCAGCACATAAATTACACCCCCGTAGAGTTGGAGAAAAAAAGAGCTGCAGACAAGTGAGACATGAACAGTAGAGCCATGAGAGCATGTCGAGGGTGGGGAGTGTATTGAGGTTTTAATACTGCAGAACTCAACTGCTTCATATTTGCCAGATACAAATGCATTCGTTTTAATGTTGCCAGTGTGGGTAGAGCTTTAGTAAAGTCATTTTTCATGTTCCTGGATTTGTCTGCATTAATTTTTTCTGATGAACACCGGCTCTTTCTCGACATTGTTGGCGCTCGTTTTCCTCACAAACGAAAAGCACTTTGAATTAGCGACAACAACTGTTGCCACTTTTTAAATTCATAATGGACGGTTGCAGTTTAACCCTAATCTCCTGTTTCCTTACCTCTAGTTCTGCTGAATACTGAATAAATTACAGGATAACCATCAGGTGGGAAAGGATCCTGCACTGTTTGGACTCGTTAAACTCGTGAAGTTTAGTCTTTAAATGTACAGTAATCTCACACGTGCACGTCATGTCCCATGTAATCCGAGTACCTAGAAACAGTCACATTTCATAACTCTTCCTACACAGCTCAAACATGCCGAGGCTGTCACATTGTCTTAAAAAATGTGTCCTACTTATTTTCTCTTGTGTCGTTATGCTCCAGTCTCGTCAAAGAGCCCGAGCGCTAATTGGCATTTCTTAATGAATCTACCCAGGGTCACCTGTGACCTGCGTCTGTGCCATCAAACACTGGATTAGATTGTGTTAGAATTAAAAAAAACTTAACGAAATATGAAAGCTGTTGTTCTGTGCATGAGTCAACTTTCCACCGCATTGTTTCAGGGTCAAACTTTGCTGTTTTGGTTACACGAGATCCGACTCGTGTTTTGTTCAATTGCACAGTGGCAAACAAGATTTCTTTTTGGAACTACGAACTCAATTTGATATGCGAGCTGTCTGAACCCAGACGCTAAACTGCCTCTTATATATCTGACTAATTCACTCTCTCACTGCGGCGCTTTGCCTCCATTAACACACAGATGAAAAGTGTATTTGGAAATGTGTCTGACAACTGACATGAAGAGAAACTCTGAATGCATCCTAACACATTTAAACAATTATATTAAATACAAATATATAAAAAACATCTGGATTAATAAAGTTGGTTTAACGCACGTCTGAATAATCCAAAGAGCGACACTGAGGCACCTTGAACGAGCGGGTGCTCAGCGCCACACAGGGAGCATGGGAATGAGTGCAGGAGGGGGGTCAGAGGTCAGAGAATGAGTTGAACAGGAAATACCCAATACGGAGAACATCATTACCCTGTTCTGCTCAATTACAAAACTGTTTATCATCGATACTTACAGCTTTAAATCATGTTTCCTTCAATTTGATGGATGAAAGCTGTCGCTGTAGATTCAGAAAGACAAGTTGTCCTCTATTTGAAATAAAACGGACACGTGAAATATATTTAATAATGTATTTTGTAAAGTCTTATTTAATTTGTCGACTACAGGTATCACAAACACTGACATTCAGTTTTACCGAGCGTCCGTTCAGAGTTGTGAGTTTTCTGACAGTCTTCTGTTTTCACATGGGGAGCCAGGAAACAATCAACACAATTCAATAATCACTCGGACTGTTTAAACCAAACCCGGGAGGCCCGTCTCTCTGTTTATTTTCCTTGTATCGCGTTGCATTTTTTTTTTTTTAATTTCATGGCCACGGAGACCTCCCTGACATCCTGCCCCCTCCTCGTTTCTATCCCTGTGTCCCACCCAACTCCGCTTCACCCTCACCCCTCTTCTCCTCCTCCTCCCGTCCGTGGCCCTGACCCCCCTCATCACCGCCGCCACTGGAAAAACAGTCCAGACCCCCTAAAAGGTCACACTGCTCTCATGTAGATTTGTAGATGAGACTGAACTTACTCTCTGCGTAGGTACATACACACTGAAATAAAAAGGGGAAACTCTGATGCATTCGAATCGAAAGCAACCAATCTTTGCTTCATAGTAACGCTCGCCTCAGTTCTATGATTTATTTTAGCTCCTATGAGCTCATTGTTTTGGTTTCATGGCCTGCGACTTTACAGTCTGGTTAACGCTCACCGCTCTCGTTTTGTTTTTAGCAGCAGGCAGAAGCTGTTTCTGATGAAAAATGTTCGATTTGTGCGCCACTTGCCAAACACCAAATGACAGACGAAGCTTGAAAACCACCTAGTTGAAGACGGAGCAGTGAAGTTTTCACTCAGGAGCGGCGGGAGACCAAAAACTGGCATTACATTTTATGGGTTAGTCAAAGATACACAACTCCAGATAAATGCAGATGTGGTCATGTGGTCACCGTCTCCAGCGTTCGCAGTACTTGTGTGGATTTCTTAAATATTGGAAATACAGCACTTCTCATGCCGGAGAGATTCTTGATCCTTTTGGTAAAGACGTAAACTGATACAGTGCATTTTTACAGCAGATGTTGGCTGGATGAATAACTACCGTACAACATGAATCAGCAGTAACAAGAATCATCATAAATGTGAAGAGGAAACGCTGTGATTTAATACAATCAGATACAAACGCTGTGTGTAATCACTGTGCGGTTTCCGGTTAAGAACCTTTCCCTGCTGAACTTTAAGCAACCACAGTTCAAGACATTTGAAGCTAATGTTATTTCCTTGTGCGATTTCTAAAATTTCTAACAATGGTTTCTATAGAAAAATGGGTAAAAAGAGAAATCCAGGAGAGACGTCCTGAAAGCTGAGACAATGCACCTCAGAAATTCAAAACAGCTGTGAAGTGACCGCATCTTGGACTGACGGTGCTGCACGTCGTAACTGACACAGATACAAACACTGACACACAGCTGACTCCCTCCCAGCACACAACTGCACTCATTGTGTGTCATGTTGGCAAAAATAAATACGCCTGCAGGGATGAATGTAGACAGCAGCACAATTACTTTACAGTATGTATGACAGATTATGCTTAAAAACATGACATGGGTGGTTCACACACACACACACAGGCGGCAGCTGTCAGCAGTACACTGAATCCCCTCTGTGTACAGTACATGTGTGTGTGTTTCTCCTGACATCTCCATAAGGAAAGTGAACACGGCTGTGCCTCCCAGCAGATTCTCTGCACCACATAAAGATGTCATCAGACAGGCGCTGTAAATAATCCCGGTGAAGCTTTTCATTCCAGCGATGATGAATGAGGCAGATTTTGGATTCACACCACAACTTGTGCAGCTTTATTTACATGGCTGCACTGGCACGATTCATTAATCCAGATTTCTCCTACACTAGGATACTTGAATTTTGCTGCAGTTCAATGAGAAGCGTCACTCAAACAGCTCGATCTCAAACACATCAATCATAACTCTGTTTTCATTAAAGTCAGAATAAATGTTTGTCAGACCAAAGAACAAAGGCAAATTTAAATGATTAAAATATCGACAACTTTACGAAATCAGGTGAAAATGAATTCTCAGCTCCAGGACTGTGGGGGCGTGTCCTCTAAAGGTGCTGAAGCCACGCCCACTTGTGGGAGCAGTCGAGCAGCCACTCTGAAGTGACTGAAACGTGTCAGATGAGTTCAGAAAATAAACACGACTAACTCTGAAACACTCTGAGCTGAGATGAATTCATCTCTATCTCTCTGCTCAGGGTGGCCCCAGCGTGTCATCGAGCCACCCTTTAAGGACCGCCCACAAAATCCTGAGACTAAAAACTGGTGAAAAACAGTTTGAACCTCTGACTCCACATCTCAGTGATGTATCATTCAAAGTCTTTTCACGTGTTTTCAGCAACTATTGTCCAACACATTTAATGTGTTTAGAGACTATAAAGAATAATCACCTGAATATGAGGCGGGTCCTTCATGTTGAACAACTTTCTACAACAACCCAGAAGGGACAAACCAAACACTGGCTCTACATGCCACCT
The DNA here is from genome assembly GCA_004119915.2 of Collichthys lucidus. Lineage (NCBI taxonomy): Eukaryota > Metazoa > Chordata > Actinopteri > Sciaenidae > Collichthys > Collichthys lucidus. The sequence continues at coordinate 6,422,541 of CM014089.1, forward strand.
TTCACATTTTTTACAAGTTTCACGGCCACTGTAGCCTCTCCTTCATTCGTGAAACAAGAGGGTGGAGGTGAGGGCTCGTCAATCTGAAACTTCACCACTAGGTGCCACTTGACAACACTTGATTCAACATATTTCCAGTTCTGGTTATTGATGACAACTTAAAACATCTACAGTACAAAGCTCAGGACTTTATTTTGTATTTATGATTTTAAAATTTGGGGGGCGCAATCATAAAATGTAGAACGGATACCCAGCACACTTGAAATGTGCTTCCTGGAGGTTTCATTGGTTCATTTACACAGGACGACTGACTGAGACTATTGAGTGAGTAAGTGTGTGTGTGTGTGTGTGACATAACTTGTGCCTATTTTGAGCACACCATGTAATTTCCTCACATCAGATCGTGCTGCAGTAAATATCCCATGTGAAGTTAAAGTTAGCAAAGAAAGATGAAGGAAATCTTCAAAATCTTTCCTGTCACAGCTATCCTTCACTCCGCAGGGTGCAGCCCACGGCAGCACAATCAGGACGTGTTTGTTAAATCAAAAACACGCTCCGTTTCTATAACAGAAGCATTAGTCAGTGTCAGGTGAGGCCTGTGCCAAGCTGCAGAGAGAGCAGCTGAAGCTGCCGGCTCGGACATTGTTTGTGTATAAATGCATTTCAGGTACCTGCAGGAAGTTTTGATTGCACAGCTCCATGCTTAAGACATCATCGTCTCTTATTTCTCAGGTTTTTTGGACCACCATAGGAGTAGACACATTCCCTCCATTTCCAGACTTTTTGTTTTATTCAGACTTAAATTTAAAAAAAAAGTCGGACCTCGTACTGTAACTGAAGTGATGTTTACTTGTAGGAGTATTGCACCAAAGTCTCTAGTGTAGGTCAAGCAGTTTGTACGTCAGGCTTTCCATTATAAACATGTAGTTTCCAAATCCGAGCCAAGATAACCTTGACATCACCTGGGTTGTTTTCTTAGGCTGCACAAACCTCTTCCGGAGCCAAAGACGACATTATGCAGCTGTTTTCATGGACTGACTAGTACTATGAGTAGCAAACTTTGACTTCTGTAGAAATCAATGGAGTTTCCATTAAGTAACTGAGTGAAGGCTCCATGATTCCTCAACAGGAACAGGACACGTACCCTGTTGAACCTCCAGTTTCTCGGTATCAGACTGCAGCTGTTTTGGGCAGCTCAGGTGTGAAAAGTATGAAACCGCACTGGGCTGCAGCAAAGTGTTGCAGAAAATAAGCACACAGAGAAAAACCTGGATAAACAAAAGGTTATATTAAACTAATTATCACCAGTGGTGTGTTGCAAAGGTCGTCATGGGTTTGACATTTAGATTACAGTTACGTAGGCCTCCATTTCACACCACATTCACACATGGTATGACCCTGGGGAATGTGCATGTCTGAATGAATGAAAATAGCTGGGGCCGCTTTAGCCATGACAAATGGGAAATGTTTTTTTATAGTCTCTGTGTTAAATGGTTTAAAAAATCCTCTGGCTCTTTGTTCAGCCACAGCTGAGAAAAATAAATCCATCAACATGCATGAAAGCGATTTTAAATAATCCAATATTTGGGGTTTTGTATATAATAATCAATAATACTTACTGCTTCTGTCTATTTAGAGCAATTTACCATTTGTTTGTTCAGAAAGGTTTGTTACATTTTCAAAAATAAACCTACAGTTGACCAATGACTGAGGCCAGGGACGGACTGGCAATCTGGCATACCGTGCATTTGCCCGATGGGCCGACAAGTCCCGATATATATATTTAACGAGTAGATCACACACCCCAAACACACTCTTGGGCTTAGCGATGGGCAATGTGGGCCGCGCCGGAGCGGGTGGGGGCCGGTTAGGCTAGGGCTCACGAGAAGAAAAGTTCGCTTCGGGGGGGGGCGGCTGCTATGGTCCAAAATGCCAGGGCTGATTTTTTTGTCCCAGTCCGCCCCTGACTGAGGCCCCTGTAAAGATAATGTCATGTCTTTGAGGTATAAAGACAAATTCTTGTCAAATTTGACATTTCCGGTTCAGTCCATCAAATATTAATGTAGGCTGATATTGAAACACGTAAAATACAACAAGTAAAATAAAATATATCCAGTTCTGAAGTAACATTTCCAGATGATCCAGACTGTGGCAGCACACCTGGTTGTTACCCCGCTGCTCATCGAGCTACACTGGCTACCTGTAGCCGCCCGCATCAAATTCAATTTCAGATTCTCCCACTTACTTGGATATACATATCATACTTGTTATCTCTGAGCTCCGCCAATGAGCGACTTCTGGCTCTGCCACCCGTCGATCAGGGCGAGCCAAACTTTTGTTGTTCCCCGTTGGTTCCTGCCAGAGCAGGGGCGTCCCTCTCTACTCTATAAAAAACTCCTGAAGACCCAGCCAAACGTCTCAGATCATGGAACGTAAATGCTGACAGAGTCATCTGACAAGGACGAATGCACACCTTTTAATGTAAAATAATGACATAACCGTCACCACCTCTCGCTTGCTTCAGTGTATAAACCGATGAATCATTCATAGCTCCTTCAAACAGCAAACAGAATATCACAAGTTCCTCTCTAATCATTCTTTCCCCTCTTCATTTGCCTTCTCCCTGGGTGTCCGCGCAGTTTGTTGGTAGACTGGTCTGGAAAAGGTCAAGTCTGTTGAACTACAGCGACACTCTGAGCCAACACAAGCACAGACTCTTTCCTCCAGGACCCCTCCTTAGCAAACTGGCCCCGCAGCAGAAGGCGTTCACGCTCCGGCTGCCGTGCTGCACCTCCTGCTAGCACGCCTAGCTCTCTAGCAGCATGGCCAAGAGAAACCGTCGCCGCCGAGGTCTAAGGGTGGCACGGAATAAGACATGTGAAGTTGAAATGGGTTGATTTCCTGTGCAAACACACGGTCCATTATTTGGGTTTTCAAGCTGTACGGTTGCCAGCTTGTGTGCTGGTCCAATAGAAAACAGAACAGCTATGTAGAGCACAGATGGTGCAGCATATGGGTGAGTTTAAGTATGAAGACTAGAATAAATAAATAAAATAAAAAATCATATCCCATTTGTCCAAACCGTATTCAACAAACAGAGCAAACTGAGTGTGAATCCACAATTTTTAAAGTTATTTTTAACACATCTGTATGACTTATTTCGGATACCACATGCTATAATTGTGCTGTGTTTAATACAGAAACAGAAATATGTTGTTACTGTTTCAGGTTTTTATCGTCATAAAGAAGCAAAATAGGAGAAATCGTCCGACAGTTGAAGGTTTGAACGACAGGAAGGAAGTACAGACAGGAAGGATCACTGAATGGTTTTGGAATAAAATAAAGAAAATGTTGCAATTCACACGCTTCAGCCAACATTCACCTCAACCCAACTGAACATCCCTCGAGTAGAGTTCAGAGATTTGAAGAATCAAGACAGACAAGAAGAATCCCACCGGGCACGTTTGGACCGAGTTGGTCGGATGTCAAACACGGAAACAGCATAAATCATTTCAGACTCATTCATAAAATCATAAAAACAACTGTTCGACAACATTTCTCATGGTAGAAAAATGACTCAATCTGAGCAAATTAACAAGATTTGGTGGACAAAACTTTCTCTATCCGGGTCTTTGATTAAAAAGTCCAATATACGTTCACACCTACAAACCTTTGCAATCAGCAGTTGAAAGTCATTTTCACACTCTGGATCACTTTTCGGTGAATTCAGCAAATGTGGTGCAATGTATCCAAATGCGTCAACAAGAATTGTGAATTTGTTACAGCTCTTTCTTTTTTTTCTCCACAGTGAATGGAAATTTACAGCGACAGACAACTCAGCAACTGTTTGTATCCACCACAGTCGGATTACACGAAAATCCACCCGGGCGATGTTGAAACTGTAAAAACTGCTTTTTTAAAAACCGTGACGACGTCTCGTGGTTAAAAGTAATAAGTGCCGGTTGTGTTGACCGCAGTAAAAAAAAAAAAAAAAACCCAGTCGATGTTGCAACCTCTTGAAATGATGAGCCTGATTCAAACATGCTCCTTTGCTTTGAGTCCCACAGGCTGCAGAGAGAGTTGAAAAAGCACAAATGTATGTACGCAGATATCGAGACCGCAGAACGACGGCGCGGGGCTGGTGGCTCAACACGAATAGGTGGCTTCTTATCTCGGCGCTCGAAGCCATTTGATCTGAGCTCAAAGCCACTTCAAGTGAAGACATTTCAGATTACATTAAAGAGATGTTAGTGCATTCTGAATGGAAAACGGCTTTATTGAAGTTTCAGAGCCAGACGGTGATATCTAAATCCATGATGCCGGAATTATGCAAAGAATTTTAGCTGGTTTTAATTTTACACCGAGGAGCATCTTTACAAAAGTCAGCCGTGACACAAACCCTAAAAAAACAGGAACGCTTGCTCGTTTTAACAGCATCTGTTGCTGCAGAGCCAATGAATCCAGCAGCAAAACAGTAGGTGTGCACACACCCAAAGCTGCAGACTCTGACTTCGACTATATTTATATTAGTCTGTGCCTCATATCTGGATAATGCATTTTAAGGGAAGAAAGACCTGGATGATGGATGCCGAGACTTTCTCGTCTTCAGCCGTCACCCACGCAGATCGACGCTCCGTACAGATTATTAAATTCTCGCGCTGATCGGGGATCAGATATATGCTACAAAAGCTCATTTTGTATGAACGCATATATATATTCGAGTTGCTGCAGCCGCTTTTTTTCTGTGAGAGAGAGGAAGAACGACAGCTGATTTCAGTTAAATTTCAGTGTGTCCCTTGAGCTGATCAGTATTAGAAGGGACAGTTTCCAGGACAGATGATTGATGGTTATGTTTTGAAGGAATAAAGATTACGAACGTGTCTTGGAGAGATTGATGCATTTGTGACTTCCAGCTAAAAGTCTTTTTCCTCACTTGGATTTTTTGACGTTGGACGGCTGTCCAATCTTCGTCCTCCAGTGTTAAAAATATTATTAAATTATACAATTTAAAATGAAGATTATAAAATAAAGGGAATATAAAAGGATTTTAAAAACTGACTCTCTATTGCACTCTTTCCCTTTTTGACTTTCTATCACCCTCCCTGCTTCTCTACCCCCCAAGAACGGAGGTTTTTTTATACCCATGCAGGCAGATGGCTTCAAATAGCAGGTATCCCCCATGGGAGCCTCACGAGGAGGTCCTGGACACTCCAGGCCTGCCTGAACTGCAGCGTTCGGTGTGTGTGTGTGTGACCAAATAGATTTATACATAACTCAGATTCCAGCCTTAATGCACAGAGCGGCTCAAAGCAAATGGAACGTAGCGTAAGGGGGGAGCGAGGTGCAGCGAGTGGGCGAAGGAAAGACGGGTAAAGGGAGAGGGGGCAGATACCAGGAGAGCAGATTTCTCACAGATCTCATTGCACGCGTGTGATAAGAAAAGGAAATAACGGCTTCAGAGATGAGGGGAAATTGCAAAGGGACACATATCACCTTCCCTTTACATTGTGAGAGGCGGATCACAGGGAAAAGGGAATGAAGCAGGTTTCTTTTTTTTTGCAGGGATGCGAGGAGACGTCTTGAAACGTACTCCGGATAACCTGCTTCAGAAGTGAACATCAACACTTTAACACATGAAGAGAGAAAGAAATGAAGTTCACATCAACACTTGTTTTTACTGCAGGAATCGTTCCTCGGTGGCGACGCTGCAGAGCCAACAGGCCCTGAGGCAGAAGACGTGTGAACAGAGACCGCCCTGTGACTTCAAGTTCACAGGCAGTTCCTGCAATCGTCACGTGTGCTCATCACGACGACACCAGCGGGTCTGCGTATCTTCAGCCTGTCGCTTCCAAGCCTCTGGTTTTAGATTTACCTCTATGTAGAAGCTGTTTTGATGTCAGCATGCCGTAAATATACATATTAAAATTAGTTTGAGTTAGATTCAGTCCCTTGAAACTTTAAGGCTACCAGAATCTTTTGTGCACTTGAGCCGAGATGGACGAGATGAACATTGTAGTTTGATCAATGAATTCACCTTCAGGAAGCACGAGACTGCATGAAGAAGCTCCACTAGAAGCCAAAAACATCGACACTTGACATTCAGCAGACATGAACTAATCGCACCTCTTTAAGAGCTCATCTGAAACTCCAGGGTTGTGGAGATCCAGAAAACCAGGGGTCTCCAAACTACGGGCCACATCCGGCCCGCCTAAACAATTGGAGTGGCCCACTTAACGATCCCAAACAATCCGTCTAAACATGGCCTATTTTTCAAAATTGCATTTTCCTATTATAAAATATCCACACTTAATGAATAAGCTTGGCATTCTAATTTAAATCTACCTTATTTACGAACAATTTTCAGTACTAGCTAATTTTCATCCCCTCACACAATGGTATATTCCGACGTGACTTTGCTCGTGATCAACTTCCACGCAGTCTGCCCGGGGGATTCAACGCTGGCTGGCCTCCGCCGGGCACATTTTTCGGCTCTGGGTCGGCTTGGAAAGGCTCTGGGGTGAAGGTGGCTCACGGCTCCGTCCGCGAGCTTTACAGTGCCCTCCTGCCCGGGCCTCGCCACTTCCCGGGGCCGTGGACTAAGTGCTCACTGCGCCCTCTCCGCGACTGTCGAATCGTAACTTATCGCAACTTTCACTTCCTCCCGCAACAAAATCGCAACAAAAATGTAAAAAGCAACTTTCACCGCAATTTTTTTGAAAACCTCATGCAACATCAGGCATTTAGGCCGCAACTATTTCAAAAGAGGCCGCGAAATCCTGGTGGGACTGATATCATTTCAGTTATAGACTGGCCCCCCATCACTGAAAGGCAAGTTTGGGGACCCCTGCATAAGACTGTATGGCAGAATTTAAGGAGGCTGAAAGCTGCAGCGCTGTAGAGTTGGTGTAAATGTTATGAATGTTTTTACAGTTTCATTCAGTATAAAAATAATCTTAATCCAGATTTAATGAGATATTACAAACTCAAAGTACCAGTGCAGGACTTTGTGGCATCTAGCGGTGCAGTTGCTGATTGCAACCGGCTCACCTCACCTCCTGTTTGTCAGTATAGAGAAGAAACCGGTTGTGTAAAGAGCCGGTGTTTGGTTTCTGGGCTACTGTAGAAACATGGAAACACCTCTGTACTTAATATAAAAATCCTCATTCAAAGGAAACATAAGAAGTTATGCATACTCCATTCTGCAAATAGAGGTTCCACGGTCTGAACACTGGACCTTTAACCTAATGTAAAATTCGTATTAATGTAAAAAGAATATGTAATTTCCAGGGCGAGCGTTAAATGTCTTCAGCATGTTGCGTGATCACTCTTTTGGATTTCAAGGGAAGTGAAGAGAAGTCTGTTTACAGGCGTTGAGGGGGCACTACTGTAGGTGAATGAAGTCGTACGACGCCTTTTGTGGCTCCGCAGGGAGCTGACTCGAAATTTGATAAATTGCGAGCGATGGTTTTTGAGTTAGCGCCGGTCGGACAAAAAAATCTGTAAGCTTATACCGGACCTCTTTAACCTGCAACCTCACACTCTGCTTGAGGCTGAAGGTTCGAGGACTACATAACAAAACCAAAATGGTTGGAGTGCATTGTGGGTAATGCATGATGGCTGTATCGCACATCACAAGTTCTGGGTAATTGTTCTGTTTTTCTGCAGGATGAACTCATCTGTGTCAGGGAATTATTAAATGATACATTTAAGACATGTCTTTTATTATGAATAAAACCCCCTGACACAGAAAAGAGTCTGTATTTGTGAAGAAGTATGCAGCGGTGATAAATTTTTACTCTTCGCTTCTCTGCCGTCACCGTTTCAACAATCGCTCCCTCTATAAAAAAGTTAGGCCAACCAATCGCAGTCGCATAGATCCGTCTCCTCCAAGCTCGCACCTCCACCCTCGGGGTGCCTCGGCGCTCGTTTCACAGCCACAGCTGTGCGAGAGCAAATTTATTATCAGCCTTAGTATTTCTGACAGGCTATCCGGCAGACGCTCGGGGTCCTTGAAGTGCAGAAAGGGCCTTCCCATCGCTGCGCTCCCCTGACTCCCAGCAGGTCTGCGAAGTGAATTTACTGCCACTGTCGAAACTTCTGTCAGTTCTCAAAGGGGGAAGAGAGGAGACAGAGAGAGAGAGAGAGAGAGAGAGAGAGAGAGCAATATGGGGCTCTTTTTTCTTTCTCTCTCTTCTTCCGCAGATGCCCGGACATGCAGTCTCTCCAACCCAGAGGCCCTTTGAAATCAGCTCGCTCGTTAATAGTTGTCTCATGGAGGCTCGGTGAGCGGAACGCTCGACAGAGTCTGAATGGAGACACCAAAGCTCACTTTTGTCAAGGACTGAAATTCTCATTTTCAGCTTCTTACTGTAGCGTTGAAAAACAAACTTCCCTGCTGCATTTCCTTTGCCAATGCCCCCGACAACCCCACCACCTCCACCACCCCTTCCACTTTTGTTGCAAATTCAAGTCAAGTCATAAGCGAGTCACCGAGCGTATCCTTCAGCTGCTGTTGCAGTAGAAATGAAACGTTCCCTGTTTGACTTATGATGTGTTAAAGAACACAGATTTATTATCTTTACATTAGTGGGATGTGTTAATGTGTGCTGTGCTGTGCTGTGTCTCTTTCATTTCGGTTATTAAATATCACGATGGAATAACCGGTGGAACATTTGTGCATCGTAGATTTGTGTTCAAGACATGCAAATGTGCATTTCCTCTCTAAAATCTGATCTCTTATCACATTGCTTTGGTGAACGGTGGTGTCAGTAGATCCATCTAGGGCTGCAGCTTTGGTTAATTTGTTCATTATTTTTTTAATTAATCCATCATTTGTCAGAAATAGTTACAGATGCCTATAAGAATCTTCCTTGAACCCAAGGTGGCATGTTCAAATTGTTTATTTTGCACTAACAGAAGCGATGTTTGGCCATTTTACGTGCATAAAACAATGAATTATCAAAAACTGACAATATATCTGCAGTTCTTCACGAGTCTCCATCCTAATTCCTCATAAACAGGATGCCTTCATAATGAACCCACTCAGCCGCAGAGCAGGGGGGGGCACACGGGGTGAAAACAACCCTGTACTTCTTTTTTTTTTTTTTTAAAGAGAAAAAAAACAACTCAAAAACGTGAAGCCATTCATCCCTGAGCTTGCACTCTCCCAGCCACATACCTTCACGTCCCGTCTCAAAGGCATCCAAACATAAAGGCGGAGACAGGGAGACGGGGAAGCACCAACAAAGGGCCCCTGAGCAGCCTCCCCTTTCACACAGGCCAAGATACAAAATAAAAAAAACTCCAGGTTCCCAGTCCAAGAAGAGAAATAAATAAATAAATAAATACCCTCTCCACCTCCTCACCTCGGCTCTTACTGTTTCTCCTGCTTATTATCTGCACAATCATCCCAGGAAGACAGCAGTATTTTGTTGCATCTCCTCGCAATTAAAGTTGAAGTGAACGGTAAACGCAGAAGCAAAAAGGCTCCTGTGGGAATTGTTTGCTCCTTATTCAAATGATTTATTTTGCTCCTTTTTAAGGAGCGTTTATATTCAATCACCACAGTGCATGTTTGCATTTCAGATAATATTCAATATGTGCATGCGATATGTGGCTCGGAGGTAGAGCGGGTCGACTAATCAGATGATCGGCGGTTCAATCCCGTCCGGTTTGCATGTCGAAGTGTCCTTGGCCAAGATACTGAACCCCAAATCGCTCCTGAAGGCCGTGCCATCGGTGTTTCAATGGTTAGCTCCTCAAACTGATGAGTAGGGATGGGAATCGCGAACCGGTTACGTGTGTTCCAATTCAATGGAATCGTTTGGCAGTTTATCTAAAGATTCTCAGAAAGCACGAATTATGTCTTCCGCAAGAAGTTACGCACGCTCGATTCCAGCAAGCACGACAAATTACGGCACGTAACTTTACGCAAGTTTCTCCCGTGCAGTGCAATCAGTAGTAAATGATGGGAACCACTTGGTTCGAAAACTCCAAAGTTTGGCTGCATTTCACCAAAACAGACGGCTTGCAATCATTGCAAAGTGGAGATAACAGCGTCGGGAGGGAACACGACGAACATGCAGAAACATTTGCGCACACAACATGCGATATTTTTAAATGAATGTCGTGTTTTTGACACGCTTCGGACTAGAGATGAATCCCAACCTAGCAGCAGCCAGGCTATGAGCACCTCTGCTGTTACTACGGAAGGTAAATAACACACTGCCTACCATGTTAGCGCCATGTGCTGCTTTGTAAAACATGCTATAACAGTTAACATTAAATGAATGCCTGGCTCAGAGTCTGGCAGCTGTACTAGTACTCGCTCCAGTTCACTACCTCCTCTAGATGATGCTGATCAAACTGTTTGTTCTCCTTTTTTTGCCAAATGAGAATCGATAAAGAATCGAATCGTCCAGCAGAATCGATAAGAGAATCGATAAAGAATCGAATCGTCCAGCAGAATCGATAAGAGAATCGATAAAGAATCGAATCGTTAAGCAGAATCGATAAAAAATCAATAAAGAATCGAATCGTCCAGCAGAATCGATAAGAGAATCGATAAAGAATCGAATCGTCCAGCAGAATCGATAAGAGAATCGATAAAGAATCGAATCGTTAAGCAGAATCGATAAAGAATCGATAAAGAATCGAATCGTTAAGCAGAATCGATAAAGAATCGAATCGTTAAGCAGAATCGATAAAGAATCGATAAAGAATCGAATCGTTAAGCAGAATCGATAAAGAATCGATAAAGAATCGAATCGTTAAGCAGAATCGATAAAGAATCGAATCGTTAAGCAGAATCGATAAAGAATCGAATTGTTAAGCAGAATCGATAAAGAATCGAATCGTTAAGCAGAATCGATAAAGAATCGAATCGTTAAGCAGAATCGATAAAGAATCGAATCGTTAAGCAGAATCGATAAAGAATCGAATCGTTAAGCAGAATCGATAAAGAATCGGAATCGTAAAAATGTTATCAATTCCCATCCCTGCTGATGAGCCCTTGGCACCTTGCATGGCAGCCAGTGTATAAATGTGAATGTCCTGTAAAGCGCTTCGAGTGGAAGCTGCTGTATAAGTACAGTCCATTTACCATGTGAGCATTATAGTTTCTACAACTGGAAGTCTGGTAGCCGGCCACACAGACATGGTGTCATCTCTTTCTTCAAACTCCACTGACTTTTATTTATGTGACGCTTCGTGTTCCACTGACACATGCTGCGTTTTCTGCTGCTTTTAGGTACTGAAGTTTGGCAGCACAGAAATAAGTCACAGTTGGTGTAGCAGCCCTGTCTGTTTACATTATTTCAGTCACTCAATTAAAGAGTTTGACTCGTTGAGCTGCAAAATGTTGCTGAATTTATTAATATACAGAATCACCCAGGCTGCCACTGATCAGTGCTAGTCTGCGAGGAACCCTGATTACTTAAGCGATTCAGCAAAACATGAACAGGGTGCAATAAAACACGAGCACTTTTTCACTAAACCACTCATGTTACAATGTCATTTTTATCAAGTCTGAACCGACACTAAGTGCTACTCCATCCGTCATAATGGCAAGTTAACTCTTCGAAAGCATTACCTCACGTGAGAAACACGAATGTCTCGATGTCTGCCCGATGATTCAGGATTTTTTTATTATTATTCTTCTGTTAAAGTCATTCCAAGCTGTGTCCTTTTAAATACCACGATCAGGATAACAACAATCGGTGGGATGCATGGGGGGAAGTGAAGAGATGCTTTAAAGGCGACCTTGAGAACTCCACTACCACAACACCCAGAGCCCATTCACTGCCAGTAACACTCCACCAGCCCCCGTTCACAATGCCAAGGCCGCCAATAAAACTCTTGATATTAAAAGCTCGGACAAAGGAGGCGACTGAACGGGGTTAAAATTTATGGTCGTTCTTGAAGTGAGGCTCTCAGACGCCGCTGTTGTTTGTGAAGGGTGGGAGCTTTTCATCGCTTGTAACTAGAAAAAAAAAATCTTTGCAAGAGACGCCGTCATTTCAGTGAGTGTTTAAATTGTGAAAAAAAAACACATGTAGCGCCTGGTAAACAGTTGATAACTCTAGTTCCTAACTAGGATTAAGAAAGTTAATTTGATTTGATGAATTCATAAATAAAAGATTTGGCAGTCTGCTGGTTTCTAAAACAGACAAGATTGAAATTCTTGATCACCGTGAGAATCAAATTAGATTCATTGCTGGTATTACAAACCGAGAAGGTTGATGCAGTCTGATGAAGCAGCTCTTGGTTTGGAGAGGTGAAGGGCAGACGTTGCAGAAGTACGAGGTTTGAAGTGTGGCATCCTCTCACGTCTCTCCGTGTCTTCAAAAACACATTCAACAGCTATTTTACCAGATTTTTCCAGTTGTCGAGTGACTCGCTGTTTTTGGCCGCAGCTTCTCCGCGCTAATTTCACCAACAGATGTTCAATTTTCAGCTATGTAGGGGAGGAAATGTGACAGAAATACTGACCTGTCATAACTCTGAAACAGGGGGTGCGAACACTGCAGCCAGCACAGAGGTCCCTACTTCATATTTCATGCCTCCTGCTGTGCTTATGCTGCACTTTTTCCTCCGTGCACCACAAGGAAAGTGTTTTTTTCTCTCAAAGTTAGCTCTTATTTTCTAACACGGAACGGTGAAGGTGACTCAGAGGAATTCGGTTTTGTGCACAGATGGGATTCAACTACCCGCGACGAAAAACAAATCGCCGTATGCAAAATTAACATTTGTCTGGGCAGCTTTATTTGCAGCGGCCTCAAGATTTTAAGAGATGACAAGAAACTCTGTCTCGACTCCAAAAAACTTACGTAATCCGTAAAACTGCACATTCGATTAGGACACTCGAGGAAAAAGGTTGAGTTGAGGTGAGTTATGAAGCTTCGCTTTTTGTTTACATTTTTATACCCTGGATTGGGTCTTTAATGCAAAAAACACATGCAAGTAATGTTCCTCGAACACGTCAGTAAAAGGGACTTTGCATGCGAGGTAACTTCATCATCACTGCAAAAAAATGCAATGAAAGTTTTTCCAGTCAACTGGAAAAATTATGCAGCCGGTGGGATTGGTGTGACTGCTTCTTGCACCATCAGCAGAGAAACACACGATTCAACAATTGTTGGAATTTTTGCTCTGTCAGGTAACTTTAGTTTCTTTAAAAGCTCAAACACAAATGTGCAGCTTGTGTGCTGCTGTTAAAATGATTCACCTTTTATAACTTTGATTGTAAACGCCACCACATGCAGGATTTTCAGTTACTCCAGCTGATTGGACTTCTGCTCAGGCTGAAGTTACGCGAAGTCACGTCTCACTTTACAATGAAATCGCCTCCAGCTTGTCCAGAACACCAACTTTACTCAAAGTGCAGCTTTATTAAGACCATTTCATTCAACTTAAAGATATGTTTGAAACAGCCGTGTTCCGCCCACACAGTTTTCATTCGTGGTACCTGGTTGGACCTTTCCTCAGGAATGTGTGACACCAAACCAAGTGTCCAAGCCTCAGATAATCTTAATTTCCTGGCTGGATAACTCTTCAGTAAACTTGTTCATGCTCGTATTAGTCAAAGTTTAGTTCCAGTTTGTTCATTAGTTTTAGAATCGATGCAAAACTTCCTCTAAAGGTCAAATCTAACAAAAGAAATCATGAACAGTGTCTGCACGCTCGCGCCGTCCTGAGGATGCATGCATGCATGGAAACACTTGTCAGGACTTTCATTGACCTCACACTGAGCTTTTTATGAATATTACTGAATCAACCAGATGACTATTTGGGATGTCTTACTCTTTTGTTTTCCTACAAAATATCCTTTTTTTCAGTTTTAATAGTGATTAAAATAAAAATAAAATCCAGATTTGTTTTTTTCTTGTTTGTGTGAACACTTCAAAGGTCCGACAGCTTAAACAAGCCACATTCATTCACCTTAACGCCTCGGATAATAGAAACTCTGTGTACACCCTTCGCACAAAAGTGCTTCAGACGGCAAAGCCGAGGGAAAACAAACAAACAAACAGGCAGTTCAGCACGAGGGGGAACTCGCTGTACACCTTTACTTACAGCCTGTCAAAGCTGGAGGTCTCCTCCCCTTGACCTCGGACCCTCCCCAGGCCTTGCTGCTGGAACAAAGCCCCCACTGTGTGTGCGCCTGCTCTGGGGAGTCAGCCTGGGAGAACGCTGGGCCGCCTCCACCACGGCTATGATTGAGGCCATTTGGGCAAGTTGAGGTTAGGAGGGAGGTGTGTGTGTGTTGGAGGCGTGTGGAGGGGGATGGAGGCGGAATGACGGATGGGGTGTGTGTGGGAACCATGCCCCGGCCCGCCTGTCCACTTGTGAAAAGGGCCAGTGCGCTGCCAATTTGCAATGCAGATCTCCCGTCATGCAGGCTCACTTTGGGAAAAGACGCATCAATGGTTGGCATAAAGCAGGCCTCCGCTGATGGCAAATGTCATTCCCATTTTGATTCTTGACCCCCCTCTTCTTTCCAAACTCAGCCTGCTCCTCCACCACACAAAAAAAAAACCCTCCCCCCTTATTGTGTGCTTCAGTCGCAGCCCGCGCTCGGCCACATTAGATTCCAAGGAGGGGAGAATAAAAAAAGAAAAAGTTCAGAGCTCCCATTCACGTCGGGGGCAGTAATTGTCATTCACGCTGAGACGGTGTGAAATACGTCAGGATAAGAATGAGAGAAAAGGAGCGTTGGAAATTCCCCTCCTCTGTTCGATGAGAAGCGAGCGTTGTTAACTATCGCGGTCATTATCGTTACACTCTAATTTGTCACTAAGCCATTTAACTCCGGCAGCTAAATAAATAGATAAATAACAAAGCCAGGGCCTGGCACTGCTGGAACTGGTGGCCGTGGCACTGAGGAGGAGGAGGGACGGGGGATAACTTGTCCACTGAAACGCAAATAAGGACAAACTGGGAATGAGCGAAAAGCCGAAATGTTCCTCCGCCATGGAATTCTAAATCCTTTCAGGTTCTCAGAGACGCAAAGAAATGGTCACACATACAGATGAATAAATTAAGTTCAGAGTCCAGCAGCTTGCACTCTGAGAGAAAAGAGAAAAAAGCTGCTGCAGGTTTGATAAAGCCAGACGGGAAAAAGTCAAATTTCACGACATGATGAACATTTAAAAAAACATTAAACATGTTTTGGACTTTAAATCCAGCTCTGTACATTTTAGGTATAGCCTCTGATATCATCAAAGGCAGGAACCTGACTTTCTTACTGAGCTACTAAGCCACAACCCCCTGATATAGTGCGGTGGAGAGAGTAAAAAAATGTGTTGAGGATGGAGACAGGTTTTCTGAAAGATGGTTACCAGTGATACAGGCAATGTCAGAACTTTAGTCGCCTCTTTTTTTTCCAGTTTTAGTTGTATTTTTACACGTACTGCAGTACAGTTGACAATAAATGCATGTACTCAATGCTTCAAGTTGCTCCTGTCGCTCCCTCCTTTTAAGAAGGAGGAAGAAATACTTGAGGAACTGGATTGGGTCTTTAATGTGTGCTCCTAATGTATATGTTACATGCATGTTTGTCATTTCATGTGCAATAAACCAACCAGCATCTTCCATTTAATTCACACACAGGCTGGCTTCCAAATTTGTGGATTTCATCAAACTTCAGTCGGGATAGCCGAAACAAAAACAGGCAACTTGGAGATTTCAGTGCTGCTAGTTCGAGCTCATGAAGAGCTTTCATTTGATCACTTGAGATTATTTTCATTCCAAATACTAATTAAGGCTCCAAGATCTCCCATTTTAAACTTCACTGAAGGGTTTGCTCCTCAGAGATGAAATGTGACTGTAGCCCAGCCATTGATACAAGGTGACTGATCACCGCTCAGTGTGTCACGGTGCCGGTTCTGACTGTAGATGGTGTCAGAGGAAGGACGAGCACAAAGCTTGTCGTCTTTTTGTTTCTTGGTGATGCACGCTGCTGAGTCTTGTCACGTCGCCCAGTTTTGCCAGAGTAATGGGAAGAAATCCACACGGTGCATGCAGACAACTCACCACCACTGTAAGGTCTGCATGCTTTGTGTTTTGTAATCGCTGCATACTTTTATATATCTATATTAGACTTAAAGAAAGATTTGTTTGCTTAGTTAAGGTCTGCGTCAACACTTTCTGTCACTGTGTTCCAAGTTTTCCCAAGGATCCATTACAGTACATGGCTGGAGCCCAGTTTGTTTTCCTTTCAAAGTTTGGATGAATTCCTCGCAGAGACCCCCAGGATGAGGTCAACGTTCAACATAATCAATGAAAAACAAGATTTCTAGAGCGGTGGCCTTCGTACACACACACCGCATAATCAGGGACTCGCTTATGGGTGCATCCCTCTGAGATGCATGCGTGGACGTTTTCAAAAGATGGGTCAGATCTCATGGTCAGAGTAGATCAGGATTCAACCACGTCATCCATCCGCTATGTGAGTTGAAACCTGAACCAGAACGTTATAAAAACGGCCCAGCTTGCCCGCTGTCCCAAAATTAGACGTGACAGGATGTTAAAAGTGACGGATAACTTCAATTTAAGAAAGAGATTTGATCTCTGATGGGTTACAAGACTGATTTGGGCAATTTACTCCTTTTTTTGGCTCAACTAAGTTCATTTATAGTTTATAGTTTAGCTGCAGTGAATGTGAAATGTCATCTTTTAGGTTAAATAAACACACCTGAAATTTCAGTAAACTGTTTTTGTATAGAGCAGACATTATCACAACTTTTTTAAGTTTTAATGAGCCGCGGTTTGTTACCGAGCTGAAGCTTAATGTGTCTCATAGCTCCAAAAAGAGCTTTTTTCATGATTGGGTAGCAGGAATAAAGAGCCTGTGAACTCTGCGAGGAGGCAGAAGGATCTATTTTCACCTCTTTAGAAGTGCCATCATTTGGAAGGTGGAGGAACACGCTCTAAGTCGCGTCCCGGGTGAGCTGTGTCGCGGCTTAAATGTCATCACCGCCAACAAAACCCAGCATGGCTCTTCAAAAACTCCCCTCGCTCGGCACCATTTGGCTTCCACATCATCATATTTTTTTCAAGTGTTTGTATTTGGCTCAGTTTGTCTGGGTTACACTTTAAAGCACTTAGAGAATAGATAGAATAGATGAATATGTTTTTACCCCCTCGTCGTTTGGCATCTTTGGCAAGAGTGAAAATATAGTAAGTGTGCAGGATGTCAATAATTCAGTAGACCCCTCACTAAGAGCTTCAGCTTTAACGTGTCTTGTGTTTTGATCTTTTCGTAATTGCTCTCAAATCGCGACTTATTCTCCTTCGCTGTGAAGTTGTGCCTTCACAGCCCTGTCAAAGAAAAAAAACCTGCAGCCATTTTCATCTTATACGGAAATACGTGTGCGCTGTTAGTGAAACCAGATCATTGAGATATCGACCGCAGCTAATTTGTAAGTTGCGACCATGTCAGACATGCTCCGACAGTAAATAACTCTGAACCGCAGATAATAAGCCCTCAGTTCCCCTCTTACAGCAACACCACTGTCTGAGCCGCTTAACTCAATTACTGCAACATATTTCTGCAGCGCCCCCCCTCCACACATCACTTCCACAACCCCCAGCGCGGTCCATCCAAGGGCTCTGGACGTTCACTGACATGCATGTAATGTGGAACTTGTGTAAAAGGATCATGTGAGTGTTTGAATGTGAAGTGGAACGAATTTAAATTGTGGCGAAAAAAGAGGGGGGAGGTAGAGACGGAGGTGGAGTG
The DNA here is from genome assembly GCA_004119915.2 of Collichthys lucidus. Taxonomy (NCBI): domain Eukaryota; kingdom Metazoa; phylum Chordata; class Actinopteri; family Sciaenidae; genus Collichthys; species Collichthys lucidus. The sequence goes on from CM014089.1 coordinate 6,440,281, forward strand.
ACAGGGGTGGAGATGAAATGCTCTCGAAGAGTTTTTTTTTTTGTTCCACTGCAAGGTAATGGAACAAGATGCTTTTAGGAAAAAGCAGCCCGAGCTGTGCTGTCAAGCGCTTGGCAGTGGCGCAAGGATGGCGGGGGGGTGCAGACATAATGGGCCTCTGTGACCTCTGTAATAGGCGCATCACTCCAGAGTCAGTAGGACACCAATAAAAACATCAGTCACACACAGGAGGTCAAAGAGGAAGCGCAACAGACCGGCTCGGATTTACCAGAACGGGCTGAGGAATGGTGATAAAGAAGAAGGCGGCGCCGAACGGACACAATTATTATTCACATGATTTCAGTTTATGATCTTTCCACAGCACTCTTTAAAATTCTAACTTGAAGACAGATAGATTTTTTAAAAAATACTCTCGGTGACGCTTCATCATGAGCCAGTTTATGTCAGTGGCCAAGTGCAACGCTGTAGTAATGAAATCTTTCACTGAGCTGGCATTGGTCGCTATGAAAGCCAAACTATTTTTACAGTGATTGTTTACTGACTTCTAAATATTAGTCTGCTTTGGTGCCAGACTCCAGTCGGGAGTGGGTTTGTTCAAACATCGTAATTTGATGGTGAGTACGAGCACAAATACTAATCTGACGAGCGACCACTATGTACTAACTGTAGAGTTATTACACGTGAAAGGGCGACCGTGCGATATCATGTTGATACGCAGCCTTCGCTGCAAAAAGTTTTTCTTTGAAGCGTCAGACAGAACGTTGACTCTGCGTGTATTTAGGAATTGTTCATTGCCGATTATTCGAATTGCAGAAGCTCTAAAAGATAGTTTGACGTCTACGATCATCGTTTGTTTCGAAAAGAATGGAATACCTGAGTTTTCCCAAAATCCAGTGTGTAACATTTAGGGTGGGTGCATTAGCAAATATTATTAAAACTATGTTTTCATTGGTCTATAATGACCTGGAAATAAGTATCGTTATTGATTTGGTACCTCAGATTAAGTCTTTTATATCTCCAGATATCACGGGTCCTCTTCCATGGAGTCCACCATGTTTCTACAATGGCCCAGAATGGACAAACTAAACACGAACTCTCGATATGGCCATTCACATGTTTTGCAGCAACTGTATTTTCTCCTTCAAGTTAACAGGAAGAGGATGAGGCTAGATTTCCAAAACACCGGACCGAAGGCCAAGTCTGCTGTTCCTCAAACTGAACGTTTTAGTTAGCACTCGTGTAGAGCCAGAGAACAGTGCAAGGCTGTGCAGCAAATCTGACTTTAGTGGCCACTGTCAGCCACTAAAGTCAGTCATTATCATTTCTATTCATTTTGTGCTAATCTTGTGTTTGGGGAGTCGGTTGGCTCAACCAGAGATGGATTTACTCGCGTTCATGGGCCCAGATATGTGAAAGCCTGACCTGTTTTTTGGAATAACATGACTTTTACTGGAATCAGTGTTCAAGGACTCTGCTAGACTTTAACTCTATTCACCAGGTATGTGCAACCCATGACCTCTGTAAACTGTGGCTGCTTAGCTGATTAGGGAAACATTGTGGCCACTGAGACTTAAGTGTTGGGTTAAGGAATAAAAAAAACATCTTGTTCAAGGTTCAAGAAAGATCAAATTTGTGATAAAAATAATGGAAATGTCAACACTGTCCACTAGTTTAGCATTAAAGCCAAACACCTATAGATTTGTGACCTCCACGTCCGCCACATCCTGCCTAACACTACACCAACTGTAACTCACTGACGCAGAATAGCTGCACATGAACGTAATTCTTCTGAGACAAGGCTGGACCCGGGTCTGGTTCGTGGGCACGGGCTCTTGCATGTGTACGTGACTAGTGTGTATGGCGTGTCCCAGTGTTGGCTGTGTATGTTCACAGGAAACGAGGAGTACCCCAGGGCTCCGTTCTTGGGCCTGGCTCAGACTCCAGAAAGGTGGAGGGGGATGTGGGGGGAATTCTCCAAGTCTGGAAAAACAATTCCCAGAGAGCTGCAAACAGCCAAAAGCAATACGACCACAAGGAAACCTTGGCCACTCTCCAATGCTAACAATTAAAATGAGCAATGTGTTAAAAGCCCATACAAAAGGTGGCAAAGACCCATTCATTTATGACGACGTGGCTTTCAAGGGGAGTGAGTGATATATCTTTAAAAAATACACAAATCTGCAAATATCCCAAATCATCAGTTTAACTAATAGAAAACTTTGCTTGATCACAGGTCCGTCTAATGAAACAGAATTTTCAGAATATGATTATCGTAGCAGCACGCCGCCAACTCTGACACCACGGCACTTCTTGAGAGTCTCAGAAGGAGTTGAATGATATTGATTATGCGGAAGGGTTTAAGATTAGTGTAGTTTTTAATGAACAGCGCCGCCGAACACGTGGACTCCATGAACTGAAAATGGCATCAAACGAGGTTCATGCATGATGCATGAGGAGTAAAAGCATGAGGGTGATTGTTTGAAGGATAGTGTGACGGACCTATGGGAGTTCTACATCAAAATGAGTCCTCTCCAGGGATTATTTACATAATTTAAACATATTTTTTATTTCCAAACCACATCGCAAATCAAAGAACAAATCTATAGATGCAATGACTCTAAAACCTTAATCCACAGTCGATATTCTGCGCTCTTTGAAGCTTCATTACATTACAATGGCTACAAAATCTGTTGGATGACCAACAGGCGATGTCAATGGAAAAGAAAAACAAGAAATACCTTTGAGTCAGCAATTTGCTTATTATATAGAGGACTGGAAACAATACGGTTCAATACACTTTGAATACATACATTCATCTCAAATTGATAAAACACTTTTCTGGCTTTGATTTATTCACAGTTGTGCTGTTCAGTATTGTAATGACGCAGGAATACTAAGCCGTCTTTATCCGTGCGCTGTCGATGGTATTGGTGATTTACAAATGTTAACTCATTCCTGAGTTGCTCTCTTCTTAACTACTTATTAAAATGCTTCCATTTTAAAAGTAATCAAACTCAAGCGGTGAAATGACTTGCCTCTGTTTTCTCGGCTGGTGTGCGATGTTAACACTTCTTCAGCTAAGCCGGGATAAAAGTCACCTCAGCACCATCCTGTCTCTGATAAACTGAAATGTGTCTGTTAGAGAAGAAGTACAAAAGTGATGTCAATCAACTGATGCGAAACTCGCTTCATGTTCCAAATGAAACCATCAGTCTACAGAAAAAAAAAAAAAAAAACTTTAACCTGTGGCAGCATTTTCTGAAACGTGTTTGAACCCAGCATGGTTTCTAAAAGAGAAAAATAACAGGGGAAGATTTTTTATTTTTTCACTTCATTACATTTAAAACCGCATCACGATATGAAGTATATGTCTACAACCTGTCTCATTATGTACTTGAAACACTGAAAAACACAAAGGCAGATGCCTCCACACGGATGGATGGCGTGATACATCTGTGGCATGTCTCAAAATGCTAAGCAGGTCAAGTTAACTCTGATTTCATATCTGGATGGCGAAAGGAAAAGTGAGTCTGGAAGAGGGTTCATCGTTCGGGGGGCACAGATAAAGAAGCTTCAGTCACAAAGAAACGACTTCAAGGGCTTGTGTTTGGAAATGTGTCACTAATTAAGTGATCGACAGCACACATTTGATGACCACGATGAAGGAACTGAAGAAGAAATCACATAGAGAGGATATTATAATAGGGCTGCGGTGCATGAACCACCAAATGAATCTATGTTTGAGAGTCAAGTGATGTAAAAACAACAGGCACTGGTCTACAGAGATGAGAACGTACATGACCAAACGTTGGAGCCCAACAGTGAAGGGCTCTGGTGGCTCACATTAGAGGGAAGGCTCACTGCAAATCAATGCAATGTTGTTCTGAGTGATCGCCTTCATGTGATGAAAGGGTTGGATGAAGGATGACGTGAAGCAGCTGAACACTTATGTGAGATTTTGGACCGATGTATCAGACAGCTCTCTCCAACGGCATCATCAAAACACAGAAGGAGCTGATATCTGTGTGGGATCTGTGTTCATCCCTCCAGTAGAGTTCAGAGACTTGTAGGATCAATGCCGAGCCGCATTTAAGCTGTCCTGGAACCACATGGTGGACGAACACCTTGTTAGGACACTTCATGTCGGTGCTGCATGTCTTAGATTCTCACATTTGTATGAGCATTGTTGGGGGGAGCCATAAATCTGAGACTTTCTCTCTGTGCACATGTCCATTGCATCTACATTTTATTATTTAACTTCTCATATTATTTGTGTTTATCTCAGTAAATCTAGATCAGCAATTCAACCTGTGGTGGTATGCAGCATGAGAACTCTCCACCCACCTGTGCAGACAGATTTTAGATCAGTCCTGAACCTCACAGTCAGATACACACATACACGTTTTTGATGCTTTATTTGTACCCACTGACACACACACACACACACACACACACACACACACACACACACACACACACACAAAGGCACATGCAACATCTGTCTGGCTCCCTCGGCAAGCAGCAGCCCAACCAGACATGCCCAATGAAATATGCATGACACGCTAGCATGTGATATGTCAACAAAAAAAAATCTACTTCGCCTCATCCTCCAGCGGCTCAGCTGTTCATTCATTATACATCGCCGCTCCATGCACCTCCACTTTGTGAATATTACTGTTTCTACCCGTACCTCCTGCATCTGCCCTGCATGTACCCAGAAAATAAGCAGCGCAGCATATAGCACAATGATACAGTTCATGAAAGCTTCTACATCTATAGCTGTAAATGCTGTGAATGTAAAAGCCAGTGTCAGGTCTGGCACGCAGGAAGTCATCGAAGTGGCAGCAGAGGACCGTCAAGAAAAACAGAGACTGGCTTCACCAGGACAAAAATAAAATCACTGTCAAACATCCTGCTGCAGTCTGCAAAGCAGAACTGTTTTCACTCATTACCAAAGGCAGATAATATGTGATATATACATACCTTCTACAACTACTACTACCTTGATTTTTCACCATAACTTGCATATTGTTTATATTTTCTGTATATCTATAGCATACAGAATACAGCTGCATGTGCAGCATTAATTATGCTTCTGAAAGTGCTAACGGTGGCTTCTCTTCCATAAAAAAGGAGATTCGCATAAAGTTGAAACTTTCTCATCCGCCTGGTATCGCACACCTGAGCGCCTTTAGCAAGGGTTACAAAGTGCGTGACTTTGATAGTGGAGGCTGCCCGAACTATTTGTTGGCTGAGTGCGGTGATTTCCTGGAGTTTTGTGATCGCCATGAGGGTGCCACGGAAACCAGCGAAGACTCCAGGAAGTCGCAACCCCGCTAAGAAGTAGGTCCAGTAAGTAAAAAACCACAGATCGTCATTTTTAGGTTTTGTTGTTTTGTAAGCTAAGTCCTGCTCGCACTGCAGAAATAAAACAAAAATCACAACTTTTTTATAAAATTTTCTATAGAGAAGTACTGTTATTTTTTTAGATTTTTCCCTGAATTAATAAGATGAAACCTCGTAAATAAAGTGAGAATACTAATAGGTCTTCAACTGGACTGGCTGAGCTCCAACTGCTAGACAACCTGAGCCAAAAACAGAACATGACTGTTATTTTCCATAACTGTGGTCACAGAGTTTGAGTGTAAAGGTACAAATTCATGTAAAACTAGTAACATTTACCATAAAACTTCTGTGACCACAGTCACAAGTCGTTTCTAGAGCAGCCATCTTCATCTTCCGAGACACCAACAAACAACTTCATCAATCATGAAGAGAGTCTGAGGAAGACATCACAGCAGCAGCCACACTGACCTCAGTGAAGCGCCGTGCACAAACATCACCGCACTAAGTGTAGAGCAATAAAAATAAACACACACACGCTCAGACACAGATATGACAGATGTGCCCGATGTGGTAAAAATGGAAGTCCACTCCCTGCAGCCCTTTCTTCCTCACAGAGGCACCGGGAGAACAGTATGGAGACAGTATGGGATCTGACAGGATTTATTCCCAGACCTCATTTGTTTGCTGCTCATGTTAACATCAGCTGGTGCGGGGAATTATTTGACACCGAGCCAAAGCCTCAGTTCAGCTCTGTCAGACACAAACATCCCCCTCTCTCTCTCTCTCTCTCTCTTCCTCCCTGTTTTTATAATTTGAATTTTGAAAGTAGGTGTCACTTCTTTTGGATGTGTCAGCCCTTCGGTTAAATAAAGTCAGCCCGGAGTCAGACAGGTAACAAACACGTTTATCAGGATTGTAGACAGTCGTAGGCTACTTAGTTCTGTGCTTAACATCTCGTTTTTTTGAAAAGAAAATGACCATTTTGTGTCAAACGTTTGACAGACTGAGAAATATTTCAGCCCGTCTCAGACTCAGGTGTTAAAATTGAGTTACAACTCAGAGCTGCATCATGTTGTGAACATTAATACAAGTTCAGAAGCATCTAAAGGTGGAAATCTACCTCAGACCTCCCTGAAAATTAGTTTGTGGTTTGAGGGAGGGAGGGTGTGTGTGTGTGTGTGTGTGTGTGTGTGTGTGTGTGTGTGTGTGTGTGTGTGTGTGTGTGTGTGTGTGTGTGTGTGTGTGTAAGTAAAGGAAAGAGTCATATAATTCAGATTTCATTCTAAAATATTTTATTTTTGCCTTCATGAATACTTCTTTATTGATGGCTGAGTATGATTATTTGTGATGTTGTGATTACTAATTTAAAATATAAATATATTTCTCTGTTTGGGTCACTACAGAAAAATGACAGACATGTCGCTATAAGCACTAAATTAAATGAAAGAGCCGCATCCCTGTGGTTAAAAAAAAACTTTCATGACGCACTGAGAATATTAAAGAGAGCGAGCCCGGACATCAATCATGAGCCAATAACATAGGTGGATAAACTCAGGTCAAAGGTTGCAGGAAGCAGAGGTCCAATCATAATCCTCTCATAAATATACACGCCCGATGACGGACGCATACCTCAGTGGAGTCCTGACATCTGCGTGGGGTCACTGCGAGAGGGGAGGGGGGCTGTTTATGTGGACGTACAATGTTCATTAATTCCTTTAATTTAAAATCTATATAGACAAAAAACATTTGAAACAATCTTAATAAATGATTTGCATGATTTGCAGCACTGATAGGATTTTTAATGAGAATAAACTTTCCAAGACTTCGATAAATTCCTGGTAAACACCAGGGAAATTTTCTCTTTGCTTGATTCCTTCATAATTAAACCAGTTTTTTGCTATTTTCCACTGCATCTGTTATAATAATCATATTTTAGTTCCAGTAAGAAATAAATGTTTCGGTAAATGTGCAACATCCGCAGCTTTTGATTGAGTGGAGTCTGTTGCAAACCTTTGATTTCCCCACAGAAATCATGCGTAGAACATCTTTGACTGTTACTTTGTACTTTCAGCACACTACATGTTCATTAACACTTGGGTTAAAAGTTTACAATCCTCGTGAAGTGCCACCCAGTGTCAGAATCCAGCTCGCTCCTCTGGCCTGTCTGCACATTCATCCATCATGTTATCATGTGCCGACCGTGGATAAGGCCAAAGCTGATCCTGTCATCGCCACAGGGTTTGGGGTCCAAGATAACCGCCGTGTGGTCCAGCTGTTACCAGCACTCAGCGTGCCCACAATGGCCTGCTTGTGTTCGGAGCGGAGTGGGAGAGCTCCGCTCACAATGTTTAAGCCCTTCCTCGAGACCTGCGATTGCGTCAGCGGTGCACAGCTGTGCTGCAGAGAGCTGACGGACCGTGTGTGTTAGAACAGGTTTGAGGGGTAGAGTGGGTCTGAAGTGTGTATTTGTGTTTCCAAAGTACACGTCAAACATTTGCACGAGTGTTGTCAGGAGCATTGCTGCTTTCACGGCGTGAGATCACCGTCCTGATCCTTTCTGTCCCAGTCTCAATCATGTTGTACGATATTTTCATCATTTTATTGCAGCACAACGACGTGGCAAAATACGACTTTAAAGAAAAAGTCAAGAGTTGGAGAGAAATCGCTGCCGCCCTCGAACAACATGGTGAGCAAAATGTCAATATCGGATCAATAATGCAAGTGGCAAACATCCCGCCATCTCTACATCTTCTACATCATCTTCTTCTTATAACACTGCTGCAACGTATCAATAGTGTATTCTGATTTTCATATATATGCAGATGCTCTCACAGTTAAGTTTAGGTTCAGATTGATTAAAATATTAATTACACCAGTTGGGCGCATGTACACATTAACTGTGTTGATCCAGGACACTTCAACATAGGTGGGGATCAAACCCTCACCTGGTGCACACCCAGGAGCCCTCTGCTGTGCTTTTTGGAGAAGCCGTGTGGATTGATGACGGACTGTAGTCACAGGATTGTGCAGCGGTGTGTGTGAGGGGTTGTTTGTTTGCGCTGAACATATCTGCTATGAAACAATCTTTTCAGTACTAGTGCTCCCTCACTCTCTATGTCACTCGACCCCTGCGCACTCGCTCTCACTCCTAAACCATCAGACACAAACCAGAGCAAACTTCTTCATGTCTCTATTTTGTATTTGAGTGTCGGTTTCTGTGACTGACTGTGGAGCAGTTTGCACCGCCACTAAAATGCAGCAACCCCTGCTCAAATGAAAGAAATGTTTTCCAGCACCAGATTTGGTTTGAATCTGACCTCGTATGTTCGACACTTGGGCTTCTTGACATGGTAGACCAAATGAGATCTCACTCATCAATGACTTTGTAAACCCTCAACCCTCAGAAACTTGCTCAAAATTATGTGCAAATCCAAATATTGGAGTTACAAGTGAGTTGTTGAGTAAAGTAAATGAGTGAATTTAAGTGAATACATGATGTATTAGTGTGTGTGTGTGCAACACTGCATGTCCTTTAGTCCTGCAAACATAATCACGTTATTTTCTATCCTGCAGGACACACAAAGCATGAACAGCATGAAGTTCAGTACATGTGTGTGTTTGGGCATAAGACTGATGGGGCTGCAACTGGCAACATCAAAACTGTGTCAGGCAAGAGACAATTTGATTTGAGTGAGGAGATACCAGAAGCCGGTTAACTTCCTGATTTCACACCGACCAATTTAGCAGCAGAAATGGGGAGTTTGCCTCCGGACATGGCGGCGAGATGAAATGGACAGATATTCCTAAGTGGATAACAAACCGACGCAATGTCTAATCAAACCTTCACTTGGTGTTAAAACAGAAAAAGGAAAAAAAAAACGTGACATTCAAACAAATGGGTTAATTACTTTTTAAAACGCCGGCACTTAAACACATTTGTTTCTTTATAAGTGCCAGTCGTCAAGTTCCCGTGAAGGGTTGCTGGGGCCATAAGATTCACTCTAAATGTAAATAAGTGTTTTAAACGGCACGCTTGTTAGAGCGGGAGATAAACCGGGTCGCCTTTTTATCCACGGGGTCAAGTCCCTAATTAACCCAAAACGGCTTCGTCGTTTTCTCATTCGATTATTGCAAAGAATTCAGCGCTGACACAGCCGGTCTGCTCTGCTTCCTCTCCCCCTCCTCTCATGGCTGATGTATGACAGATAATGCTGAATATAAGGTGGTGTGCAGATAAAACTGCTCATTAAGAGTTTAAAGTAAAACAACCTGATCTGAGATAAGAGGAAATCTCCGTCCCAGTATTTAGCGGGATTGGAGGACAACAGGAACGATGGGATGGAGCGAAACTGAAGGTCACTGATGGACAAGAATGGTGAGGAAGAGCTGATAGGTGGAGTGGGTGAGGAAATGCATGATTCATATCTACGATAGTGCAGGTACAGTGAAGTACAGTTTCTTTGCCTTAACCTGCTGAGGCACCATTCCTCCACCTGTGGGGAACAATCTAAAATTGCATCGGACAAGCGGTGGCACCATCGAAGTTGAAATTTCGATAAGAAAAAATGGGAAGGGCTGATAAGGTGGAGTAGATTGTGTAAAGTCCTGCTATAATACCGTGCATGCGTTTAACCTTCATTCAGCCGCGAGAGGAAGTATGTGGAAAGACACGAGAGGAGCAGGAAAGAAAAGCAACGACGCCGAAGGCTCAGTTAGATCCTGGATCACATGAATACTTGTTAGTGCAATACATAAACAATATTTCAGTCAGAAAAGACGGCACAAGTGAACAAGAATGCAGACTTCATGAAAAGATCCCCATGCTGTCAAACCCTTTTCTTCACTTTGACACAGATGCTGGAGGAGGGGCGTGGAATGCAATGGGAGCAGATACTACTTGGGTATGTTGGTGATTTAGCTCAAACCTGGATTGTGGAAGTCCCCTGGGGAACTGTTACTAGCAGCTCAGCCTTGGACTGGATATGAATCTCTACTTCCTCCGGCCACAAATAACGTTGTCTCGCTGCAAGAAATACAACAACTTTCTAAAACATAAAGTGGAAATCAGTTACAACTAACCTGGGCTGTATAGAAAGAATGAAAAACCTTTTTAAACCAGCTCTGTCTCAATCAGGATTGAACATATTGTAAACTAAGTTTTTTGGTCAAACTATTTTCTGCACACCTTTGGGATGGTTGCATCTCACAATCTCAGGGATCAACAATATATTCATCGTGCCCGTTTTGCAGCAACTAGCCGGGTGCATGAGACAATACAGAGGATCTCACCCAAATCCTGTTGCACCCGTTTAAGGTGTTTTACTAGAGACCGGCTGAATAAGGGTTCATTCAGTTAAGGTAAACTTATGTCCTATGAAAATCTAAAACGCTCTCACTCAATTCATTGCAAAGCATTTCAGTTATGTGGCACCACCCAGGTTTGAATGTCATTGTTCTCTCTTTGCTCCAGACGCTCACAGATTAACAGAAGAAATACTCCACAGTTCACTTCCTATAAGTGCAGTTCAGTCCTTATTCGCCTATAAAAGAGAGGAGGGGAGGAGGAGGGAGGCAGGGCCGCCTGCAGGGACGTCTTACAAGGTCCAAGAAACCTTGTGTGCCCGCCCTCAGTTCATCCCTCTGATGGGAAGTCCTGCTGAGAAGCCACTGACCCTGAACAGAGCAGAGGAGCAGAGAGCGAGGGAAGAGAGCGAGATGTGGAAACTGAAGAAGACGTTTCTGTCTTTGCTACAATGAACTAACATTTCTTTTAGAAAGCCGCATTTTTCTACATTACAGATATTGTATTTTATGTTATATTTATATGTTTTATGTTATATTTATATTATTGCAAAATAACAATGTGAGGAGACTGGTTTGGCATCGGCTCAGTCCATGAATAAACAAAGAATAAACGAAGAACTCAGTTTATTGCAGTCATCACTCTGGATTCAAACATTACAGGCTGTGACACGACACACCGCCTTCCTGACTCTTCCGTAACGAGTTGCTTTGCATTGTAAACACGTGTGATGTTCAGCATCCTTCCTCATTACAAGTATTTATGCATTTCAGCAATGTAACTGGTGCCTTATTATAATCAACAGTGTGTAGGAGTACGTCATGAGGAGCAGTGACGAATCAGAGCAGCAGCAGTTCTGTAATTCCCTCTCTGTCTCTCTCACACACACACACACACACACACACAGAGTCACACTCGTGTGTGTGATGAGCTGTTCGGTGGACTTTCCTCTCAGCGGGGTTCCCGTCTCCCCCGGCACTGAGCCGACACACGCAGAGCGCTGACAGCAACACGCTGATGTCTGTGTCACGGCTTCCTTCCTTCTGCTTCCCGCGTCATCCCGACAGCAGCAGCAGACCTCCTGCATGCCCCCGAGGTCTCTGTCAATGTGTGTTCTTGTGTTTTTTTCCATTATGCATTTGATTTATGTTGTAATGCATGATGCAGAAACAGTGACAACTGTCGCCTGCCCTTGAGGTAACTCGGAAGTTATCCATTTTGTTTCTGATGCCCCACCTCGTCCATGTTTTTGCAATAACTGTAACACAAACAAGCACAACTCATGGTCCTTTTTTAGACTCTACATCTTGTCTTTACTCAAGTATTTTTTCATATTTGTAACTTTGTTGGAGCTCCGCTCTGAATGCGAGATGCTACAGATGTTAAGCTGACAGCTGCTCGGTAAGAAAAATAAGCGCCACCTGTCGTTTGACCACAGTGTGATGATGACGGAGCAAAGCCCAGAACGAGAGGCAGCTTCCAGCCACAATCCACGACCACATCTGGCCACCACTCTTTGTACCAAAGTCTAAGGCCCGACAGCAGTTACATGAAGTGCTTTGCTGTTCCTCTGGAAAATCACAAACTTTTCAAACTCATCTAAACTTCGCGAGCACTTTGAAGAGAGTTGCACAGCAGGTAAAAATGTAGTTAGACACCATCATCATCAGGATTCAATGCAAAGATAAGGAAACATCTTCTGTCATATGACTTTACATGCAATTAACAATGTAAACAAACAAATGCAGACGGACATATGAGCCCTCAGGTGACCATGCACCCCTGCTTCCACCTGGATGTGGTTTTAACATCTGTTTAAAGACGGATATCCACCGTGAGAGATTGGGATTTCACGCTCAGCTGCGCTAAATCCTTTCAAAGATGCTGCAGCTCCGGCTCGCTTCCCCACAGAGACGACATGGCTTCAGCGTCTACGCAGCCGGGTCGCTTCTCTGAGCAGGGCCCGAGGCTCCACCTCTCAGACGAGACGAGGAAACACACTTAACCACATGTGGACTGAGTCTCTGAGGTGTGTGTGCATGTGTGTGTGTGTGTGTGTGTGTGTGTGTGTGTGTGTGTGTGTGTGTGTGTGTATGCATGAATATAGTTCTGGTTATGGAGTGAGATATTGTGTCTATATGTTTGTCTTGTACGTGGGTATTTAAAGTATTTCAGATTATTCTATTTTGTACTTGAAAGCATCTTGACCCTGCTGGATTTCAAGAGGGATTCTGGGTAATGAAGTCAACTTTTAAACTCTGACATGCATGGCAGAAACAAATCATACAGCCTGTAGGATTTTCTACGTCATTGACAAATATGTAGCTCTATAAAGGGATAGTTTGGGTATTTCTGAAGTGAGGTTGTATCCATATTCAGTGTGTTACCTATGACGGTCAGGAGAATCCAAACAGAGCTATGAACTGCTGTGGAAAAACTCATTTTCATCATCCACTTCCATATGCCTACACATAAACTGAACTTCACTGTGTGCTCTGTTGTGTTATGCATGCACTAGCCTTGAAATCTAGAGATGTGCCGTTTGTACCGTTCAGTCTGATCTCTCAACTTTCTGACCAACTTCAGAGCTCTGCTTCTCCAAACTGAGGTAGCACACTGACACCTGAGCTCACTTTAAAGAGTCCATTACCTCCTGTAAAATCTCTCTGCTTTGAAAGACCATTTGTGTCTAATATGAAATGTGTGAAGTTGCTTATTGGACCACGGTGTCCACTAGGGATGTAACGATACACTCAACTCACAACTCGATTCGATTTTTTGTTCACGATACGATTTTTTAAAATCAAAATGATCTACAGACAAATTATGACCAAATAAAATTATTATAAAAATAAAATACCCCGTGCAAACTGCCGGTCTTAAACTAACTACGTAACATAATTACACATGTAGAAGCATGTTTAGAAGAACATACACCGGGAAAATGTCCAAATCAGAGCAAGTAAACAAAGTCTGGCGGGCTAAGCGCTCGCTCCTGAAACACTCCCGGTGGGTTTGAAGTTGCGTGCAGGACGGACCACATTTGTACCGATTTTTAATCGTGTCACGATGCATCGTTACATCCCTAATGTCCACATTAAACGGAGATCACAGACAAACTTTCCCCTTTTTGCAGATTAATGTGAAAACATCAGGTAAAAAATAAAACATTTTGAAGGGGGACTTTACTTTAACTGGACTGAAAGAAACCAAACTCAACCATTTTATTTCCAGAACCTCTTTTCTGCATCCACCTCTTGCTGCCGTGGTGCATGCAGAGCCGAGTGTGTAGCTCGCTGCAGCTGGCTCGTCGTCATGCGGCGGTTAATCTCCTCGTCTGTGTTCGCTGATTTTATAAAACTGTGGCTAACTTCCCTAATCAGTTAATGGACTAATAATCCCCAATTGTTGCTGCTCCTCCTCCCCCAGCTGCATTCAGCCCTTTTCAATGCAAACGAGCCGTAAACAAACAGGAGAATTAGCCAGACAGCACAATACGCGTTAAAAACCACAAACACACACTGCTTCTGTGTGTGTGCTAAAGGTTAGTACAAAGTATATACTGTCCTGTTTATGTCTGTGTGCATGCCTGATAATTGGTTACTTAATCAATTTGTAAAGACAGCTAACAGCAGCCTCATTCAGTCTCGGCTAATGGTGCGTTCTGATTTATTCCCACCCAGACAAAGACACTGGAATAACTCCACTGCAGGGTCAACACAACAAGCCTTAAGAGGGAAAAACTCTATAATTCAATTTAGCATCCTTCTCTTTAAAGAAGACAACCGGCCTCCAGCCACACAAATCACAGGTTTACAAAGGAAAAGCAATTAAAACACAAACACGCTGACACGGTTTAAACTTTGCTTTCCCGTGCAACTTCAGCAGCTGTGAATGTATATACGTGTGTATGTGTGTGTAACATGTAAATTAAAAGGGATGAATCTGTAATTGACATGCAGTCAGGAGGATGTGCTGCATGTGAATTTAAACGGAGTTAGGCGATACGCAAGAGAGGAAAGAAGCTGAATCGACGACACTGAGACGCTTTGTGCCGGGACGCCCTGCGGGTTCATCTTCTTCCTCTGTGGTGGCTTTGTTAGTGCAGCGGTGAGGAAAAGGAAAAGGTGACATCATAAAGTTACCTGGATTTTCCACATATGCATGTGTGCATGTGTGGCCCAGTGAGCAGAGTCAGTCTAGATCTGTTTCTGATAGAGCTGCTTTACATGATGTAAACCTATGGAAAAAAATATTTTTGGGACAGTGAGCATCATGTGACACTATTGTAAAATGTAACAGCCCGTCCTTGTGTTTCTGTCGTGTGTGTGTGTGTGTGTGTGTGTGTGTGTGTGTGTGTGTGTGTGTCACCTGCCTGATCACCTCGCCACCTGCTCCTCATCGTCCAATCAACCCGCGCAGTACAAAAGCCTCGACCTCCCCTCTCCTGTGTTTCATCCTCAGCCACATCCGGCACTCTCACCTCATGAGGCGAGGGGGTTACAATCAGGAGTCAACACGCTGGTGCTTTAACGCTACATGAGTTAGAACGGCATTGTTCCGATGGCGACATTATCAGCCTATACAGTGAGGCAATTGGACTAAAAATATCGCGCGGCGTAGCAGCAGATAAATCGGGTTACGAGATAAGAATCCTCGCCAAGTTTGTCTTTTTGTTGCGACGGAGAATTATTTTTGATTGACTGGAGCTTTTTTTTTTTTCTTTCTGTATTCCCTGAGCCGTTTCCGAGCTCTTCCCGTCTCCACCTGCCAAGTCAAATCTATTTACAGACACTGATCGTCACAAGTGATGGAAGAAAAAGAAAGTGTTTCCCGTCCATCTACCTCCATTCCCCCTTCAGTTCTCTGTTCTCTCTCTGTGACCCTTTATGTTTTCTGTAATGCATGCACTTTTCTCCCTCTTTCATTTCACTGTAACCTTCCCACTCTTTTTAACACTCCTCTCTGCGCTTTGTTCAAGGTCAGTGGCTTCTCGGTGGGATTTCCCGGCTGGAAGCAGGAAGGAGGCTCCTGATCCTGATTGGCTCTCTCTGACCTTTTTGGTGTCGCCCACTTCTCCTTCATTCTCCTTCTTTGCCTCCTCACCTGTTCATCTATTTTTTGGTATCTCCTCTTCTCTGCACTGTCCTCACTCCCTTTAACTCCCTCCATCTTCTGCACACTTGCAGCTTAACCTCTCTGCCCTCTTCTTCTTTCTCTCCTCTTTTCACCTCGTGTCAGTCGCTAATTCTCTTTTCTTTCCATCCTATCCACTGCCAGAACAGTGCACTTTAAGTGAATAACACACACACACACACACACACACACACACACACACAGCCTTTAACCCAGACCAGCTAATTCATTAATTCTGTTACTGGAGAAGTCGTGGTTTTATTCTTGACATGTAAACGGCAGTCTGTTGCTGCCGTGGTTTTGTAATGTGGTGAATTTAATTTCTGTAACTGGGTGGTCATGGAGTGAGTTTTGGCTGGATTCGTGAATACGGTTTTCTTCAGGCAGCGACGTCTGTTTTGAGTGTAATTTAAGTTTTATTTTAAAACGAGACACCGCTGCGTTCAGAGTTATTGTAGGCACGGAACGGTTTCTACAGATAGGTGACATCTTAACGCGGCTCTTATTTTATTTGTTCTCTTATATTTCCTTTTTCATATAATGGGTATGATGGTGTGTGGTCCTGAAGGGAGGGATGTATTTAAAGATGAGGGGTGGTTAGTAGTGAGGGGATGGAAATATTCAGGACAACAGCCTCAGACGACGTGACGCTTTTTCTTCTGGTGTTTACGGATTGTGTTGTGTAATTAAAATATTCCTTCTGTGGATAATCTTTGGAAAATCTTCATTTGTGTCTGCTTTAAAAACTTTTCATGAATTTTCATCCCAAATTCATTCATCAAAGTTTGGAAATTCTTCAAAATAGTTTTAATCAAGCACCAAATCTTTCACTCGTCACACATTTCTGCAGACACGGTGTTCTCGCGTTTGGACACTTCACTGCAACACTGGAGCAAACTGATGGTTGGGAGCCTTGTTGTCTGCACACTAGGATCAAAACTGATACTTTAACTATCTATAGATGAGTCATATTTATGGAATTTATGTTTTCTTGTGCCTGGTGCATGGATTTACCCATCTGACTTGTATTTTAGAGGATAAGAGTAAACACTGCTCTGATCTGGGGAGGAATAAAATGAATATTTTAGAGTAATCAGCAGATTCAAGCTGTGAGCCTCCACCTGGAAATAACAAATCTGAAATATCTGAAGCCGCACGTCGTTTTCTGCATCAGTTGCTGTGTGACCAGGTGAACCCGAGGAGGAAGAGACCACACAACATCCCGGCTGAGGAGGCCCTGAAATGTGGCCAGTGGGCCGTCCACACTGTAAACACGAGTTTGTCTCCGAATCCAAAGTAAACTTTCACTGCTGCGGAGACGCCTTCAGCAATTTGTGAGGACTAGATTGGAATTTTTTTGTCAACCTTGAACATTTCTACAAGTGGTGAGACGCTGAAGGAATAATAGACAAAGGGAATAAGCAACACGAGCCGCAAACAGAATCCACAACAAAACAGACAGTCAGTCAGGTAGGGAGGGAAATTGCGTCACTGTTTATCTTTACAGCGCTGGCAGAAAGAAGACGTGTAATTATTCAGGCAAAGCCACACACACTGAATTTGTCGTTCTGGTCTCCGGCAATTTGGCAAACGTGTTTCTGTTCAAACACAACAATTATCCTTTAAACAAAATGCATGAGAGAAAAAATTATAATAGCTGCAGGAAAGCTTTCAACACTCCCGCGCCTTCAAGCCTCTAACATTGACCTTTCGCTGAATGCAATGTTTGTTTTTTATACAAAAGGGCGGTATATTCCTTTCATTGAAAAGACTCACCTGAGGACGGGTGACGGTTGCTGTGGAAGATTCATGAAAACAAGAAGAATGCGGAGTTTGAAACCTGACAGTAAGAAACATATTGTTTAATAGACGACAAAGTTTTAGGATATTTTGTCCTTAATGTTTATTTTACAGGCCAAGATTTGAGACAGGACTCAAATAAAATAAGATAATGACAGAAGTTGTGCAGGTCAGCTCCCATAAGACCACAAAGCACCTTCGAGTGTGTGCAGGTAGTGGATTTTATGTCGATGTCTGGCTTATTTAGTGTGATCACAAACCCTCATTTACACACCATTCCCTTCAAATCTTCGTCTACAGTCCTGCGGCGACTGACTTTTCATCATGTCTGGGGAATTTATGATCAAAATGATTCAGGGGTCATTTGCAGCTTAAATATTTACCGACACTCCAACTGCCCCTTTTAAAAAAATATATATATATAGTTACTTTTTAGTCCACCTGTGAGCAGGCTTTGGCAGAAAACATTTCACTAACCATCAGATTTATTAAAATTCTTTTTTTTTCTGAAATCTGCTGTAAATGTTTTTAAGATTAATGCCCATCGATGAATTAATAGGACAAATTTAGACACTAAAAACTCACAGTAAAATATTTTTCTCACATAAAAAACTAAACCACAAACAGGATTTCTAATACCTGGGGATTTGTTCTGTGATTTAAAAATGATACTTGACGTGTGAGCAAATGGATCATTTTGCTGTCATGTACTTACGTCTGAGATGTTAATCAACAAGCCAACACAGAGCGTGTCATGAGTTCTGACATTGAGGTGGTAATGGAAATTCAGTGTGAGTCGTCCTGTGTTTTTGCAGATCTGCTGTTTTAACCCTGACAGCAAAGCGCTTTGGCTCGGGTTGTCTTGGGAGGTATAACCGGGTTGCCAGGGCTGTAGCGAGTCATATTTTTGGCTCCGGGACAGCGGCAGACAGCTGGCTGACAGCGGCACTCAGAGACGTTAACCTGCCCAGACACCTCCCTTCACCTCAGGCTTAAACACAACCACCGAGCCCCGCCGCGAGGAGAAACGCACTCATACACACAGACATCTAAAGCAATCCAATCCAATCCAATCCACTTTATTTATATAGCACGATTTTAGTAAAACACAGGGTTTCCAAAGTGCTGCACAGTACGATAAAAACACATTAAATAACACTATGGTAACACAACACAACATCAAGTAGATAAGAGAAAGATAGAAGGAAAAAATAAGAATAAAAAATAAAATAAATAAATAAAAATAAAATAAATAGAGTAAAAGGCACTAGATAAAATAACTAAAAAACAGACAAGTATAAATAAGTAAATAACATAATGCATGTATGCACATAAAATCAACCAACTACATGGTGTTAAAAGCCAAGGCAAAGAGGTGGGTTTTAAGAAGTGACTTAAAACGAGATAGAGAAGAGGCCTGTCTCACGTGCAGCGGGAGTTCGTTCCAAAGTTTGGGGGCTGCAACGGCAAATGCTCGATCCCCTCTGGACTTAAGCCGAGCCTTAGGGACAGTCAGGAGCAGCTGGTCCGCTGACCTGAGGGAACGGCTAGGCATGTAGGGGAGCAGCAGCTCAGAGAGGTACGGTGGGGCAAGGCCATTCAAGGCCTTAAAAGCAAATAAAAGAACTTTAAAATGAATCCTAAAATGAACAGGCAGCCAGTGGAGTGAAGCTAAAATCGGTGTAATGTGCTCAAATTTGCTTGTCCCAGTTAAAAGACGTGCAGCAGCATTTTGGACCAGTTGAAGACGGCTAATCGAGGACCCACTAACCCCCAAATAAAGTGCATTGCAGTAATCAAGCCGGGTGGACACAAAGGCGTGAATTACTGTTTCCAGGTGCTGTCTCTGAAGGACTGGTTTTATTTTTGTTAGCTGCCTTAACTGGAAAAAGCTGGACTTCACCACAGCTCTAATCTGGCTATCGAATTTAAGATCGGCGTCTACCTTAACCCCTAGATTTTTAACACATGGGATGCGATACTGAGCCAAGGCACCCAGATCAACTAGAGGGGGGGGGGTCCCAGAAGTGCCACCAAAGACTATCACTTCTGTCTTTCTCTCATTAAAATTCAGAAAATTTAAAGCCATCCATGCTTTGATATCCTCTAGACACATTAGAAGCGGTTTGACAGAGTACGAGTCAGCCTTTTTGAGAGGGACATAGATTTGGCTATCATCCGCATAGCAGTGGAAGGATATGCCGTGTTTCCTTAGGATGGAGCCAAGTGGGAGTATATAAAGGCAGAATAAAAGAGGGCCAAGCACAGAGCCCTGTGGGACCCCACACGACAGAGGAGCAGTGGAGGACACAGAGTCATCGAGGCTGACACAGAAAGTCCGATGTGACAGATAGGACCTAAACCATTGGAGTGCCGTGCCACTGATGCCCACCCACTGCTCCAGACGAGCAATCAAGATTTCGTGGTCCACTGTATCAAAAGCTGCAGTCAAGTCTAAAAGTACAAGGACAACACAGTGACCAGAGTCAGTAGCTAAAAAGATATCATTAAAAACTCTTAAAAGCGCTGATTCTGTGCTGTGCAATGTTTTAAAACCGGATTGGAAAATCTCAAGAATATTATGCTCGTTTAAAAAGTCCATAAGCTGGGAATAAACAATCTTCTCTAAGATTTTAGAAAAGAAGGGCAGTTTAGAGATAGGCCTGAAATTAGACAGGACAGAAGGATCAAGCCCAGGTTTTTTTAACAGAGGCTGCACAACTGCATGTTTAAAATGTACAGGGACCACACCAGAGGACAGGCTGCTATTAATGACCGTGAGACATGATGGTCCAATGGTGGGAAACACCTCCTTAAAAAGTCGGGGTGGGACAGCATCATACGGAGAACCTGAGGGCTTCAGATGACCCACAATCTCCTGCAATAGGGGCAGGGTCACAGGGTCAAACGTGTCTAACACCATAGAGCAGGGGACAAATACTGAGGGGTCCGAAACAGGAAGAGAAATACATGCTCTAGTAAAAGTGACCTTATCGATAAAGTGGTTCAAAAAGTTCTCGCACACAGCAGGGGAGGCCTCGATTCCAGTCTGTGGTGCATTCAGAGCGGAGTTGATGACTTTAAACAATACACGAGGATTATGACAGTTTAACAAAACTATATCAGAGAAGTATTTTCTTTTAGCCTCTTTCACAGTGGACTGATAATGACGCCAACAATCCCTCAGGATTTGAAAAGACACTTGGAGTTTGTCCTTCTTCCACTTTCGCTCAGCTCTTCGACACTGCTGTCTGGCAGTGCGGGTTGTATCATTCAGCCAGGGCTCTGATTTGGCTTTTTGCTGCCTGGTCTTTAAAGGAGCCGCAATGTCTATGGCAGTTTGACAGGTGTCACGAAACCATGAGTTAAGAGCCTCTGTATCCTCATACACAGGCTCAGGAATGACGCAGTTCTGGCTGAAAAGTGCGGAAAAGTGAGCAGCAGTGGAAGAGTTAATGACTCGACATTTGCGAACAGGAGCGCGAGGTTTAACTGTGGGACAGCAAACAGCAGCTTCAAACAGTACAGGCATATGATCAGAGAAAAAAGCGTCACATATCTCCAGGTTAAGAACAGGCAAACCATAAGATAAAACAAGATCAAGTGTGTGACCACGTTCATGTGTAGGCCCAAGTACAGACTGCACGAGATTAAAAGAGTCAATGATGTTTAAAAAGTCTCGAGCCAAAGGGTTTTCAGGGCAACACACATGAATATTACAGTCACCAACAATAAGGACCCGGTCATATTTCGGCATAATATCAGCTAAGAACATAGAAAAGTCAGTTAAAAAGTCTTTGTTGTATCTGGGAGGCCGGTAAACCACAGCACACAGCACCGTGTGAGGGTGTCCCAGCTCAAACAGACTGAGTTCAAAGCTGGTGAAGGAGGATGGCAGCGATATCTGTTTACAATTAAAAACACGCTTATAAACAGTCGCAATTCCTCCTCCTCGACCAGCCATCCGAGGCGAGTTAAAAAAGCAGGAGTCATCGGGTAAAAAAAAAGCAGACAATTAGATATAGTGTTTATCACACATACAAGTCTTTTCCTCATGGAAGCCAGTTTGACATCACAGTTTAAGACGACGCTGTGTTTTTATTCTGTTATTTCTGACGGTATTTTACCCTCAAGGTCACACAAGACCCTAAAATTCCTGATCTCCGTCTTTGGCTTCGACCTGTGAATCTATTTATTAGCAGCGATCTACAAATTGACGCCGGTTTCACTCTTCACTCACTGAACATCACTCAGGATTAGTGTCAGCTAACTGCCTCAGATGTAATGTAAAACATTTCCACTGACAGATTTGTATTGAAACAGTTTGTAAGGGCGTCGACTCCAGACTTGCAAACGTTTAGTTATCTGGCAAATTAATGGCAACCTCTGACAGACAGGCAGACAGATACAGGCAGGCAGGCAGCCAGACGGACAAGCAGGAACATGGACTGACAGACAGACGGGCAGACAGACAGACAGGCACGTTCTCCTCTGGCAGGCCTGTTGGCTGCATGTCATAGCCTGGAGGGGTGTGTGTGTGTGTGTGTGTGTGTGTGTGTGTGTGTGTGTGTGTTTAATTAATTTTTAATCTTTCATCATAATAAATAAAGAGGTGTTTGGATTTCCTGCTCCATGCATTGTTTCTTCTATGACCACATCGATCCATGTGGATATTACTGTAACCTTGACGACAAAGCTCACCTAACCTCAAACAAGTAGGCATTTCAGTAGGATAGACCTGCAACCAAAGAAATGTGTGATGTAACGTAGCTGGTAGATTAAATTTACCAAATCACGTTTATTAACAAAAGCTTTAACGGCTTTCGTTTTTCTTCTTCTTCTTCTTCGCCGTGATAGTGGATTCAACAGAAACAGTCCCCTCAGCAGCAACCACCATCGTGGTTGTTAATTGAAAATGTCTCAGTGGTCAATGAGGTTGCACCTGACCAGATCCAGGACAGGTGGAAATCCAACTGAATGGGAAAGTGGTCAGAACATGAGCTTGCAGATTCGTCTAATTCCCATCATAACTTTAAAAAAATAGCAAATGTAGCACCACTCATATTCAAAAATAATAAATACGGAAGGCGGTTTATAACTTGTGCAGTCACTAATCTACAAAATTATGGAATTTGTTTATCGGGACGGAAGATTTATCCACGTCTGAATCTGCTGCCAGACGTAAACCGTGCTGATACGTGGGATCGTGACATGCCTGGAGGTTGTGGGAGAGTTCACGGAGTTTTACTGCTGGTGGGGCAGCTGGACCGACACATGATCACATAAACACACCACAGAGAATCCAGTGTGAGAAAGAAAGGAGTCACAAGGAGTCAGAGTCATTGCATCAGAATTGTACCTGAGCGTCACGGACAGATTAAAGTCCGATTGAAAGTTTTAAGAGCGACTCCAAAACACAGAATTCATGGACTGTATATTTCCAAACTTATGTGCTAATATTATATATACATCAACCTCAAAACCCAATAAGTGAGCCACAATTCCTCGCAACATTTCATTAGTGTTTGTAACGAAGAGGACTTCGTTCCCTGGAGCTTGGGAGAACATTGCACCGTGCACTTTAACTGAGATACATGCACTTTAAGAATTGCACAGGCACGTTTGTAAAGCAGTGGCACGTTATTGGGTTTGCACACTTTGCATATTTGCACATTTGATATACATAATGGAATATTTTTACATTCATTGTCCTGTAGATCTTATTGGTGCTGGTTGGTTCTGTGATGGCCACATGGAGGGACATGAGATGTAGTGTGCATTATTTTGTTTGTAATTGAACGCAAAAGTGACATAATGTGATTAATCGTGTGTGTGTGTGTGTGTGTGTGTGTGTGAAATGGTACTCACCAGTCTCCTTTGTCTCCACGGTGTTCGGGCAAAAGGCTTCCCCAGGGAACGGTCACCATATTTGTAGTTCTGGGAGCATCCAAGTGGTGATTGATGGGGGTGTTGGGAAATGGTGTATTTTATTAGTGTTAGTGTGTGTGTGCTAGATTAGGGTGGAGGTTGTGTTGGTAAATATGTGTGTGTGTATGTATATAGTTGGAGGATTATGGGGATAATGTAAATAAATAATAAATGTTTCTTAGACAGAGCAAGGCAGCATGGGGAATGGGTTCCCCCTCGTTACCTAGACACCCTATATAAGGAGCCATTTTGGGATCATTGTGTGTTTGCTGTATGATGTGGAGAGTGTTTGCCATGCTGGTAACATGGACCGATAAAAGACCCGTCTGACACGCTACAATCCTGCCTTGGTGTTCTTCTGCCTGTATGCTCCAGCCGGTGCAATGCTGAGTAAGTAAGATTCAACATTTCAAAACTTTCTTTAAGGACCTAAAAACTGTTGACTACAGAGGCGTATTAAAGAACACGGAGATCGACTCGGTGCTAAAAGACACAAAGCGGCTGCGTTGGTGGGGGCGTGTTGTCTTAGGTACCACTGAGACAATAAATATGATCCAGAAAGACGAGTTTGAGTGACAGATTCACAGGTTTAAAAGCTTTTCAGGTGCCAAAACGCTGCAGTGTTTTATTATGAGGCGAGATTTTACAACCCTGGAAAGTTATGTGATGGATTTTATCTTTGGTTGTTGCAATGGTTTCCAGGTGAGCAGCACAAATACCTAGTTTGTGTTACAAAGTAATGTAGCAGGAATATGTGCTTGCATGTATTCGGTTGGCCAATGCAGGGCAACAATGTCGCAACGCATTGTGTTTTGTTCTCAGAGCTCAACCACGGCTGTGCGATTAGCTACAGTCACATACAGGGTACAGTATCTCCGTGTAGGCTTTGAGTGAATTGAGGGAACTCCTCGAATAATCCAGTCAAACGTTGGCTCTCTTCCATCGCTGTGCATTTTTAAAAAAACACACACTTGGCTCAGCTCATGCTGTGTTGGATGCCAGAACTGAGGCAGTCATTTCAGGTGCAGAAACTTTACCTGTCAAGGCAAGACAGACATTCTCATTAGATGATCAGATTATATAAGATGAATGTCGAAACAGATGCAGACTTTGCTGTTTAAATGTGAGAATTATGAACGGGGGGAAAACAGTCAAACCAAGAAACGGACAGCCGATTCTGTCCAGCAGCACCAGAAGTTTGCCCGGTACACGAATCCTTCAGCAAGTCATTTAATCTGTATCTGCTGTTCTCATTCAAAGCTCTACATGGTCCATTTGAACTCAACCTGAGATTAATTGTGTATTACAAATACCGGCGGTGCAAGGAACACATTTCTCTTGGGTTTGTTATTGATGGCAAATCGTTCAAAGCGCGCAGTTTCCTCTTCAAAGTTTACAACCCTGCTGTTCAAAGTCATTCAAGGCTCGTTGGGTAACGGCTTGTTGGCTGACACTGGTTATCTTGGCTTAAACTGAACCTGGGATCCTTTGGGGATTGTCACTTTGATAAAAGAGAGAAAAAAAAGAAAACGCTTTGATCGAAAAGGTCAAACAATGTAACAATAATCCAGCATTCGAGCACAATCAAAGACTTTCGAAAGAAGTCGTTTTTAGTGCGTTTGACAATGTTGCAATACAAATATGCAAAGTGAGGAACATCAAATGTTATCTGGTTATTTTTTAGCTTATTTATTTATGAGGTTATTATTAAGCCTGAGTTTAGCAAGTAAAAGCCAGATCTGCATTTTGTAAGTTCTGGGTTGTAGAGGAACAAGACGAAAAGTCTAGAGCTCTGTTTCTGCTTCAAATATAAAACGACATTGCAACTGTGCTACCATGAAAATAACTGTCTATTGCACTCTGTGCCTCGTACCTCTGTTGTGCAATTTCGTACTACGTGTACGTAACGCTTTACGGCACTACGTCACACACGACCAGCCCCGCCGACAGGGGGGGACTAAAGGGCTTTTTGTCCCGGGCCCTGGGAATTCTGGAATAGAGGGGGGCCCATAACTGGGCCCCCATGACGTCGGGCTCAATTATGATACGTTCACTTCACAATGTGTTGGTTTTTAGGGTAGAAAAGTGCTTTAATTGCATTCAAACAATGACTTATAGATGTTTGCCTTCATTGTCCTTGAAAAAACGGCCAATAACCCCCTATCACCCCTATTCCAAAATGGTTTGGTCTTTCTAGAAAAAAAGACGACAGCATTCGATAAGTGGTCAGTGTGCGCGAGCCTGTTAGTAAACATGCACAAGTCGGGCGCGGCTGCCGGTGGACGCCCGCGTCTCCGCGCTGACCGCGCCCCAGCTGTGCGCCGGCCCCGGCGGGGAGAGGAGAGGGTTCTTCGGGTGGACGGCGGGTCGCGCCGCCGGCCTCCCCGGCTCCTGACCCACGGGTGAAAAGTGAGCCTCTCCTCCCCGTCCTCCTCCTCCTCTGGTCGAGGCGGGGAGGGAGAGCCACGCTCTTCTCTGGGCCCGCCCAGAGAACCCCTTTCGACTACGACCTCAGATCAGACGAGACAACCCGCTGAATTTAAGCATATTACTAAGCGGAGGAAAAGAAACTAACCAGGATTCCCTCAGTAGCGGCGAGCGGGGGGGGGCATTGAGAATTTTTTTTTTGTCCCGGGCCCAGCCAAACCTGTCAGCGGCCCTGCACACGACCAACTATTTATCACTGATTTGTTTGAAACTGGATCCTCTTTCATAAAGTCCTCTGGCTGTTGTGCATCAACTCTCAGTGATTTTTCAGTAAACTGCTATGAACCATAGCTGCTGTTACCTAATATTTGCTCAGTTTGTTAGTTGGGCTGGACTGTGAGAGTACAGCCAGTGTCGTGATAGAACAGGAGCCGGAGAAAGAAACCAAAGATGACGTTGATGAAAGTCTTTGTTGGCAGGTGTATTGTTTGTTTTCAGTGCTAAACATGCTAAACTGAGATGGCAGAGTGTAGCTAAGGCTGGTTTGGACCTGATGCTGAACAGACAGAAAAGACAGCGTACAGTATAGCACACACTGTCTGACTGCAAAAACACACTGCAGGTTAGATTATCAGTCTTTAAGCATCCACCTGAAAGAATATTAAGAGTGAATCCTTTAATTACTGCACACAGAAAGTGGCTCTTGCTTCCTGCTGGCTGGATTAAAGCAGATGTGCAGTCTAATATTAGCAGTAAAGCATCTTTTTAAGGGTGCAACTGCGTCCGCTGTTCCGTCAGCACAGAGAGGCATCACGCTCTGAGAGAAGAGTCCGGTTGTTTTAGCGTGATCATTAATGTATTCCTGTCACAAAAGCCACCTCCTTCGAGCCGGAGTTGAACCAGCGACCTAAGGATTTCAGCACTGCCTCCTACAGTCCTCCGCTCTACCAACTGAGCTATCGAAGGGACATGCAAGCAGCAAATATACACATCCCTGTCCAGAGAATATGAACAAACACTGAATAAGATGGATCCCAGTCCAGCAGCAGTACCCGGAGTGAAATAAAGTGTTACTTACTTTACTAGATATATGTGTGTGGTTATGCAAGGTCTGGCAGTCCATGTCTTAATGTTTTTCATTTTTTTTCCAGGTAGGAATATTCTTTCAAGTCAAGTCAAGTCTTTAGGAAGTATCACAGGAGTCCATTTTTACAATTTATATCTGACGTGTCCAAGTCTCAGTTCTGCAGCTCCTGGACACAAATCAGAACACATGCACACATGCACAGTAAATACAGTAGGTCGTCCAGTCTGCACATGTGCAGGCGGAGCAGAGAAGACACATGTGGAGACTCCAGATTAAATGTCTCCCTTTTTTTTTTTCCTTCGTCCTCTCAATCTCAGTGTGAGGAGACTCCGTTTGGCCTCGCCCGACAGGTCAAGGTAGCCAGAAGCAAATACAATACGCTTCCACTGAGTGTTTTAGTTTACAGTGTGCAGTGACACTGTAGTTTCACATGGAGAGGAGAGGTTCTCACCGGCCATCACTGCTGTTTAGTTTCCCTCCTCCCAGTTTTGGGAGGGAGAACTGCCAATTTTGGTGAGTGTAGTAAATAATTTCGGTTTTGTAGTGTATTCCTACTCCCGAGAAGTATCAGATCATAATATTTATAACAATATATCATGGTGGTGAAGCTTAAAACATCAACTTTTTTTTGGAATATTTATGATTTCCTGAGAGAGAATCTGTGTGGCCGGAGTTTGGAGAGGTTTGGAGACTGTCATACGTACAGTAAAGAGGCAGAGACCGTCCCTGTGGGTCCGATTTCACCATACGGAGGAAGTCCCCGTTTGGATAACGCCTTAACCACTCGGACATCACAACTACACGGCCTTCACAGCTCAAACATTTGTAGCAAACGAAAGAGCAACTTAACAGTTAATGGCAACGCTTTTATCTGATGTTCCCATCCAGAACCACTGCTGTGTGTGTGTGTGTGTGTGTGTGTGTGTGTGTGTGTGTGTGTGTGTGTGTGTGTGTGTGTGTGTGTGTGTGTGTGTGTGTGTGTGTGTGTGTGTGTGTGTGTGTGTGTGTGTGTGTGTGTGTGTGTGTGAAGGACACTTTGTCATGACAGATGGCTGATAAAAATGAATCTCAGGACTTTTAGTCCCAGAACAGCCTCTTTTGTTTCCTTTTGCAGAGAGTGTAACAAAGACCTGTTCTCTGTGCAGTAATTGTGTTACATCTTTAAATTCTAAAAGAAAATATGATTATACAGTGCAAGGATTTCATTCAGGATACAGGAGAAATGTTTTCAATCAGGCGACTGTTGAATGTACTGGTGCTCAGCTTGATAGCTGACGAGATGCAGGGTGTAAGGGACAGTTTTGGGGCTGTTAGTGGTTTTGGGTTTCGGACAGAGGCCAGCACCTGCATTAAAAAATGGAAAGAGGAATGACCTTAGAGAGGACATGTGTCTCTGACCACTTGTCCAATAAATGGGAGCAGAAACAAGTTCTTTTGTGCTAAAATGTAACAATTGGATAAATAATATACACTGTAAAAGACGGTGACTGAACACGTTGTCCTGCTGCTGATAAGGACGTCGGATCAGAGAACACGTTTGTATCGAAACTGACATTCATCATCTTCTCTTATTCTCCATTAGACAGCAAGTATGCACAACAAGACGTGTTTATGTGTGTGTGGGTTTTCCATTTAATTCTGCCGTTGGGATTGTGTTTCAGTCAAAGTGTTTTTTTTTTCTTCTGGGGGTTATTTGACTTTGCGTCATGCATGCATCGCTGCAGCTTCAGTCACACCAGACTTCTGGTTTTTCCCAAGTTTTGCTGATAAATCACAAAAATAACAAGGACTTAAACCAAGGTTTGAAGTTACCATGATGTTTAAGTGTTTTTACCACATGTCTAGTGCTATATGTCACCTTTGCATCAGTATCTGGCCCAACAATGACAATTTGTCATTTCCTGATAAATGATCGAAGTTGTTGATGACTGAGGCTACGTTTACGTATGTTGAGAAACTAATATTTCCCTCCCTCCGTTTTCCAAAATAACATTGTGCACATAGCATCGTTTTCAAAAAAGTCGACCCGCATGAATACGCCATCGAGCGCCGTCATAACTACGCTAAGCCTCTGGGCGGCAGTGTAGGAAGAAGGAGAACACTCTGCGAGCCAATCAGAATAATGCTTCCATGATCGTCGTCATAGCAACAGGTAAACACTGGTCGCACTTCTGGCGCATCAGCTGCCTAAAACTCTGTTTATCTGAATTTACACGCAAACGCAAAACCGTAGTTTTCCAGAATCTCCACTCTAGCCGTAGTTTTTAGAAAGATTCGTTTTCAGAGGCAAATTCACCGTTTGCGTGTGAAAGATACAAACAAAGGGAAATGTCTCCGTTTTTTTAAAAAAATACCTGTGTGCGTGTAAACAGGGCCTGAGTTGACTGATTCCTGTTTGATACAGTGAAACGGAAACTGACAACCAGGTAACTCGAATGCAGAGTACAGGATTTAGCAGATGACTTTATTATCTTAACGCCGGGGAAACAAAAAGCGCCTCACAATGAGGGATGATCAAAACAGACACAAACTAAACTAGAACTACAAAAAAAAAGGAACTAGAAGAAAAACAAAACCTAGACTACGAGATATATTCCGACTTGACTGTGACGAGAGATCAGGACGACAGACTTGACACACTGGCACAGGACAAAGGGAGACGCAGACTATATGAAAACATGGAGGGAGATGGGGACACAATCAGACTGGTGACACATGAGGAAGGGCAAGTGACCTGAAACGGGAGGAGAGGTAATTTTCAAAATAAAACAGGAAGTCATAAAACAAACATGGAGACAGGACAAAAACTCAACGTGACACACCGGTGTGACAGAAACTTGTAAATCACACAACTTTCTAAAGTAGCAAATCTCTACTTAGTTAGCAGCAGCTAACAGAAACACAGCTGGACCAGAGTGGGTTCGAACACATCACCAAGGTGATTTACGGATTGAAAGATTGTCGAGTGGTGAACCGCCAGCTGGCGTTCACTCAAACTCGAACTTAGTTAGCCTCAGGCTGCCATGAGCCAAACCTCTGGAGGCTACTGTGTTCAACAACCTGGCCAGAGGTTGTGTTCAGGAGGTAATGAGTGTAACGCACACTCACTATCGGCTACTGGGAGCTCCAATCAGGAAAACTGTAACTATATGGAAGCAGATTTTCCATGGCTATTTTATTGGCGACTTTAAAATTAAGTGATGTATGCTGCTGATGATGATGAAATATACATGGTGAGATAAATTCCCTCCATTCTGCGCTAATAAATTCTTTGTTCTATACGCGACCATATATTACAGCAAAGTGCAGACATGTCGACAGATTCACGTTTCTGTCCGAAGTCTCAAACATTTGCATTCCAAAACCGCGTCGTTTATCATTAATCCATATCATCGTTGAACTCCCTCGGAAGCCGATTGCAGATTGGAAACTCAGTTCATTACCGCAGAAATGGCTTCCCCACATCTGTTTTACAGCTGAATCGCCCCGCTGCAGCCACCGAGCCTCCCTCCCTCCCTCTTAATAGTTTGTCACTGGAAAATTCATAAATTAATATCCTTGCAGCACAGATCGAGTTTGTTCTGTTTAGCAGAAAGCGGTCCGGCCAGGTTAGGGCCGAATCCCTCGGAGGTGAAACGTCTCTGGAAATTTCGGTCCATGTCAAACCTGAGCCTCGGAATGCTGGGAAATGCATTTAGCAATACTCCCACAGTAACAGAGTGAATTTGAGAGTATTAGTCTATCCCTGCAGTCAGTCACCAACTCCCTCCTGCGCATTGGGAGTCCGTTATTTCCCTCATAATTACATTAAGCTCAGAATCTCCCAGAATATTAGCTGAAGTGGAGAGGAATGTGGAGCACTCTCGCCCGGCCACCCCGGCATTGTCTATACTTCTGAACGCTGTGTTTGTTTTCCATTCTATTTTGTCTAAACCAAAAACACTGGAGCGTCTCAAGGAAGGAGAGGAATGGCCACGACGGGGCTGTGGGATCTCTGCTGCTGCAGATACAGATGTTTATCCGATCAGCTAAACACAGATATAAGGTTTCATGGAAGGGAGAGGGAGGAAGACACGCCGCCAGCAGCACAGCAGAGTTATTCATGAGCTGTACGCTTCCTTTTTTAAAAGCTTCATTCTCTCATACACAACATCCAAAATCATCCTACACAAAATAGTTTACCTATCGGAGTCAGGAGCCATCGTTAAACCTCGCACTCAATTTGTAACGTCATGTGTTTTTTCAATTCTGACAGCTGATTTCCATTTATATAACATCCTGGAATAAAAGCGCATGCACCTGCTGTGATTTAGTGGTCAATAAAAGTGGGTAAACGTTAAAGTTTACCAGTCCGTGAATGAAAGTGTTGCTGCCGTAAAGAATTTGCATGGAAATCTGTCACAGCGCATTGTCATTTATAGCTTTAATTAAGATTTAGACAACAAACCCTCCACATTAAATAAAAAATTTTTTATACGAAAACATAATTTGTGTCTGTGCCTTCATGAAACTGTTCCAATCACTTGAAAAATATATTTGTTTTATAATGTGACATGGCACAAAACAAACTGGTTACAATAATAAACACGTGTTACATGTTATGGAAAGATTGTGGTCATGCTTAGAAAAGAAAAAAACAACTTTGACTGTTTGTAGGAAAGAGTCCGATCCATCCATCAACCCGAACCGCCTCCTTACGCAGGTCACCTGACTTCCTCCTCTGCTCCAGTCATAATTACTGCGTATGCCACCTTAATGGAAACGTATGTCATCGTATTGACGTGTGATTTGTGTCGGGGTAATTTGGATAATGACATCAGCTGACAGGCTGTGATCGTATCTCAGTTTGGTAAAAAATAACCAGCTGACGGATCCACAGTCACGGTGCGTCTCAGGTAAAGGGAAGAAGTAGAATTATTATATGTAGCATGTTAATGTCAGCGTGCACGGGCTGATGTTGCTAAACGGGGTGACACGTATTTGCTCTAGGTCATGCACTGACCCACCTCTTGCAATTAGCGCCAGTTTCAATCTGAGTGAACTATGACACAGGAGGTGGCGATGGCTGGTCAACATCGAAGTAGCATCGGCTTTGTTTAGAGAGGGCAGCAGTGAGGGAGGGAGGGACGCTGCTCAGCTGCACGGGCAGTGACAGAGATTAATGAACCCTGTCCTACTTCCTTTCCAATGTGCATAGAGTGCGATTCCAAAATATGATGTACTCCTTGTTTATTAGTCTTTAATTGGTTTTAATTGTTGCCACAGGGTCACGCCTACCTAAAACGAGGTTGAACTGTGAGCCTACGCACTGAAGAGTTTATTATCTGCAACTTTTTTTTGCATGCATCTCTTCTGCATTATGAATCAAATGAAAATCTTTAAACAATATACTTATGTTTGAGTGCAAACCGGTTTCCTTCGATTTGGAAACAGATGCAAGGTGGAGCACGGTAACTCCGTATTCGATCATCAAGGGCCTGACAAACATTCCTGTGAATGTGCGGGATCACTGTCCACAAAACTACGAGCGTCAACTCGCTCAGCCGGTCCTCCTGTTTTTCCTGAACCTCATCCTCCATTTGGACTTTTAATTCTTTCCCCCGCTCCCCCGGTGGATTTGTTTGCTTATTTGGACTTCCTTACCTGGTCCGAGCCAGCGGGACATTTATTGACTTTTGTGTGAATCAATCATTTGAACTGCAAAAGCAAAAAAGGTCCAATTCCTCAAGATCTCTGTGTCCCTACATGAACTGTGGCACAGACAGCATTAGTCTGAGAGGAGTACATTTATTTAAGTAGAGGAGGAAGTAAAAAAGAATGAGGATGGGATTCAGTGGGATCTAAACATCTGCCATCTGGTTTAGTTTAATTTCCCCTGAACAACACGACTGACCTCAAAAATAAAAGATAACAAATGACTCGATCACAAGCAGACAGAATTATAACACTCTTACAAACTTTTACCCATTTTTACGTAACTTCAGGTGACGATTAAAAGGAAAGTAAGACGTGGTGTGTTGGAAATGCACGCAGAGTAGCATGCAGACACAAGACTCTGTCTGGGGCTTAATCCATATTTGCACAGAGAGCATTTTTCACATGTCACTCCCATATAATTACACCGCTAAGTGTTTCAGAGGGAGACAGGGGAGGAGATCTGGGTGGTCTCTTGACTTCCTCAATCCCTCCAGCGCATCGACCGGAGACCTGTGATTCACCGTCATTAGCATTCCACCACACCAAACTACCAGGAGCGAGGAGCAGCCACAACGTCTCCGTGTCTGACCCCTGAATTATCTGTCGGATTATAACGAGGTCATCGTTTTTTTTTTTTTTATTTCGACAGTTCAAGTTTGGACAGATTGGATTGTTTGCTTGTTAATGCCACTTTATAACAGTGTCTCCGTCAGGAGTTATTCCTCGAAAGGTCTTGTGTTGTTGCACAATTCCTCAGATTTATGTGGTTCTAGTTAAATATTGGTAATAATGAAATTGCAGAAATTGTTTCCTGGTGCAAACAATGTAAACACAACGTTCTCGGTTCAAATCCACATGTAGAATCTTAATCAGAAAACAACAACATGACCAAATATGTGAATTTTATGTTATCTTGTGTCGTGCAACTAATTCTGACATGTTTATAACGCCACAAAACCTTTACAAGGCCATACAAAGCATCTGATTTCAACAATACCCTGATCGGTGGAAAATATTGAGACAAGAAATGGTCTGTAGGCTGCACAGTATGATTTGGAACAAATGAGACTTTTGGATTTTGGAGATAACAGACCTGGAAAATAGTTTTTCACCGTACTAAAGTGACACACAATGATTTCTATGTCAAAATACGGATGAAAAATTTGGTTTAGGCTGCAGATGACTAAGTTTTCTCAGTGACTTATAAATGTGTTGCAGGTCTTTGCTACACACACGGTGAATTATGGGAATTTAAATTGTGTTTTCAACTTTTCAGTCCAATGTATTTAAACCTGCAGACACTTACTTGAATGAAACTGTGATGAAGACACATGCAATCGATTTGCTATTCTACAAGCGTACATCCTGTCAGCTTCGGGATCTGTTTATGCTGGACCGAGAAGTGGAAGTTTCCCTACTCATCACCTACCAAGACGGATCGCGGGTTCAGGTGATGAGAATACAATGTCAGCTCCTTCCTGACAGACGTCCAACGCTGAGCGAGGTTACGGCGCAAACTCCCAGCGAAGGCTCGCGGACATCCTCGCCAACAGGTGCTCGCTGTTGAGTAACACTGCGACAAAACATTTTCAGCCTCTGTCAGTCAGAATACACGCCAAGTAAATGCTATGCACGGTCGCTCAGCATACCAAGACGCTGTCAGGAAAATGATTCCCTTGTTGAGTTCATTAAGTAAAGGAGGCCAAGTCCAGTCACACAAAATTAATGTAAGCCTCATGCAGATCTTTCGACCTCAGCTCCTGTTTCCTGTTGTGGCACTTATCTGTCATCCGTGATCATTTATAGCTTCACGCTTGGACTCTTTTTCGCTGCATGTCCAGTGAACGATCCGGGGATTTAAAGTTCTGTGTCACTCATTATTAAGTCGCTCTGGAAAAAGAAGCACCAGCTTAATTCCTCGCATGCGATGCAAGATGTAAGGGCCTCGGCTGCATGTAGCTCGATGTCTGCCCAGATGCTTTAGCCTGGAGCTATATTGACTCCTGCCTGACTACCGGTCAGCATGGCCGCAGGCAGTATTCATGCCAGCTCACGCCTGAGCCTGCACAGACACATCAGACTACAAAGTCAGGGCTCACTTCTGATTGGATGAGACCAGGGCCAAAAAAACTCAGACGAGGCCCCCACTACTCCCTCCTCCTCTCTCCAGGGACCCACAAGGCTATGTTGTAGTACCTCACTCGCTCTCAATAACCCGATCTGCTGCTGTTTCTGAATACTGATTTCATATTGATTGATTCAGATCCACAGCTGCAACCCAAAGACGACTGTGACTTGAATTCCCTGCACAACACACACACACACTGTACGTCTGTCTATAACAGAAAAACTCTAAGCTCCTTCGAGCCGGATTTGAACCAGCGACCTAAGGATTTCCACAGCACTCTCCTACAGTCCTCCGCTCTACCAGCTGAGCTATCGAAGGGATGCTCTTTCATATTTCACCGTGGCAACTGCAAAACAATAATAATCCTGTGTGTACAAAACAGGTCTGGGGAACGTTAGTGTCAGTAAATATGAGATAACAGTAAAAATGGGAAAGTAAACAACACAGAACCGAACTCCTCAACTTAGAATGAGGAATATTACATAAAAATAAAAATGCTGCCAATAAAACATTGAGAACAGCAGCTCACTGTTTGTGCTGTCTGTCTGTGCTAGCCAGGATTTTCCAGCCACCGACGTGTTGCTCGGGGTCTAGATTCAATCGTGTATTTATAGGGAAGCACGTTACTCACTTATACTCACATGACGCCTCACTGACAGCGTGGAAATCCTCTCTCACGTGGACGCCCGCCAATGAGAGTGCATCAGCTCGCCTTATTTGTTTGATGCAGTTTCTGCGAGAGCGAGCTACACCTGTAAAAATCCTCCTGCTCCATCCAGCGTGTGTCGAACCAGCAACCCGGGGACTTCAGCACCACCTCTCCTATAGTGTCCGCTACACCTACTGAGCTACTGACATGATGCGTTTGACCTACTACGATACTACGAGTCAATAATCAGAAAACACACCTGCAGCAGATGTTGTGGGGTCAAGTTGGGCAGCTGTTAAAGGTCCAGCGTGTAAGATTCGGGGACATGAAATCTAATATTCATAACTATGTTTAATGCATGATCACCTGAAATAACAATCTTTTTAGGTAGGTGGGGGTGATGTGAAGAGATTGCAATGCAAGCAGTTAGACAACTAGATGCAAGTAAACCCTACACTCTCTCCTCTTAAACAGATTTTCATCACTGCTACAAGAAGACCTCGTAAATAATACCATTTTAATTTACTGGCTCTCATATACAGTATATACACAGTGCACGAGTGTGTGTCAGGAAGAAGCTGGTACGCACCATTAATTATATTCATACAGGTTGTTACTGATCTTAAAAATTGAGAATAATAAATGTATCATTTTTAATATTGATACTTTAGATAATGCAAATAATTCTGACCATGCATCTATTTTAATTATACTACTTGATGATAATTAGAATTATGTATGTGTGTGATAGATGTCGTCTTATTACTGGTCTCCTGTCACCGATTTAATACTTCTATATACATCTGCCTCTTTTATACATAGCGCTGACTTTCTCATCTATGTGAGGTGGCTTCTTCTTGTTGTTGTTGTTGCATTTTTCGGTTTTAACTATTGGACAAAACTCTAAACTCCTTCGAGCCGGAGTTGAACCAGCGACCTAAGGATTTCCACAGCGCTCTCCTACAGTCCTCCGCTCTACCAACTGAGCTATCGAAGGGATGCAGCAGCTCTGCAGATTCTGTATGTGTGTGTGTAGGGTGTGTCAAGTCAAGCGGTGGGTCTTTGTTTGTCATTTCATCCACATACAAACAGCCAACAGCTAAATGAAACATGGTGCAAGCAGGACTACATTAAAGCGCACACACACACACTTCAGCACAGAACACACCGACGGCTGCAGGAGCTGCTGACGCTGCACGCTACGTTTAGACAGACGGTTGAAGGTGTATGTACACATGCTGTGAGCACAGTGGGTGTATTTATTTAAATCCTGTGTTTAAGGTGACGGTTACTGACACTGTGGAAGTGCTCAGCGAGGTGGATGCGTGCCAACAAAGCTTGTTTTTGCAGTTTGAGCAGAAAAGCATCCTCCTTCGAGCCGGAGTTGAACCAGCGACCTAAGGATTTCAACAGCACCGCCCTACAGTCCTCCGCTCTACCAACTGAGCTATCGAAGGGATGAGAGCTTGTGTATGAGCCAGGCTCTGATTGTGAATGAGACTTTAGTCCTTAAGGCCTTTGATTGCAATACTGCATGTTTCTACATATAAATGTACCGTTTATCGTCCTAAATCATAAAGTGGAGCTGCAGAATGAAGCAGCCACCCATCCGTACGGGAGGAATGTGTTATTTGAGGGATATGTGTCTAAATTGATACCTAGACCTATAGACATCTGGTATATTTTCATTTTATGGAGTGACACGATAAAGAACGTGGACTCTCGTGTTTGGAGTTAGGCTGTATTCGATAGAAATGCATAAATAAAGGGAAAATTTTAGATTTAAGAGGTAAATTAACTTGCAAAACTTCGTCGTTAGCTTCGTCCCCCCCAGTTTCTCAAACCTATCTGCGCGCCTGCAGATAGCTGGAGTTAAACTTTCTGTCTCAAGCTTTTGTTTAACCAAAGTGCAGAAAAGTTTTTCTTGTGAACTTTTGTTAAAACTCCTCTTGTTCCGTATTCATGTCCTTTGCCCTCTTGTGCTGCGGCGTGTTTGAGCAAAGCCACCGTGTCTTGACTCGACTCGACTCACCCTCCGAATGAATCGCGGGCCCAGCTGTTGACTAATAGTCCGCATTCACCACTAAAAAAACACCGTGTCACCACTCCCTGTGTCCAGAGTGTGGGTGGTGGGTGCAGGGAGGGGCTGGCTGAGTAAATAGGATGGGGGGTTGGTGAGGGCAAAGCAGGAGTTGTAGCATTGTATTGTTTGACTGACAGTGGGACAGCGAGGGGGAACGGGTGGTCCCAACCCAGAGACAATGCCTGAGAACACGCTGCCTCTCAGCCAAAGCCCCCTTTGTGTGGCAGGGTGGGAAACCCCTCACAAATAGCCGTCACTGGCATGATTCATGCCTTTATCATGACTTGGGAATCTGCTCGGTGGAAACATGACATGGTCCGAGATGTCCGATCGTTGTGTGTGTGAGGTACTAACAGGCCATTCAGGAGGATGTCGAAGGCGGTGTAGTCGAGCAGAATGTGGTTTGAGCTGCAGATGTAAGATAGAAAACAATCTGTGATCTGCAGATGTTTGCTGATATCGAACAAAAAAATCTGGGGAATTTTTTAGAAGATTTTTTTTGGAGCGAGCATAAAAATCAAAACCGTCTGAGCACATGTGACAAAAGACTTGAAATAAGCAAAGAAAGAAAGTGTTTGGCAAGAGATTATTATTCTTTATTTGAGCTCAAAAGTATATTTGCAGTGCTGTGTTTGTTTTTTATTTTAGATTTATCATCCTGAAAGTATTTTAAGACTTTTATAAATGACACATTCTGCTGCGTAGGGATGTTTTTAATGGAATTCATCAACTTGATAGTTTGTAAAGTTTAAACTGGGGAAATAGGACGAGAAGAACGCTGAATTAAAAGTGTACAAATGCAAAAATAAAGTATCCTATTTAACTTTAAAGCAAAATTGTGTAAATATGCTGTGCTATATAAGCTCCAAGAAGCATGCATGTATTCTGAGGCCCGATGATGCAAAATTCAAAGCTAAAGAGAGAACACTAAAGGTTTTTGAAACAATTTGGCCAATCCACAGCGTTTCTCTGCCAGATTTAAAGATTTAAATAAAATAATTTGTGACAAACAGTGATGAGAAAACAATGTTATTCACACTTTTTAAAGATACAACAGCCTCATTAAATTAAATCTTATATTATATGCGTTCACTGTCTGTTTCTATTTAAATGCTCAGCGTGGGCTCGTTAGACTTTAGCTTCGTCGTAAAGACTCCAATAAACAAACTGTTTATCTATTTTTTTTTTCACTTCACCTAAGTGGACTAACAATGTGAAACTCAATCCAGGCTTTAGGAGGGAACACACCTCCTGAAGTTGAGGCTGTTTATTCAGAAGCTTAGGATTGTATTCAGTGAGGAGCTGCAGGAGGGGGGGGTGAAAACACGTCAGAGTATCTGCTTACATTCGGCCCAATTAACAATACAATGGTGCAGGGATTTGCAAAGAATCAAGTCTGCCTATTTGTCAGCATACATCTGTTAATCATTTGTGTAAATTAGGTCCCAAACAATAATTATCACCTACAATTAGGTCAGGTGAAGAGGAGAAGGAACTGTCATTAATTGTGTTTAAAATGCTGACAACACCAATTAGCCGCTAGATTCGTCCCCGCTGCCACCCAAAGAGTGTGTGTGTGTGTGTGTGTGTGTGTGTGTGTGTGTGTGTGTGTGTGTGTGTGTGTGTAACTCATTACGCTTCCTCCAGTACACAGCGTGCCCCTCCCGTCATACTGGTTCATCTGGTCGACCATTCAGCTCCAGCACACAGAGCTGTAATGTAATCTGGCATGAGGTCATGAAATTTGTGGTGCGAAATCGTTCTCGGCGGTGGAAAACGATCCAGGGCCGGACTGGCACCGATAGCGAGCCACGTGAGAAAACAGAATATGCAGATGAGCGACCGAGAGCAGCGTTTGGAAGGTCGGCGGGCCTTCGCTCTGCTGGAGTGTCCTTGAGCAAGACTGAGTCATCTTAGCTGCTTCGTTAGTGAACTCAAGACAAGAAGAGCAGAAAACACACACACACACACACCCACACACACACACACACACACACACTTGGATCTCACCAACAACAACAACAGGTGCGGATTAAAAATCCAAACCACAAGGAATAAAGAGCGCTTCACACAAAGCATCGACTGTGTTCGGGTGCTAATAAACTCACACACCGGGCAGTAAATCGTACACGCACTGGAAAAGTATTTTTCATAGCTTCTCTGTGGCTTATGGGAAATGTTGGGAGCCATTCTCGGGGCAAACACCACCTTGTTTTTCACTGATAAATATCAAAAAAAGGCGATTCTGTTTGGAACAGTGATTGCAAAGAAGTTAATCCTCCGGACACTGAACCCACGTACGATATGTGAGTGTATGCAGTGACGAGAAATGGCAAACATGCTTCACCCGGAGAGATTGAGACATTGTAATGAAGACAGAGAAGAAATGTTCAAAAAAAATGTGGGACCCTGTTCTGCAAATGCTCCAAAGAAAAGACTAGTGTGTCAATGTGAAATACCTGTGACCTCCTGTTATCTACGTACAACATGAGCTGATTCTGTTCATGTTCTTTCTGTGTGTTAAATTTTGAAAACAATAAACGTATATATAAAAAAACTTACACACCGGACGCTCACGGCCGGCTGAGCCTCGGTCCATGACACTTGGTCTACTCTGTCTGCTACGACCAGAAGTTTACAGCAACCAGTTTCCTGTTTTTGCAGACACCAAGCAGCATTGACATTAATTTGAAGTTCTCACCGCTCGTGGTTTCCAACAACTCTTGAGGGAAAAACTCTTTACCGGCTAAAACGCTTCAACCAGCTGCTCTCCATCTTTCTAACTTTGCCTGTCTGCTGGTTGGCACTCAGGTAGAAACTGGTGCCCGATGCCGCTGATGAGATGGAGAGAAGGAACAAAAACAGTGAAGTTAGCTGAGATAAAGTTAAGAGAGCTCTGTGGAGCTGAGGGGAGCTGCAGGTTTGGGGCTAATTCCCCACGCGTTCCACATTAGACGTGTTTGATCCATCGCTGCTTTGCTTGGCTGACACTGGAATGCCTCGCTGAAGGACACTGAAGGAGGAGACGGCGTTTCCTGTTGTCTTTCCACACCCCAGACCTCCTCCCAGCCAGCCTGCGAGTTTGAACTTGTGACTTTACTCCTGTAACTTTTATCTTCACGGATGTCAGGCTTGTTATTAATCGTTTGGCTTCCCATGCATACATGACTTCAATTATTAATGCAATTATACGTCAACGTGCTGTACGTTCAGATTATTCTCACGATTTGTGCTCATGGGAACAATAAAGTTTGAGTTTGAATATTGAGGGACTGCAGCTGCAAAACAGGCACAAAACACGTCCATTAAAAGTTCTTATAATTATCTGACTCTGCAGAGGAATGAAACTTTTTCTGTACTTTCTAACCAACTCGTAGCCAGAAAAGGTTTGTTGTGTTGGAGTAGTAAGTGTAGCAATGTCATGGCTGAATTTTTAGCTGCTTTCAACAATGTAGATGAGGCCTTTGAATTCGATGGTGGCCTGTTAGTACAAGGATGAAAAGACGAGGAGAGAGAGAGAGAGACAGAGAGGCAACAGACAGAGGAGATGAAGCTGGTGCTCCTGTTGGTGGTTTGACCCAATAACCACAGAGAGATTAATCAAAATGTACAGAAAACATTTAATTCTCTGCATGTTAGAGTCTGTCAGCTCGTCTCCATCACTCACTCGGACAGAAACATAGATGCTCTGATGGATTCACGGGTTGAAAAATGCCAAAGTTACCCTTTAACGTGAAGCTGGTGTCACTACACGTTGAAACGCCGTCGTTTAAACGTTGAAACCGCGATCGCATGTAGCCTAAACATCTAAACAGACATCTTATGAATGCAAATCACCAAATCAAGGCGTACTGGGAAAGTAATATTCCCAGTTAGTCCATCCAGAAGATGAGTTGCAAATTTAGTTTGCATATGCTGAATGTAAAACAGATTACTTGTTGTATGACCTTCAATTTTTTTTTTTTCTGCAGTCGAGGAACCGCCCACTGTGGCTTTTAGCCGAGGGGTTGAAGTTATTCTTCAGCCTGATAGATGAGGGTTTGCTCTAGCAGCGAACCAATAAAAACAAAGGCGTGAATTCAGCAGCAAAACAGATTCCACATTTGGATCGATATCTAAAAAAAAATAATCTCAAGAGAATCCATTCTTCTGTGTCACCGTAAAAAATCCACACAATTATACATGCATAATACCTACAGGCATATCAGTTATTGAGCTCCCAAA
This sequence comes from Collichthys lucidus, assembly GCA_004119915.2. NCBI lineage: Eukaryota > Metazoa > Chordata > Actinopteri > Sciaenidae > Collichthys > Collichthys lucidus. The sequence goes on from CM014089.1 coordinate 6,482,088, forward strand.
AACAATGAAAACAATTGGATATCACTCCTTTGTAGAGATGCAGCTAATTCAACAAATTAACAAACGAGCCAAAACATGGCACAGCACTGTGAAGCAAGTTTAATTTTCATTAAATGATAACGCATTCCAGCCAATTCAGGGCTCCTCTTTTTTATTTGCGTATTCATAAATTCTGGGCACGGGCACATGAACCTCAACCTTTGTTAATATGAATATATTGTGAGACATTTGCATAATCCACTTCATAATCCACTGCAGCACTCGGCGGTAACAAAGATAAGGAGGGGTAGCCACTGTTTCTCCTGGGAACGCTGCACAGATAAACGGAGGAAAAGAGACCCACTTTCTGCTCCTATTATAAGATAAAAAAAAAAGAAAAAGAGGAAGGCTTTTGCAAAGTTTTCACTTTCCAATGCATTTCCCTTTCAGAGACAGATGGTAGTGGAATATCATTATTTGTGTGCTGAAACTGAAATTTACTGAATTTCCTCAGAGGAAGAGGTGCATGGGTTATTTATGTACCCGCCACAGACGCAGCATGCTGATTTTATTACCCTCGCCGCTGCTGCTGCTGCTGCTGCTTCACCGAGACGTTGAAATATGTTTCTTGCAGAAAATGTTTTTCACACACACACAAAAAAAAGAAAAGAAAAACTCTGTCGTCGTCGTCGTGCAGCGGGAGGAATCACAAGGTGACAAATGAGCAAACAGAAAAGCAAACTCCCCGGCTCGTCCTGAACATCGCTAATGAGAAGAGCTTTTAGCTTCAATGGGGATGCGGAAAAATTACGTGTGTGCCTGCACCTGTGTGTGCGTGTGTGTGTGTGTGTGTGTGTGTGTCGTGACTGAGGCAGTGAAAAGCCTCTTAAGTCCCTCAATCTCTCCTAAATTGGCCTCTGGGATGACGCCACCACACAACTACATCCATCCCCACTGTGCTGCATGCATTCCTGGTGTGTGTGTGTGTCCGTGTGTGTGTGTGTGGACAATGGCAACACTTCCTTTTTGGCCTAATAGGCAGGGAGCCCCAGCCATTGTGGCCTGATTAGGGCTCCCATTCAAGCTCTCTGGGATTTCTAATTGCGAGGGCCTTGTGCGACGAGCAACCCCCTCACTTCCCACCTCGCTACACTCCCCTCACGACTACTGTAAGACTTAATGAGACACAATTACTGCCCCCTAGGAGTCCTACAGCGAGCCAATCACAAAGAGAGACAAAGACCCCCAGTGAATGGCCACTCAGCGGAAAAAGAGACAGAAAAGAGGGAGCGGGAGGGAGGAGAGAATCACAAGCCCTCATTGTCCGGAGAAAGCTCGGAGAGGAGCCTTTTTTTGGAGAAATATAAATGTTTTTATTTAATGCCGGCTCATAATTAGGCCCCTGAGAGGGGAAAGGGAGAGCCAAAGGAGTGGAGAGGGGTGGGGAGTTCAATAGGGAAAAAAGGCCTGTAGGTACAAAAGACGAAGAATGACATGTTAGACGTGTGGAGGAGGGAGGGAGGGAGGGAGAAAAGAAGAGGGGACAAACAGATACCGAGGTGAAAAAACACAGCGGCAGAAAAAGAGAACAAAACCAAGTAGAAAAACTTGACAGGACTTTCTTCTTTTCTTTTCTTTTTTAGCTTTTTAAGCCGTTTTGCCGTGGGAAATGGCCGCGACGTTGAATGATGCATGCCAGTCGGGAGGCGCTCGCTGTGTTTTTCGCAGGTTTGGCACTTTAGCGTTTGGCTCAAGAGGTGAAATATTCCTTGATTTTCTTTTTTTTCTTTCTTTTTTTGAGAAGTCTCTCTGCCAAAACTGTGTGGGAGGGAATATAACAGGGGACTACAAGAGTTTGGATTCAGAAAGAGCTGCGATAAAAAGACGAGAGAGGCGACGGTTTACAGACAGCTCTTGACTGTATGGGAACGTTTACCGTATTATTTCTCCAGAATAGTGCAGATATTATTTCGAGCAGGCATGTCGAGAGGGGGGGTTGAAGCATTCTCATGGAAAAGGGAGTTTATTGTGAAAGCTGAGACTCTGCATGATGTTTCGCAGACAAGACATATCTGAGACAACACGTATCGCTGACCGGATAAAAGACTACACGTCAATCAGTCCTCTTGAGAAACGCTGCTGCATTCTTACAACACTCGCCCAGCGGGAGAGGCGGCAGGTGTGGCCTGAGGAATAAATGCTGATAATAATAAAAGGCTTTTTAAAAAGATGTCTGAATCGATTCTCCCGAGATGCACTTGTGCGCGGACGGAAAGCGCCGCGTGACATTCTCAGACTGGACGATCTTTGTCTTTCCACAGGAATGTAATCTGGGAAAATCTCAGTCACACTTTTTGCTCTTGGCTAAACAATCAGACAACAATGTCAGTGCATGTTTGGCCTGCACACACACACACACACACACACTAACTGCTAAAACACACGTAAAGGCAGCAGCAGCACAAGGTTAAACATGCACTCATCATTCTGTAACGCTCACTCACCTTTTCACTGTTGTTTGGAAAAAGCTTCAGGCTACGTCTTTTGTTGGTTTGTCTCGTCCAGTGTTGGCTACAGGTGGGGTTAAAGGTCAAACTACGCACGTCAAATAATCTGATGTTTTGTGACTCAGGAATCGATCCGGTCGGCAATCATGACTGACGTTTCTCGTATTCAAATTTTAATTTAAAACCCCACACAGAGGGGAGATGCCTCTTCATTGGGAATCTCTCTCAGACCAAATCCACTCAGGTTTTTCCATTAATTTAACGAGAGCACTGCGTTTTGGCTGTAGCGGTGTGGGTGGCAGGGTATGATGAGCCCTGCAGCCCAAATCTGGCTGCTGCCATCACTCTGAACGGACTGAAATATCACTGAAATATCTGAGAACTGTCCAGGTGGAGGTGGTTAAACTGTAATACTCTCCCAGTAATCTGGCTTATTCGTTTACCCAGTTTCCTTTGGTTTGTGTCCGATGGTTTGAGAGAGAAAGAGAGACCAGTGGTCAAGTGACACAGACAGTGAATGAGGGAGAAGGAGCGTCGATCGAAAGGCAGCGAATCTGTAAAATAAAGTAATAAAGCCATGCACCTAAATGATCACATGTTTCCCTGCTGTTGTCATGCTTTCATTCGCAAAGACATCAGGCAGCGTCAAACTGCTCAGCCTTGTTATTCTTTGGGCAGTAGATCACATCGTCTGTGCAGACACAGACACAAAGCCAGAAACAGAGACACAGTCAGAGACAGTTAAACTCCATCATCAGAAACTCATATCGACCTCTGATGGAGCTTTAGAGGGAAGCATGCCTCGATTCACTGAATCCAAGATGAACTGGAGTAAAAGAAACCACATTAAAGACACACGAGACACACTTTCCTCTCCTAAAAACATTTGTTGAATTAAAAACTCCAACCTGCAACATGCCCACCCTCTCTCTCTCTCACACACACACACACACACACACACACACACACACACACACACTGCGTTGGCCCCATGTCCCTTTCAGTGTGTGCAGCCTCTCAGCTCCTGACTGAACCCCCTTTGTTCGGCAGTGACCCTCTTAAGCGCAGGTTGAAGCCTGCAGCCATTCCACTTTGGATTTGGACCCTATCGCGTGTCACACAGCTAAGTCGACCAGGACCGGGCCTCTTCACTCAGACACACGGCAACAAGTATCCATTCACATTACAATGAACGCTGTAGCCGGGTTTAAGCTTTAAAAATGACTAGATCACCAAAATTATGAGAGGCCATCGAGGCGTCCGGAGGCGAAGCTTGCATCACCATCACATAGAAATCATAAAGCACTGTGCTGTACTGTTTTTAGTTTGAGTAGTGTCTGACTCATGGATGCATTGATCAAACTGAGCAACTTTGAGTTCACAAACTTCAATGCACTGAAAAAAATGAGGCGTAACCTGCAAGTACAAGTAAGACTGTGCTGATGCTGCTTTACCAATTAATTCCAGTTAATTACATTCACATTAAGGTCCAAATTTAACTTTTCCCAGATTTAAATATTTCCAATTTAGTGATAAGTAACTGTATTAAAAGGAAATCCATCATTCAGAATCAGAACATCGTAATGTAATCCTGTTTGGACCATGGACACGACATTTGACATCCATGTCACCAACACGACATAGCTGCTAAATAATTATTCATCCACTGTACAGGTGACACTTTTTGTTTTGCAGTTTACATCACCAGCTGTAGGTGTGTACGGTAACAAACACTAGATGTACTGCAGGTGTGAGTTATCGTTTCTTTTTAACTCATATGGTGAAAAATGGATGATAATCTCATTGCATACTGCATGTTTTACCTGAATCTTGCATGTTTGAACCTTTTATTATTGTCAAGGTGCAACACAATTCTGGAAACTAGTGAACTTATCTTCTTTAAGACTGAGTACCTGCTGAGGTAGTTTATTTCTGGAGCTGCCTTTAACATCTGCCTTCATGTACTCGTCAGGCTGCTGCTGGAACAACACCGTCTGACACGTACAAAGTGGAATGTGTCTTTGTCAGCTTCAAGTGCGTCTCTGTTGGTTTCATCAGCGTAATCAGGTCCAACTGTGACTTAGATTGACAGGTCATATGTCAAACAGGGATCTTTCACAAAGCGGGCGCATATTTGCTGGAGCTGCTTTTCAACCTGCTCGTATTTATCCAGGAAAAAGTTTGTTAATCCTTTGTGCTTTTCTTTTTTTCTTTTTTTCATTGCCCTGATTTCACTCATTCGGTGCCAGGTATTCATATCTGGGAGCAGCTCAGTGACACTACAAAGACGTGAAACTCAAGCCTGGAAATAACAAATCATACATGCCTGTTAGATTAAAACACAGAGTTTTACCATCAGATTTGATTTTAATGGATTTGTGCACCTCTTAAATGCATCCATACATCGTACATATTCACATTTCCAGTTTTGCTGTTTCAAAACTTTTGCTAAACCTTCATTGTGATTATGTGTTAGGTCTGAAATTCATAAATCAAAAAGGAGCACTTCCACACATTAAGATCCAATCCAACTGATATACTGCAACATCCGGGCGAGTGCATCACATGTTGAGTTACTGAAGCGTTCCCTGTGTTCTGTTGTAACTGCTCTTGTTGGGAAGTCATCACGCACTGCAGCCCTGCTGCTGACACACCTGAATGGAATGCAGCCATTATTAATGTTATTAGTTACAGCTCTGAGGAGTGTGTTTCACTAAGCGTAAGAAAAAAAAAAAAACCTAGTCCAAACAAACGTTAGAGGCGTTAATTTCCTTTTTCACATGAAACAGTTTCCATGAACTAAAAACAAAAGTGCCCTCTTGGATGTTTTTAAGAAAGGTACATAAAACACAATAAAGTCAGGGGTGTATCCAGGGGGCGTCACCCCATTATCCTAAATTATGATTGGCTATCTGCCTGATCGGAGGCGGGACCTTAGTTTGAAATGTTTGATGACTAAAATGTTTTAAAACGTTGTTTGCGTGAATAGGTATGCACAATTGTGTTAGTACTTTATACTGTGACTGTATTTTTGTAAGTGCATTGTGTATGTACCACCCCTGCATATGTTAGTGCACCACTTGGGCCACCCTAGTTCAAAAAGTCTGGATACGCCCCTGGAAGTGCGCACTACTGTGCAAAACAATATTAAGAAGTTTCCTCCATAGGGTGCCCTTTAAATTTCTGCAGAACAAAGAGTATATAGCTAATATATATAATAACAGGAGTTACAAACTGTTATGTGTTTATTTTTTGCAGTTTTGCAGTTTTTTGTATCTCCACAGCTTCTTCTGCTGAATATTTTACCTCCAATCACAGTAATTATGTTAACAAATAAATCAGCCAATCTTGTACTACACTGAACACTTGTTCTGTCTCTGATCCTTGCAGTAACAGTACACTGTAACGTAGTAAACAGGTGAGAAAACATTAACAAAGTCTATTACAGGTCAGTAATCATTATCCAGAACAACACTATCCGTGGAGGCTTTCATGTGGGCGCCTGATGTAGCTCGTTAAATTAATTATTACATTCATGTGATGCGTTTTGATTCCACCTGTATCTGCAATGACATTTTATGTTTTCACTTTTTAACTGTTGATTGAACTGGTCATGTGCAGGTGGAACCCTGAACCACGTGCAAAAACTCTGACACATTGTCAAAAAAAAAAAAAAAAAATCAGACGTTATCAATTCAAAAATTTGTTGTTTTGTCAGGATGCAAAATGTTTTTGATCTGACAGCAGCGGAAAAAAAGGCCCCGGAGCCAGACGGTGGATCACTCTTCACTTTGACTGAGAGTGATGTCCTTTAAACAGACAGATGCAGACAAAGTGTTACTGTCACACGTCATTCACACTGACAGTTTGTGAAAGTTTCATTACTGACAAAACTCTCTGCACGTAAGAAATCTTAAACTCTAACTTTTTGGTTTTCTTGCTTTAGAGAAACAATCTTCTAATTTAAAGCCAGAGTCACGCTGCTTCCATAATCATTATCCAGCACTTTAAATCTTTAAATCCAAGTCTGCAGATCGACCGTTAGCTTCACTGAGAGTGTAAAACATTCACCCGCCTGCCCGCCGCTTCCTGCAATCCAACCAATCCAGATAATCTTTTATACGATACTGTCACTTTTTTTCACCCCTCGCAGCTCAATAAGAGAGATAAGGCGGACATTCGAATCCCCTGGAATTTTTATGAAGCTTTTACAAGGTGTTTTATTATTATCTTTATAACTCGATACGCTCAGTACAAAACATGAACCGCTTTGCATGAATGTTGAGAAAGAAGTTCATTTAAAAATGAATAACAACAATCTGATCTGTGATAATAAACCCCGTCTTCCTGGCAGGTAAGACCTGTCCACACTGTGTGACTGAGGAAGCAAACAGACCCACAGACATGTGGGTTTATCATAGTTAACACAGTGTTGTTGATGTTTAACACTTAAGCACAGTGCACAAATCTTAATAGTTCAGTGTGTACGATTTGGGGCCTTTATAATATCCATAATTATGATTTCATGCACGTATAATCACCTGAAAATAAGACTCTACACATGGACTTTCAAGTGTTGTTTCTCCTTTTACACTAGTGTGATGTGAGGAGATTGCAATGCAGTGATTCAATTCTACACAGTGGACCTTTAAGTCAGTGAGTTTTACATTATTAAGTTATGTTGCAAACACCTTTTGGAATCCTTAAAAGAAACATGTGGCAGATGCTTTGAAGTATTTTAACACAACTCTCGATATTATTTCTAAACGTGTTGGAAAGTCTAAAAATTGACACATTCAGCGTTTTTACTGAAATGATTTATTGCATCGCATGAGATTCAAACTGCTCCGAGCCAATGGACCCACTCGATGAATCCTCATGGTACAAAGGTCAGAAGTATAAAGCACTATTACTGGTCCAAAGGTCCATTCTGTACCGTGTTTGCTCTTTGCTGACCAGGTGTGGCTGCTAACTACACACACTCTGTTGTGTAACGCGAGCTTGAACCGTTTTAATTATCACGGATGATGAATGGGCCACATGGGTCTGATATCCTTCAGTTTTATTTGGATATAATTTGACTATTCAGCTGCTTTCCACTGCTCCAAATGAGATTTCTTAAGGGGGTATTTATCCATAGTCAGTGTATTACTTACAGTAGACAGAGGTCAGTGCACCACAATTTGCAAAGGGACCATCGTGGGAGCTTGGCAATCCACTGCGGTGGACTTAAAAATCAATATTAGTTTAAATATTCAGTATATTTAGGATAGTTACACTGCGTTACCTTGACGCCAGACAGCAAATCTGAAGGCAAACTGAGGCATTTACGTCACTCGATGCAATGCTGTCTGAAGGCAAGGTAAAGCAGTAAAAGATATTCTAAATATAGCATACACTGATATTGATTTTTTCTTTTTAACGTGGCTGAAATATGTTTTGTTGCTGCCCCAGTTTCCGTGGTCTTCCTGTCTGCTTCTCCAACCCAGAGAGGGGGGCGTGCTGACCACCATCTCCTCCGACTATAGATAAATACTTCATACAAGCCCCACATCAAATGATGCGAACTATCCCTTCAAGATGTGACGGAGGAAGAGTAACTTGTTTGTTTTATTCATGTGGAGCTGCGTGGTGAAGGCGCTGACATGAAATCCAGGGGGGAACTTCCGACGCAGGTTCAAATCATGTTGACACCAAGTTAGTTTGAAATGCTCAAAGAAACTACGTTCATGTTTTCCTTCCGACAGACCTCTTGTGGGTTTACCCGTAGTATAGTTTGATATCCTGCCGTAAAACCTCCTATAGGATCAGGGGAAAGAACTTACTTCCTGGTTTTCTATTTTTCTGGACGAAGTTTGACTCATTCACACACTCGCCGGTCCATCGCGAGCAACGTAGGCTTCAGTGTCCTGCTCAAGGACGCTGGTGAAACGGGGTCCATGTCCTACGGTCGTGCAATCCTGCATTGTCAGTATTGTTCGAGATAACAACATGACTTGAATTAATAATTAGAGGATATGAATGAATTGAGTTTATTTCTCTCTCTCATCCCCCATCCTCTCTTCTGTATCCCTCAGTTGTTCACCTTCTTCTCTCCTCCATCTTTCTCTCTCCCCCTCTTTCTCTACCCCTCCTCCCTCTTGCCTCTTTCTCCCCCCTCCTCCTCCTCCTCCTCCTCCTCCTTCATTTGGCTGAAGCTAAATGTCTTGTGTGAGATAACATCGCAGTAGGAAATTCCGCCTGTGTTGCCAGACTGCTCAGTTTTCTCCCCAGGGCTGGCAACAATGTGCGTCCTTCATAAGTGCCTCTGCGGCGCTCAGGATCTCCACTCATCCCCTGTGAGCCCGGTCAAAAGACCCGCCGGCGAAACCCAACGCCGCCCTCCGAGCTTCACGCCAGAGCCACAGCAGCTAGCCAGCGGGATTACTGCGAAGACACTGAAAAGTCCGCCCTGCAATCTCACATTCACTCACAAGACCTCCAGTATGTGTAGACACCATTAGCGTGAGTTGTCATTCTATGCTTACAGATTTGTTGTGGTGTCCAAAATCTCTTTGGGGAATATGAATGGCCTAAAAAGGTAATTTAGGTAGACTTGAGTTGTTAAGTTCAAAAGCTCAAAGTTGTCTTTTAATTACTCTCTCTTAATAATTAAAGGAATACTTCCTGAAGCCTCCACTGATTGCCTCACCACAACAACAACAACAACAACAACAAGTCACTGCACCCGGCCAAGAGACATTCATGACCTCCTATAAAAATACAACTTGTAGTTTAGGAGATACAGTGCGGTAATTAAAAAGCTTTCCAGGTGCTCGTAGGGAGATTTTATCTTTGGTCAGAGTTTGTTTTTAGTCTTTTGTGCTGAGCTAAACTAATTAGCTGCTGGCAATTGCTGAGTATTTACTCTACGGACATGAGAGGAGTTTCAATCTTCTTATCTAATTCTTGACTAATAGCTAAATAAGTGCTTTTCTCTAAATGTTGAACTAGTCCATGAAGAATGTTCATGTCAAAGTTACAAAGTGATGGCAGCCAGTTTTAATGAAAGCTTGTGTCTTAGTTGGTAAAGGAGATGAACGTCTACACATCCCGGTAAAACTCGTACCGAGCGTTTAGCACAAACACACATCTTGTTAAATATGCTGCCCTTGATAATGCATCACAAAAACAGGGTTTTATTGTGCAGCATTGTCATTCATGTCAACGAGTAGGTGAAGAAATAAAGAATCAGAGATTTAAAAAAAAAAGTAGTTGATGTTTTCTTGCCCACAGTATTTCAGGAAATCGTTCAAAGACATGGAGATGTTGTCCTGTAAGCCTTCACTTGTGTTCTCAGGGACAGACTCTGAAGCTGGCGCTCAGTAAGTTAAAAAGATTTATCTTTTATGGCTATGCTGTACGGCACACCATACGAACATACAGTGCGATGGTCAGTTTACCTTCCAGATGGCTTCTACAGTGTCTGTCATCCATGAAGGGCCAAGAAAGCTCTGCGCATATACCATTTTAACGGGCCGTGTCAGATAGTATTTATCTATTTCCTGCAATGTAAACACTGATTTAAATCCCTTTGGTCTTTATATAGGTCTCACTGAGGAGCGGCAACAACACACGGCGTTACCACAGTAACTAAACAGTTACCTCCTGCTTGACAAGATTAGTGGGTTGTTGTCTGGGCAGGATGAGATGTTTGCACGCCGTACGGCATAAAAAAGCTTTATGTATTTAGGGTTGTGTCTCTAAATTTAGAGGGTCTGCGCCATGAGGCGCTCAAGGCTCTTTGACAGAAAAGAAAGGAGTGTCTGGCTGTGTCGACGTCTGCGAACTTTGGAGCAGAGTTCAGGGGCCAAACTTCGTTCTCCCCGCACGGCTGAAAAATATGTCAGCCAAAAAAACAGCAGAAAGTCAGGAGAGGAGGCCGACGCATTAAGCTTGCTCGAGTTGGTGATTGACAAGGAATAAATCCCCCCTGGTGATATATATTCACAAGCAGAATCCTTTATTGTTCTTTAAAGAAGTGTAAAATAATAACATCTCATTTCCGTCCCATCCAAATCACATAATTCTAAATATTTCAATCAATCAAGTCATGTTATCTTGAAGGAAGGCATCATTTTTAGAAACGAGCAGAGTTGTTAACAGGTAAAATTGCCTCCCTCATTTGCAGACTAAATGCCATTAGTCAGCCGTACAGACTGACATTTTTACGGGCCGTCTGCGCCGCTCACAGCCATCTCTCCTCGGGTTGGTTACCCTTTGACAGCCCTATCTCGCAAACGAGGGCTCTTGCAGCTGCAATCCTTGTCGAACGCCGCATTAAACGCACCTGTTGTCAGACTTATTCCAGGTGAGATAAGGTTAATTGCGCTCCGGTGCGTGCTTTATCATCACTGACTGACATACCTGGAGTTTGTACAGGGGAGGGGGGTTGCACTTCCAGGGCTTCAGGAATGCCGCTCGGGAGATGTGGTGCTCTTTAAGAGATAAATGAGTCGTCATAAAAACATGCTTCACCTTCGCTTGTGATAGAATCATTTACAGGGGGGGGTCCAGTAGCACCGGTTGAAATATAGATTGTGGTAAACATACAGTCAGTGTAGTTATACATTTATTAAAGTGGCCTACTATGTGTTATTCTGTTACATGTGGTGATGATGCAGCAAAAGTTAAGACAATAGAGAACAGTAGTAAGTAGTTGATAGTTTAGTGGTATGAATACAACCATTAAAAGGGAGTATTTATATTTATGGTAGCAGTTTTGAAGTATTCGCAGCAGATGGAATGTACACAAAGTATACATTGTACTAAAGTTTATTAACTGTTTTGTGGGTATTTTGGTTTTTCTGACTTTTCACCTCCACTATTTATCTGCAGCACTTTGCAGAGTAGATGAATTTTGTCTGGCTGTAGATGATGATTATTTAATTCTTAAAATGCTTTATTTATTATTTTGTTTTTTTCTTTATTTTTGGATACTGACCAGCACAGTTCAACAAAATAAGTAGTTTTACTACATGTACACATTTACTGCTACTTCAGTAAACATTCAGGATCCAGAATACTTATGTAATGTAGCGTTACAGTGCTGTGGTATTTACTTTTACTTACTTCTGTCAATGCTTTTATAGAGTACACTTAAAATCCATACAAGCCCACGTTGTGCTGAATTATGTGATGCCACTAAAGCCTAAACTGGATACTTTCTTGTTTATGTCTGGCTTACGTGACCCCTCCCTCCTCTGTTTCCCGCCCACCAACGCCAACCCTTTCCTCTTTACACCATCTGATCTCCTCCCTCACTCCCACGTCGACCCACGTTCACCCCAATAATTCACTCCTGTCTGTTGTGGGGGGCGGGATGTGAGGGCGCTCTCGGTTTACTGTGAGCCTGTTGATGTCTGTGTGGGTGTGTTTGGGTTGACAATGAGCGTGGGTGGGTCGACAGGTTGGGTGGAGGCTGCTGCCAGGTTTTTTCGTCGTCTGGGTCAAGGTCGACTCATCACCTCGGTGTGGAATGTGTCGATCCTCCAGGTACACATACATGTATGTACGCTGCCTTCAGAGAGCAGCCAACGCCCGCCACTTTGTCCGAATATCGAAGGAGGACTGGGGGAAATCCTCGATATATAATCGAATATTAGAAATGCTATCAAGAGTTCACACTTGACTGAATGTTTTTTATGAATTTTCAAATTGCAAATTGCATTGCAAGTGGATGCAAATCAGTCATTTGCATCCACTTGTGTATCTGCACACACACACACAGTCTGAATACATGCAGAAGAAGCTGTTGCTTAAAGGACTAACGTGGGTAAATATTAGCAGGGAACTGACTGTTTACCCTCGGTGCAGATGTGTGTACTTGTGTGTGGGATGAGTGTGTGCGTGGTTAAGTGTTTATTAACCTGTCTGTGTAAATGTGTACGTTAGTCAGATTTTTACCAAATGAGTAAAACGAGGGCCACTTAAACCGTCCAGGAAATAAGCCGAGCGTTCAGACTCACACGCGGCCGCGTACATGTTATTTTAAGCCCAAATTACACATCATCTGATATCCGTCCTAAATGGCTTTTCCAGCTTCACTGCTCCAAGTATTCTGAGTTAGAAGGACGGCAGTAAAAAGGGGGCAACAGGTTTACCATCGGTATAAAGAAAAGAAGAAGGAAAAAAAAAAGAAAGAAAGACAAGGCCAGCTCCACTAAGATGAGGGAAAGCTGCCAAATCCCCAATTCCCCGAGAAGGACAGGACAAGGCCCAGGCACTACAGAGATGCTAGGCTACTTATCTCTTTTTCAAACATTTACAGTCAGCGCTTTAGTACTTCAGGGAAGTTGATCTTCCTCAAATGTTCAAGACCCCATTTGATGAAGTGGCGGATGGTTGTGTGGATGTTTTCAAAGGCATGCAGTGTAGGTTTAAGAGAGACAAGCATCAGTGAGTTTCTTTAAGGCTCCAATTCAGAGATGTGTAAAACGATGAATACCTTTTTTATTTTCAGTCACAAAGTTATGGTGGCCCTGAAATGCAAAACACAACAGCAAATTCAAAAACACAATAGCAAATCAAAAAACACAATAGCAAATTCAAAAAAACTTAATAGCAAATCAAATAACACAATACCAAATTTAAAAACACAATAGCAAATTCAAAAACACAATAGCAAATTCAAAAACACAATAGCAAATCAAAAAACACAATAGCAAACTGAAAAACACAATAGCAAACTGAAAAACACAATAGCAAATCAAAAAACACTATCAAATTCAAAAACACAATAGCAAATCAAAAAACACAATAGCAAATTCAAAAAACACAATAGCAAATTCAAAAAACACAATAGCAAATCAAAAAATACAATAGCAAATTCAAAAACAGAATAGCAAATTCAAAAACAGAATAGCAAATTTAAAAACACAATAGCAAATTCAAAAACACAATAGCAAATTCAAAAACACAATAGCAAATTTAAAAACACAATAGCAAACTGAAAAACACAATAGCAAATCAAAAAACACAATAGCAAATTCAAAAAACACAATAGCAAATCAAAAAATACAATAGCAAATTCAAAACGGAAAAGGTAGGTACCCTCATATTTTCAAAATATGAGCGCTGTTAACTTTTTGAATTTGCTGTTGTGTTTTTTGATTTGCTGTTGTGTTTTGCACTTCAGGGCCACCATACAGAGTTTATCAAATTAGATTTTTCTATTTTTCGCTTCACTTTATGGAGGTTTGTGGCGAGTTCCAGCTCATTGTTAGGCTGAAACAGTATAGTTTCAGCTGAGGCTCACAGCTCTTATAGTGTTGTTTGTTTTAGGCCACCGCATTTCAGCTAAACAGCTGTAAAAATCCACTGTGCACCCGCTCGACGCCAATCACAGTTGGCGACAAGCTGGTGGAGAATTTAGATAAAGTGCCAGATATTTCCCTTAGGAACAAAAACAGAGCTTACATTTTCCAGGTGGTCACGAATACGACTTCAAATCAATGATGATGTTCCTTTCTTACTCTCTGACAAGTTTGCAATATCAGCTTAGACGGTGATGCGTCAGTGTTCACGACTTGTTTCCGTTGCCTGTAACCGGTCAATAAAATAGTTTTTGCACCAATTAAAGAAACTAGAAAAGAACTTTGGTGAAAACACAAAGTGAGTTGTAAGTAAACGTTGATTTGTCATATCTACAAAAGTATTTATATAACTTTGCATACATCTTTGTGCACTCCAGTGACAAGACAATTAAAATCCTGTGTGAAATGCTGCAAAGATGGTGGAGTTGATTGGGCATTTTAGAAACCTTCTGTTTATTTCAATCCTGCAGCCATGAAAGTCTAATTCTGACGGTGTTGCGCGATGTGCTGCAGTAAAGGAGCTTTAAATAGTCCAAGAACAACTTCTGCTTTGTTTAATTACACACCGCTCAATCAAGGAACAGAGTTAATTAGTTTCAGATGACCTGTGGCTCACACGGCACAGCAGCCGCACAGAGAAAAGGTGCAGTGTGTCACCTCAGTTCGCCACAGCTCGCTCCCGAAAGCCCAAACACTAATGGAACACTAATGGCTTTCAACATGGCTACATTTCCCACCTTGTCACCGTTCCCAGCCTCGACGACAAGCTCCCTCTGAGGCGAAAGCCCCCTCGTAAAACGCAGCCAACGACTCGGAGTTAACCGAGCTCCGGGACTGTCGTCACGGCTTTTAATGAATCCTCAGGTCTGTGCAGAGCTCGGGAATGAAGCGTGTTTACCGCGGAGGGAGAAGACGTCATCCCCCTGCCCGAAGAAAGAGCGTAATTATAAACATGCCATTGCTGTTTCCAGTGGCAGCAATTTAAGAACAGGCCTTCTGTCGCTCCGGGGTCTTAATGACGCCGGGGAACAAGTGGCAATTTAGAAGTGCCCGCACTAACACCCTCAATGTGGAGGGCTGGCACCCTCCAAATTTAAACCGTACAGTATGGAGGGATTACGGAGGGTGTGAGACGAACGGAGACAAATGGTCAGACTCTGGCAGCTGCTTTCATCCCCTGAGAAAAGCAAACACTTCGATATTATGACTTATTCACTTGCCATAAGGCCAGACATTATCAGCCTTTTCTGCGTTAAACCAATAACTGTGTTATTTAAATGATTAAATAATCAGCCAAGTTACACAAACGGTTGTTTTAAAGGACAGGTCTGGTTGATTGAAGCCTATTATTTTTACAGTTCCGGTTAATTCATCGTCTCGTCTCGACACAGGCAGTTAAACGGTCAGACGAGCCAACAGATTAGTTATGTAAACCGTGAATATGCCTGAAAACTGTGCAGCGAGTTCAGTCTGGAAGACATTCTGTAAACGTCCGTCTGTGTTTCGAGCAGACGGTTTTCCTAATGAGGCGTTTGTTTAAAACTCGTCTGCTGATTACTCGAGTTTCTCGCCCTGTTTGGACTTCTTTGCATTCTTACCAAGGCCCAAACAACGTCAGACTGACACAAAACTGGAAGTTATTTGTGAGTTTTGATCTGATTCATTCAGTGTTATTGAAAACAGGTGTGCATAATTAGCTGAGCAGCAGCAAGTTGTGGAAGGAAGGGGAGGAAACTGTTCTGCAGACGAGTTCCTATTAACGTCGGTGCGCTTTCCTGTTTGTGCTTGTGTGTGCGTGTGGTTAAATTCAGGTGTCAGCAGTATCTTAGTTTAGTTAATTGCTGTTTTGTTCATTTCTCTGTATTGTTTGAATGCTTGCACCGTTATAGGTCACCCCCGAGCAGATGGTAGCTTCCAGCTCAGGTGAGGTAAAAGGTAAAACGCCAGTGTGCGGTCTGTAAAAGCAGAAGGGTTGTTGAAGTTGAACGTCACAGGGTTTTTTTAATATCTCTTTTTCTTTATTGTTTATTTTTGTTTATTTTGTTTATTGTTTCATTATTAATGAATTAAATTTGTCAATCCAAACACAGAGCGATATCGACCCATGCACACTCAAAGCATTTAAGTTGTTCTGACAGAACAAACTCTCTAAGCTCAGATCCCAAACCAGAATCACTGTAACGGGCGACTGGACTGTAACATTGTTTAGATGATTACTCTGATCTATGAAGAAGAGCTGAAGGTAGAAATTAACCCCACTGGGTGGCTGTCGGACCTAATTTCATCTTTAATTGTACAACAGATTTTGTATTCCTTTAATTAACTCGTAGTCTTTCAACTTTAGAGCAGCGGTGATGGAACTTTTAATGACGGGCCACAGGACAGAAGAACATATATTGTAGCTTTAAGATGATACAAGTTCCCCTGATTAACTGACTCAGATTAAGAAGTATTTTTTTATTTTATTTGTTTTTTACTAAAACATCTGACAGGGGATCGACCTGCGTCTTTACCTCCAATTAAAATCTTGTTTTTTCACACTGGTCACATGGTAAAATGAACCTTCCTTTAACAAACGTTTGTGTAACTCGATGTTAGTTTTGGGGGATCTTCAGCACGTATAAGCCTATTTTATATTTTAGACCTCTTAGCTCTTATCTAGCAGCTTAGTCTGTGTGTGTGTGTGTGTGTGTGTGTGTGTGTGTGTGTGTGTGTGTGTGTGTGTGTGTGTGTGTGTGTGTCTGTGTGTGTGTGTGTGTGTTGTCAGGAGGTTGGTTAACAGTCCTGGCTGTCATGGACCTACCCAGCAGTAGACTGATTGGATGGGAGGGTTTAGTGTCACTGTTTGCTCTGGTTAATGAGCGGAAGGAAGGTGAGCCAATACAATACACACACTCTGTCAAGAGTGTCAGAGAGACACTGTCAGGGTGTGTGTGTGCATGCTGTCAGGGGTGACTGCTTTAAGCCTCACATCCTACCTCAGGCTGATTAGTAGTCAGTCTTTAAGTAAACACACAGCTAACTGCAGAGGAATCTAACCTGTGGAAGGAAGGAAGGAAGGAAGAGGGAGGGAGGAATCCTCCATCCATCACTGACCAGGAGTGGCAAAATGGACACTCAAATTTCCCCCTCGGTCATATGGGCAGAAAATTAAAGACTTCCACTTTCCACTCCATAATGAGACGCGAGTTAAAGGATTACAAGCAAACTGCTGAGAAAGTGAAACAGAGTTTTTCCGTCAGTTTCGTGGAAATCTCAGCAGTTGAGTCGAGTTTCTGACGAAGAAAAAAAGCCGTGTTAAGTGAGTTATCATCAGAATGGATGGATGCATATTTACATACCCCCCCCCCTCCCCAAAACGGATGCAAAGACATTTTCTGAAACTCCTCATATAGTTATTTACACGCTGATTATTTATCCGTCCAGTGAGAACTCAGTGACAGCCGCGTTCCCGTCCCGAGATCAAGGGTGGCATCTAAAAGTCTGCGTCCAAACTTTAAGGAAAGTAAACATCTTCAGAAGTCTCCACGTCTTATCTCGAAGCTATACATCAGATCTGATTACGCTCAGGCCTTTTTTTAAATCGACTAAATTACCCCGGGGACCGAGGCGACACTGAAATATTTATTTAATTTCCGGCTTCAGAAAGATTTTCAGGAGGAGTTGTGGGGTTCAATGAAACTGGGTCGGGTTGGTTAATGGTGACTCCAGAATGACTTTCAGTGTTTGTATCTAAAGCGATGCCAATCTGTATCTCTTGAACCCTCAGTTTCTTTCAAGTTGTACAAAACTGGTCAAAAATGCTGAACGATGCAGGATCTCAACAGTCCCCCAGTCCGATGCGATGATGATGATGAAGGTGACATTTTCTACCAGCCAGCAAACAAGACGTTAGCGTTAATCCACAGCTGCAGCATCACGTCGTTCAAAGCCGGGAGCGTTCACCGGACAGATCAGAGGAAGTGTTCGAGGTACAGTCGCAGGTCAGAGGAGGGAAGGAAATTGAAATTGCTGCTTTTTTTTTGGGGTAAGTTGGCATGGCAACGCTGGGGAAGAAGACAGTGGCATAACCTGATGATTTGACACGCATCGTTCCACAGTGCCCAGTCTCAGGCCCTGTTTCCACGCACACGGGTATTTTTAAAAACGGAGACATTTCCCTTCGTTTGTATCTTTTACACGCAAACGGTGAATTGGCCTCTGAAAACGAATCTTTCTAAAAACTCCGGCTATAGTGGAGATTCTGGAAAACTACGGTTTTGCGTTTGCGTGTAAATTCAGATAAACAGAGTTTTAGGCAGCTGATGCGCCAGAAGTGCGACCAGTGTTTACCTGTTGCTATGAAGATGATCATGGAAGCATTATTCTGATTGGCTTGCAGGGGATTCTCCTTCTTCCTACACTGCCGCCCACAGGCTTGGCGTAGTTATGACGGCGCTCGATGGCGTATTTATGCGGGTTGACTTTTTTGAAAACGATGCTATGTGCACGATGTTATTTTGGAAAACGGAGGGAGGGAAATATTCGTTTCTCAACATACCCGGCTCTGCGTAAACGCAGCCTCAGGCTGAAGCATGTAATAGACCCATCGATCCACAAGAAGACGTGAAAAGTCCACACATGTTTAAAAGCAGAAGTATAAAGAGCGAGAAGGTCCGTGATCAGATGAGTTCGGGGTGATGGATGGAATAAACACCTTGGAGACTGCCGTTCAAGTCCCCTGTGAAATTTTCGATCTTTTCCGAAACCTTGTCTCGGTTTTGTTCCCTAAACTTCACAGAGTTACAAACTCTTTAGCTTCATTTTAAAAATGTTGCATATTATTATTGTTGTGCAGATCTCAGTGTGCTCTTAAGAAACTGATGAAGTCTCGCTTGTATTTTATTTTTTAATTTAATGCATTTGCCTTGTGGTGAACTTTACTTACTTTCTCGAGTCCTGCTCTGACTGACCGCACTAGAGGATGGATGTATTTTCACTCGCGTCTTCCCAAAAGCAGTGTTACTCAACACACTGTTAATCAACTCAAATTTAGCACCTTGTGTTATAGGAAGGATAGTCGAGTTTGAGAGTATCACAAGGCCAAACTTCCCATGAGGAGGTTACAAAGACAAACATTTCAGAGTTTCACAGCACGCCTCAGTAACTCTGTGAGAACTCCCCCCTCCCTCCCTCGCCTCTTTCTTTGGCGTCATGAACTTTGAGAGCCCTGGGAGAATCGAGGGGGGGAAAAAGGAGAGAGGCAAGACGGGGAGGTTAGATAGAGGAGTGGTAGGGTGGGCAGCCCGGAGAATGCAGAAATTGACTTCTAAACAGATGCAGTAATTCCATTTCCACCCCTTTAAATTTGGTATGCAGGGGGCCAGCATGTAACCCTAAACCCGCTATCGCTGTTGCACACAGAAGGCGGGAGGCGTAGTCGACAGTTGGTGGCTGGGGCCGCCGAGTCTATCAGCCTTGTTAATCAATACGGGTTCCACTCTGATAGACAGCGATTGGTGTAACCGATGCTCAGGCTGCTATTCTGTTCGGCGCGGCGGGAGGAGGGAGGCACCTGTTTCCTACGACTTTCACCTGCGGTTCACAGCTCGGCTGGAGACGGCCGGGCCCAGCGTGAGGCATCTGGATCAGCCCCCCAAAAAAAAGTCTCTGCACCAACACGGGAATGTCTGAGGAGTCTCATTCCATCATGAGAAAAATGCTCCACCTGTTCTGACAAAATGACGGCCGGTATGAAAGTAGAACTATCCGAAACCCTGAAGCTGCACAAAAAAACAGACAGAATCACAAATGAATATCCGATATATTCACTAAGAAAATACTGTAAAAACAGACGCTTTGTCCAAATGATATTCTCGTCACATTGGTGACATTACAGAGCAGAAACTCTACCCTGGTGCTGTGAGTGAAAAGATGAAACCCTATGCTGAACTATCAGTCAGTTCCTACGTTAGAGCCAGAAAGTGAAGTATACACAGTGGATTCAGCTCAAGGTCTTGAAAGATGGTTTGGAGGGTTGTTGGTTATCCAAAAGTTTGGCAGGTCGATAATGAAGGCTGCCCAGAAGTTGACAGGATGCCAGTTCAATCTTTGATTTGAGCACTGGAAAGTTCTCAGTCTGAACACTTGGAGAAGAATCGACTGTAGGCGCAGATGTACACTTCTGTGTTTAGATTAGTTACTGGTGAACAGTTTTTAGATACTTTTGCATGTTCTTGTGAAGGAATAACTGTTTCTGTATCTGAACCACAGACTGTATTAAACATGGACGCAGCATCTGTGACGTCACCCACAATGTGGTGGCCTCCGTCGGCTACCCACTGATCCAAAACGACGTGCAGTTGTCATAAACGGGGAAATTAGATATAGAGACCAAAACCATGTTTTGTACCAGGCTGCAAACATGGATTTTTTGGGGCATTTTAACATGGAGACTTATGGAGACCTCGTTCTGTAGCCAGCCTCAAGTGGCCGTCTGAGAAACTGCAGTTTTGGCACGTCTGGCTTGGCTTTACGTCACAGTGTCGTGGATATCATTAGATTATTGTTTTTTAATTGTATCGTCTGACATTTCTTGGGAACTGTTTGCCAAATAGGAGCGACTGTTACAGGAAAGCATCTTTTGCTGCATCCCGTCTGCCAAACCGTCTCCATTTGAAGCTGATGAACCCAATAAGAAGTGTGAATGACTTTAATTAGTGTTATCACAATGCCGTATCTGCCCATGTTGGCTTATTTTCTTTAGAATGAAACAGTTTACACACACACACGTTGTTTGTTGGGCCCAGTGGTGCGTCGCAGTAATCACTGGCCCAGCATGCTCTGAGTGAAACATTGGCACCAGCGTTAAGACAAATAGCTGCCGCCTCCTCCTCCTCCTCCTCCTCCTCCTCCTTCCCTTTAGACCAAGACGGCCCCCCGCTGTGGGCTAACAAGAACACATTAACCTCCCTTGCCACACACACAACGCACATTCTCCCTCCATTTCTTTCCTGCACGCAAGCAGACGTGCAGACATACTCTCTCTCAAACCGTCACACGCATCCAAACTCGAGGAGGCCGCAATTTCACGCGTTGTCAGCCTCGCAGTGGATGGCCGTTTGCCGATTTAATGATTGATCGATTGGCTTTTTCATAAACTCTGCAGCAGCCAAGTGACTCATCTGAAGGGCTGGAAATGTTTCTGTCCACCTGCTTTTAACATTTTTTTCTTCCTCGTGACACTTGATGAAAATTGAGTATGATAGAAGTGAAGAGTGAAAAAATTGAATAATCAAAAAATTGGACTTTAAACCCAACAAGATGACTCAGTTTTCCATAACTGTGTGTCTTTATCAGGGCTGGAGTCAATCCCAGCTGACACTGGGGCGAGAGGCAGGATCCCTGTACAAGTCACAACCAGTTCAGTGCAGGGCCGACACACACACACAGACGACCATTCACACCTATTCTCACCAATTAATCTATTAACCTGCATTTCTTTGAACCGTGAGAGTCTTCAGAGATTTCATAGGTGAAATTCTGAATCCTTTGAACTCTCTGACCTGGATGTTTATTCCATTAAAACGAACCATCAGAAGTGAGAAGTGGGAAATAAAACATGAAACAACGACTGGTAGTGATGAATGATTTTCAAAGTAAAAGTTTCAGGTTCAAACAAACTACAAACACAACCTGAGATTAATAAACGTGATCAATCATCACATGCAGTTTCTATTTTGAAGAAACTGACGAAGTCTCGCTTGTTTCTTTTTTTCATTTGATGCGTGATGATGTTGTTTATCGCAGTTTTGTTTAAAGCTTTGTGCTGAACTTTAACACTTTGTAACATTTACTTACTTTCTCACTTGCAGCCTCAGAGTTTGTATTTTTACACACTGTTGTAGGAAGGATAGCAGAATTTTTGAAAGTTTCACAAGGCCAAACTTTCCATGCAATGGGTCAGCTGGTGAATTAACCACAGAGAGAGTCAATTAGGCTTAATAAAGAGTTCTGATGGACTCTGACAGTCAAACACAGACTCATATCTAACTATGAATGATTGATTGTTAATGAAAATGTCTCAGTAGTTTCTTCACGATAGAGTTCAAGTGATGTGGAGCTAAATAAAAAGTTGATCTCCAGCCACTAAGATGCATTTAAGTTTTGCATGAGTGCTGCCGTGATGCATTCAGGCACCTCCAAATAAGTCAGACTTATGTTAGTTTACTCCCCACTGTCTCTTTCCCTAATTACATTTCTTCCTAATGTCTCTATTGTATTAAAACACCCCCTCTCCTTGTTTGTAAAGTGTGTGTGTGTGTGTGTGTGTGTGTGTGTGTGTGTGTGTGTGTGTGTGTGTGTGTGTGTGTGTGTGTGTGTGTGCGTGCTTGGGGAGGGGGGGTGAGCTGCAAACAGAGACAGTGATTATAACCCTTCCTACAGGGTGAACATTTTAAACAAACACCTATAGAAGGAACCCCTGATTGACTTATTCTCCCTCCCCGCCCATGCTGGGGGAGTGTCCTCGCTCCTCCCGTATAAAACCCAAACGCACCCACCAGCTGTAGAGCATGCAGAGAGACACACACGGTGCAACACCGACACAAAGGGAGAGAGAGGAGCCTGGCTGTGTAGAACCCTGTGTGACAGTGAAACGCTTGGATCTTACAGACACTGCGAAGCATCACACGCTGTCTGTGCTCTAGCATGAGTTCAGCAGCATCCCTGGATTAATCCGACCTACAGCCTACTTGCAGAAAGCAAGTTCGCTGGCACTTTGTCGAGGACGAGACGCGCACTGAGAACAACGATGGAGAGGAGCATCCCGGGATGGCGCGTACTGCTGCTCGCCTTCGTCCTGCACGGAACGGGCTGCATGGCGGCCAAGGAGCTCCAGTGCCAGGAGATCTCCGTGCCTCTGTGCAAAGGAATCGGTTACAATTACACCTACATGCCCAACCAGTTCAACCACGACACGCAGGACGAAGCCGGCCTGGAGGTGCACCAGTTTTGGCCGCTGGTGGAGATAAAGTGCTCCCCGGATTTGCGCTTCTTCCTCTGCAGCATGTACACGCCGATCTGCCTGGAAGACTACAAGAAGCCTCTGCCGCCGTGCAGAAGCGTGTGTGAGAGAGCCAAAGCTGGCTGCGCTCCGCTCATGAGACAGTACGGCTTCCCGTGGCCAGACCGGATGAGGTGCGACCTGCTGCCCGAGCAAGGCAACCAGGACACGCTGTGCATGGACTACAACAGGAGCCAGACCACCACTGCTTCTCCCGTGGTGGCGAAGCCGACCAACCGGCCCGTGAAGCCGTACAACCCCAGGAAGAATCACAGCTACGGTCGGGGCATACCGGGGAAACCCAAACCGGCAGCGTCCCAGTGTGAGCAGGGATGCTTCTGCCGCGCGCCCATGGTGCCAGTGACCAGCGACAGCCACCCGCTGCACAACCGCGTCAAGACGGGACAGATCATGAACTGCGCCATGCCGTGCCACAACCCTTACTTCACCCAGGAAGAGAGGACTTTCACTGCCTTCTGGATCGGCCTGTGGTCCGTCCTGTGTTTCATCTCCACTTTCGCAACTGTGGCGACTTTTCTAATAGACATGGAGAGGTTTAAGTACCCAGAGCGTCCCATCATCTTCCTCTCCGCCTGCTACATGTTTGTGTCCATCGGATACATCGTCAGACTGATCGCCGGACACGAGGAAGTGGCCTGCAACAGGGAACACGGCGCCGAACACATCCACTACGAGACCACCGGTCCTGCGCTCTGCACCATCGTTTTCCTGCTCATCTACTTCTTCGGCATGGCCAGCTCGATCTGGTGGGTGATTCTGTCCCTCACTTGGTTTCTCGCGGCTGGTATGAAGTGGGGGAACGAGGCCATCGCCAGTTACGCACAGTATTTTCATCTGGCCGCCTGGCTCATCCCCAGCATGAAATCCATCGCAGTTTTGGCTCTGAGCTCTGTGGACGGAGACTCTGTGGCTGGGATTTGCTACGTAGGTAACCAGAATTTGGATAACCTGCGGGGTTTTGTGTTGGCACCGCTGGTTATCTACCTGTTTATCGGCACCATGTTTCTGCTGGCCGGGTTCGTCTCGCTGTTCAGGATCAGGAGTGTTATTAAGCAAGGTGGCACCAAGACTGACAAACTGGAGAGGCTGATGATCCGGATAGGGGTTTTCACAGTTTTATACACGGTGCCAGCCACTGTCATAGTGGCGTGTTACTTTTACGAGCAGCACAACAGACAGACGTGGGAAATTACGCACAATTGTACGTGCTTGACGGACCCGAACAGGCAGAGACCAGACTATGCTGTGTTCATGTTGAAATACTTTATGTGCCTCCTGGTGGGAATCACTTCAGGAGCCTGGATCTGGTCCGGGAAAACCTTGGACTCCTGGAGGACTTTTTGCACGCGGTGCTGCTGGGGGAGTAAAGCCTCCGCGGGCTCCATGTACAGTGACGTGAGCACGGGACTGACCTGGAGGTCCGGGACGGCCAGCTCCGTCTCCTGCCCCAAACAGATGCCACTGTCCCGGGTTTGAATGATCCGCTCAAATGCATCTTATGTCATCTGACACTAAAGACTTTAAAACCAGCGCATATGAGCTCTTGGAAGTGGCGTAAAGACTGATTATAAATGTTTATTCATTTGGTTAATGATTCAAGGTGAGTCACCAAACTGCCGGTTTGTTCATGAGCACTCCCCTAATGTGAACTTTTTTTGAATTCGTGGTCACGTCTGCTTGGAAAAGTTTGGACTTAAACTAAACGGAAAGTGCTCCTTCCTTTTGCCTTATCCAGATGACGTCCACGGGGTTTGAATAGAAGGGGGGTTGGGTATGGGGAAGGCTGGGTGTGTGGGTGGGTTGGGGAGGGGGGTTAATTGTGTTGGGATTGTCCATCAGCGTGTTGTAATTAGCACATTAATGAGCGCCTAATGGCTTCTCTTTAAATAATGAGGCTGTCAGCAGCAGAACAATGTACCTGGCACGAAGAATGCAGCCTTATCTGAGCTTAATTGAATGCGCAAAGCTGACAAGATCCCCCTTGTCGATAGGTTACACGGTATAGCTGAGGCTACTTCTTTTACTGTAAAGAACCGCTGTGTCTTAAACAGAAGATTCACAATAAGACTGCTCTGCTTGAATTTTTTTTCTCCTTTACCCCTCCACATGATGGATTTCCAACAATCAATGCCTTAATACTGTCTCATACGGGTTGCATTAGCGCGTAAAAAGTGTATTTATATAATTATTTGTGTACATACATTGTACATTTTGTACATGAAAATTTACGAGATTGTAAATATGTATAATTTCCACTTTGATAGAAGATTTTATTTTGTAAAAATAAAAAAAAAACAACTTTTATTGAAATCTTTTCCTCGTGCGTCCTGGTCATTCAAAACAAAAACAAACTTGTGTTGTGAGTTTGGACACTTGGTCACATGTTTTGTGGACTGATGCTCTGTGTTGAACTCAGACTGTCCTCTGGGGACACGTTAGATTTGTAAGCTTTGTTAAAGCTTGCTGCTTTCTGCAGGTCCACATGCTGTGAGACGCAGGGGGCAAAATCGGCATGGCAATGGGGGCACTACAGGTGGTCCTCTCAGTTTGATACCACCCCTGTGCGTTTAGGCTTGTTATTAACTCCTGTCTTTTGTCCTCTGTTGAACCCCTGATCCGGACTAAATATATCACCTCATCCTATTTTACATTTTAAGAAGTCAATTCACTTGAACCAACTGTTGATCCAGGGCTGGTGAAGGTCCTTTTTGTTCAAGTAAATCATTGAAACAAGTGGAAAACATCTGACAGCGATGGTGGATTTAAAACAAATCCATGCATGGCACTGGATGCATTTGGCTACAGTTGAAGTGAGCCGTTCAGGTCCCTCTTTAAAAAATGCGCATCTTTATGTGCAGCGCTGCCTCAGGCTTCTAATTAAGACGTCAGTGAGTGAGGAGCAGACTGGCACCCTCTCTGTCGTGCGTAAAAGGTAATTACGGCCGTGCAGTGTGTGGTCCGCTCTGCGCTCTTTAAACTGTCTCTATCGTCACTAAAGACTGGCTCAGGAAATGCTAAAAGTCTCGTGCGTAATGGCTGCGTGGTTTATTTGTTTCCTCTTGAGGAAATACCGCTGGTGCTCAGATGCTGAGAGTATTTCTCTGAGTCATTCATAAACTTACACGACATGACTGATGCGCCTGGAGAAGATTCACGACTCCATCCAACCAGTGTGAAAGTGTTAGTTAGGTTGTGTACTGCTGCCACCGTGTGGTCAAAGTGTTAAATGCTGATGGCCGCGAGTAAAACTGTTGATTCAGCAGCTACAAAGTGTTTAATGCAGCATATCTAGTCCTAACCAACCAGAGTGTTTCTGAATCAAGTTTCTCAAAGCTTCTTTAAATGTATTTTTAGACGCTACATGTGAAATATTCCACTCCAAGACTTGATGTTTCTGTGGCTGCACTGATAAATCCAACTGAAATATTCTAGATATCTTCCAAAATATCCCAAATGCCTGACATATCATCACCTCTGTCAGTCATTTCGAGGAAGAGAGACAAAGAGTTCCTCATGTGCTCCACAGAACCTAAACACTGCTCTGTCTTAGATAAGACGATGTGCAAAGTCAAAGGTGCAATGCATGATTTCATAATAATGTGTTGTACGGCGATTAAACAAAAAAAAATACAATGTCCTGATCATGAATGAATGTTCAGTTTTGAGGCTGCAGAGACGGAATAAAAACAATCAGTGTTTTTTTAATAATTAGCTCTTTCTTACTTATTACTTTTATCCTGTTAAACATGTTGGCAGGATGAGGGTTAGTCCAAAGCTGTATCATGAGTCTGTAAAGTTTAAGAGGTTAAAGATTTGATTCCAAGCGACTATTTTTTTTGGCTCTGACAACCTTAACATATGTTAAATGAGTTTCCTGACAGCACGTCCTGTTTGCTCTGTTATAATGAGAACAAATTGCTCTGCAACCGCTTGTCAACCATGTGACGTGTCAGCTTCCTCCTCCAGCAGAGTGTGTGTGTGTGTGTGTGTGTGTGTGTGTGTGTGTGTGTGTGTGTGTGTGTGTGTGTGTGTGTGTGTGTGTGTGTGTGTGTGTGTGTGTGTGTGTGTGTGTGTGTGTGTGTGTGTGTGTGTGTGTGTGTGTGTGTGTGTGTGTTCCCTCAAGCCCAAAAGCAAAAGAATCAACAGAGGAAATGGGTTAAGAGGTCGAGCCTGATCCATCTCCTTCGAACATAAACAAGGCGCAGACTTGTTGGTTCATCACGGAGAGAGATATAACCCAACTCTTCTTCTTCATTGGCCCAGCCAGTGAATGCCATCTTTGTCTAATGATCTAATTAGTTGTCAGACTCTGATTGGTTTGGAAATAAATCACGTTAAGATGTCCGAGTGTCTCACTGTAATTTCAGAACGTATACAAAGCTGGGTAATAGCTGCTACTGTCACGGCTGATTTACAGACAAACATTTCTCAGAGGCCTAACAGACGCTCCTCGTGATGGACAGATAACCTCCCTGCTTTCTGCCTCAAAGCATGCTGGGATCGACAATAAAAGTGTCGTGTTTTCTTCAAGGCAGCGCGATAACTGATTTATTGGCCGTTTAGCGAGAGCGCAAACAAGCCAAACACACACACACAGCACCGACATGTCATCGCCCTCCGTCAGTCACTCTGAGAGAGAGAGACAAAGATTTCCTCATGTGCTCTGTCAACGACTCTAAACACCGACCTACCTAAGATGAGACGATGTTCAGAGTCAAAAATACAATGCATGATTTCACAATAACATGTTTTATGGCTATTAAATGAGATGTTACAATAAAATACTGTAATATAATGATTGTCATGCAGTGAGTGCGTGATCAGGACTTATAAATGTACAAATTTCTGAGGCTGCAGGGGGACAAAATCATAATAATCTGTTTTTCTTTCCAGATAACAACATAATTTAATAATTTGCTGGTTTTTACAATAGTGTATTCTTTGTATCCCCCATTCTGCAGTCCTTATATGTTAGCAGGATGAGGGTTACGTTGATATACAGTATGTTTGCAGCCTCCACTGACTCCTAAGGAAAATGTCTGGCTGCTAAATGCTCCACCATGTTGGCTGTCTGCTGTGCCGCACTGGGCAGGTGGTGTACAGTGAGTTTATCAGAGCTCGGCTGGCTGCTGAGGCCGATAAGGAAACAGAACCGCCAGGCCGTAAAACTAAAACAAACAGGTAAAAGATGATTTCCCTGCAAAAAGATGCTGTAAAGCTCCGCAGCACTGAGGTACGAGTGAGCCCTCATGGAGTCACGGGCTCTCTTGTTAATATAGAAACTTTAAGATGTTCCAGCTCTACATGCATACAGGCAGTAATAGGCCTGTTAGTTAAGGTTACTGTAAGTTGAAGAGGAAGTTAGAAAGATTACCAAAGTCATTCAGATTTAAACAAAGGTAAAAAAAACATTTTAAAGACTCGCTCATCTCTCGTGCATGTGCGAAAAGTCACGCAGGGTGAAGGGTGTAGAGGTGAGAGGTCAAAGGTCATGTTTGTCATTTCTGGCATTCTCTGCAGGGACGAAAAAAGCAGCCCAAGAAACATCTCGAGTTTTATGACATATGAGAGATTTCGCTAATGGATTCTCTGTGAATGTTTGCTGGACTTAAAGACGCAGCATGCAGGGTGTAGAAACAGTTTTATAATCTCCTCTGTGGCTCTTGATAGCGCTTTCTCAAATCTGACAAAACAACCACAAGCAGGATTTTCTCAGATTGAGCCTTACGTTTATGGAGTTTGGAAAATGTGGGCACTTTCCAGGAAGGTAAGGTTTGAAGAAAAAAATGCTACTGAGTTACATTATGGAACGTGTAGGATTCAGCGTCACGACCCCGACAAAAACAAAGAGAGGAGACGCAAAAATAAAGTAATTCATTGTTTAATAAAAGCTCAAAATCACAGTCGACTTCAACAAAAGAAACAATGAGGTGTGTCGATCAGTGAGTCAGCAGTAAAGTGCATGCACTAGTGAAACGTGTAGGTGTGTGCATGAGATGAAAAGAACCGAAAAGCATGAATCAGACTGGAGTGGAGAGAGGTTAGTGGGGTGGAGCTTTATCCACGTGGAGTCCAGGTGCTTCCACCTACAGTCAGTTAGACCTGCTGCAAAGAGAACACACGTTCAACCGTCACATTTTGCAATCGGTCCCTCCTGCACGATAAGGCACAGTAATACTGAAGTAAGACCTCTTTTAGTTTTCTCTAAAGTACATGCAAGGCAGGACCGAGCAGTCTTTCCATTTCAAATCATCTTCATGTTGGTTGGCGTTGTTCTAAAGTATATTCAGCATATGTTATAATCCTTAATGAACTCATCTGTGGACATCAAGTCAAATCAAAGACAAAAACCTCAAAGACATTCAGCCTCCCTTTAGTAAAACCATCATTCTTAGATCCCTCTGTCTCCCTTTTTCCCACCGACAAGCCCTCCATCATCGGCATCAAAGAAAGACAGAATGGATTTTGTTTTTCCGAGCAGTAACCATGAGGGACAAACCGCACCTCAACCCAACCCCCTCCACCACCCGTTCATCTAAACTACAACCGCAGAGGTGACGAGGATGCCGGTATCTCCTCTGATGTGCTGTTGTGGTCAATGTCGAGCTTTTCCCTGCTACTTCTCAATCTCCTCCGTCTGTCACCCTGTGAGATCACGAGCATGTTATTGCACCTGAGGGCGGATGCAGGTTGATGCATTAACTTCAGTTGAGGAGGAGATTGATCGACTCCCGAATATTCTGCTCTGTATTGATCTCTGAACACAAACCGTGCACATGAGCCATTTTGTATCTGAATGAGAAATGACAGGATAACTGAGTTAGGATTTCAGAATCATATTTGAGGCAAAATTTTAGTTTATTTCCAATTTTTTATTCATTTTTAATTTTTTTAGGTTGTAAAAAAGTTTTACCTTTTGATAACATTCAAGAAAGAGACTTTAGTCTCCAGAAAGATTCTTATTTGTCAGTTATTTTATGACCAATTCCACCAGAAAATGTGATGTGGTGTGCAATAAAACAGTTGATACTTGATGCACAATTCTGTCCATGTTATTTGTCTACTGCAATCATACAACTGACCACTAGATGGCAATGAAAGCAACAATGTGATCAGGTAGAAATGCACCTTGTAGGGCCCTTCTCCTTCATGTGACATGATTTCCCTGCAAACGTCCACAAAATTCCAGCCAGTGAAGTCAATTAATAATTCGTGTTATGAAAACATATCACAGCCGCTGCTCGGCCTGTGGGAGCTGCTCACTTTAAATGTTTTCAAAGAGAGACTGAGGGAGTTGGAGGAAATCACATCAGGCTGCAGATGCTTTGACCGAGTCGCCTCTGTGTGACCCAGATCACACTGACCTGAGTCTTACTGTGCATTCTCATGATGTGAACTTAAATCCTATTGCCTGTAACTGTTGGTTGTGTTTCTGCCCGTCCTGGCCACTCAACACTTAAAGGAGATTTAAAATTTAAATGTTTTTTGTACTTAAAAATGCTACAGCATACAAAAATCTGCTTCCTGCACAAGCATGGCGAGACAAACTGAAACTCAGCTGTGAGCCGGGCCTTATCTGCACCAGCACCAGTGGCTGAACTCATTAATACTTTGGTGGATAAATGGGAGCAGATGCGGGCAGCCAGGTTCCTAAATCTGCTGGTAAAGCTTTTCCAGAGGAGTGGAGGTTGTTACAGCAGCACCTTTTAGGATTGAATGTTCAACTTCACCACTTATAGGTGTAATAATCAGGTGTCCGCATATTTTTGGCCATGTAGTGGTATATAAATATAAATATAAAGTGTTTTAAAGGGTTGGTGCAAGCAAAACGTTCCATACAATCTTATTATAGGGTGCGCGACGAAGTGATGCCTTAAACACGGCTAATATCATCATGACTAATCCATGTGTTAAGACGGACACGTGGTGGCAGCGACTTCGCCAAGGACACATAGCTGACAAAATTATTTGTGTGTGCGAAGATGACGAGTTATGGGAAGGTGAAGCAACAACAGACACACGCTGTCACTTCGGGCGCACTATTTAGTGTGGATACAGGGGTTGACGCATGTTGTGGGGTCACCGGGTCGGCTTGTCCGACCTCCTGACACCCGCCAGTGACAGTACAATCCTTTCCCTGAGCACTCAGCCCGACCACTGGCCACCCTGCTAATGTTTCTGCACGTCTTAGCTGCCCCGAATACCGCAGCAGAAGAAGAATGGGCAGGGTATGTGGCATGTGTTAGGGTCACGGCTACAGCGGAGGTGATGTGTCTCAGGGGCCGTGCTGTTGCTTTTTTTTCACTGTTTGGATCAGAGCATCAGTTTGAACTGAAGTTAAGGATTGTGTTTCACTGATTTATAATAATTACTTCAGTTGATGATGATTGTGGAGAGATGCAGAAAACATTTCAGCCATGAACAGTTCTGTCATGACTGAGACGTTTTCTGACACTACAGAGAAACTAAAGGAAACCTGACCAGTTGATTAAATTCATTTATTTAAATAATGAAACGAGGTCGAGGTATTATCTCACTAAAAATGTTGTTTCCAAAATAAAAGTGTGAACATTGGATAAAGCCAGATTCAAACTTCTTGTTTCATGTTAGAGTCAAAAGTTTTTTTACAAACTTTACGAAATTTGGAAATCTCTTCATCACTCCTAAAACATTCTTAGGAATAAAATGTTAAATAAACCACGTTACTAATAATATGAGAACAAACCCTTCAGAATATAGATGGGAATAAATCTGGGAGGTTTGATGGATGTAACTGCTACTGAAGTTTTCTGGTCCAGAGTCTGAGAAAAAAATAATTTTGAGAAAACAACCCCCGTAATTTTCCTCCCGATTGCGATACACCTTTTGTCCTCTCGGCTCAAAATAACCTTTTAACTAGAGCAAAAACTATAAATTGTCAATCAATTCTGTGTTACACCTTTAGAAACTCTGTTTACATGAAAGTATACTCTGTTGTATTTTGTAGTGTCTTAGAATTTTCCACTATCAGCATGAAATATTCCTAGTAGATTATTTAGATTGGGACAATTCTTTTTTTGTACTACACGTTTTCTGAAACTCTTTGTGTTCGTATGCAACTTTTGATGAAATCTGCAGATGTAAGTGAAGTTAAATAAACACTCAGTGTGTATTTTGGGCATTTTTCTTCCACTAATCTGAATGAAGAAAAGTTGTGCGTGATCGTAAATCACTTTCTGTATCATATAGGTCAAATTAAGTTAATGTTAATGTTGGATGATGTTTGGTTGAAGGTCTTATGTCATCTGAGCAGGGTTGGCTTAAGGCAGGTCACGGCGGGGTCGTGGAGCGGTCATGTGAGAGGTCAGAGGTCAGGTGTGTGTGTGTGTGTGTGTGTGTGTGTGTGTGTGTGTGTGTGTGTGTGTGTGTGTGTGTGTGTGTGTGTGTGTGTGTGTGTGTGTGTGTGTGTGTGTGTGTGTGTGTGTGTGTGTTGTGGCTGCCAGCACTCAGTCATCCAGACGACAGCTGAGCACTGTAATTACCGCTGCGCCAAGGTCAGCTCGTGTTTTTTTGTATGTGACACAGAAACAGCCCCGGGTTGTAAAGAACGCAACGTGAACTGAACAGGATGTATTTGACTTGACAAGTCTCTTTATTATTATTATAAAAAGTAGAATTCAGTCGGCATGCAACAAGAAGAACGGCACAAACAAAGCGGCTGATTTTCATACATTATTGAACTTTTTGCATTTGTGTGATGCATCATAAACCAGCGACTCCTTTCAAAGCTGCACTCACTGACCCTGTGGCCACTTGTGCACAGTGAAACAAACTGAAAAACATGTTGTGACTTCAGGCAGATGATACAGAGCCATGGGTGCGAGAACAAATAGATTCAAACACAGTTTTTATCCAAATGCAATAGCCACTGTGAATGCTGCCAAAAAAAACATGTGCACAATGTTTTACGTAATCGGTGTATGCCCCTTTTAGCATATTTAGTATTTATTTTGATTTTAGCATATGTTTAATTTTATTTATTTTAGTACATTTTAATGTCTCTGGTATCTTTATTCTTATTTATTCTAGTTATTTTAACACTCACTAGTCACTTTAACGCTAGGATTTTATTTATGTTGCACTGACTAACTAGAAGAACTTTCGAACTCGTACCTGTGGCAATGACAATAAAGATCTATTCTATTCTATTCTATTCTATTCAAGTAGCAAACCAGTAGTAACAGTGACAGTGCAACATTAACACTGTCATTTGAATGTAAGCAAAGTTCACTCTCCTCTTAGGTCTGTTTGAGTCTCACAAACTCATGAGAAAAAGCTGAGTCTGACACTGTTAGTGACACCAAATCATTCACAGTCATTTGTTTCATTAGTGCAGTTTTACAGCTTCTTACAAATCTACAAAACTTTCTGTGAATTCATGCGTAAGCAAAATATCTATCTGGGTCCATTTAAAGTCCATGTAAAGTCAGAATAAATATAAGTTTGTCAGGCCAAAGAACTAAGTCTTATTATAAATACATGAATGATTAAAAATATCCACAAGTTTATGAAACTAGCTTCGAAACATCATCTCTATCTGTTTAGCTCAGGGTGGCCTCAGCGTGTCATCGAGCCACCCTTTAAGGACCGCCCACAAAATCCTGAAACTGAAAACTGGTGAAAAACTGTTTGAACCTCTGACTCCACATTTCAGTAATATATGGTTCAAAGTCTTTTCACGTGTTTTCAGCGACTATCTTCAAATATATTTCATGAATTAAAAAAAAAATCTCAAATCACTACTGTCACACCCACGCCCTCTTGTCTTGGGATTCGCTGCTGTCAGACTGTTGGCCTGAGTTTGCCCCAGCTGGAGTGTACTGGCCCTGCTTTTTGACCCCCATAGGTGTCGGCACCCTGGGGATCGGTGGTGGTCCCCTGTCAGGACGAGAGGACAGTGGAGGTCTGAGGTGGCTGTGGAGAACAAAGTGAGTTGGTACTGGAGTGGGCGACTGAGACACGTCCGTCTTAGGATCTCTTCTTTCTGGCATATTGTCATCAGTGGATTCACCATTCACCTTTGTATGAGGAGGTTCACTATTTATAGCTGCAGTGTGTTTTTCATCCTTGAGGCCATTCTTTAAGCCTCCGCTCATGCAGATGCCTCTGGTTGAAAGGACGTCGCTGTCTTCAGTCATGGTGGTCGCTGTAAACATGCTGCTTCGCTCCCCTTTACTCATCTCCTCCATAAACATCTCCCTTTTCCTCCTCCATCTCACCATCGCCTTAATGGAGCTCATCAGGTCGACCAAGCTCAGCAAAACGGACAAGGAGGCTACACCCAGCATGAAGTTGAGCATCAAGGTCTTCTCAGTTGGTCTGGAGATGTAGCATTCGACCCCGGATGTGCAAGGAGCCTCGTAGCAGAGGAAGCTCTTAGGTATCGACAAACCAAAAAGAAAAAACTGTCCCGCACCGAAAACCACTTCCAGAAGGATCCGTAGAATTACAACAAGGAAGTAAGCGCAGTAGAAACGCGGCACTCCCCATTCACGATGTAAGTCGTGAAGGGGAACTTTATGCAAGGACAGTTCTCTCGAGGATCTTGAGTTCTCAAGGGTGAAAGGAGAACCGCCTTGACTCCTGTTGTAGTAGAAACCTCCAGAATACGACAAAACCTTATGCATGACATAGGTCACAAACAGTACATGGGGAAGACAAAGGAGGATAAGGTGGAAGAGCCAGAGGCGGAAGACGGACACGGGAGCGAATACGTCGAAACACACGTTGGAGCAGCCCGGCTGGATGGTGTTGCAGACAAATCTTTCCTGCTCGTCAATGAAGAGGGTGAAACCAGCCAAAAGGAGAACGAGCAGACGTAAAACCAGCATCAACATCCACCAGGTTTTACCTGTGACGGAGAACAGAGGATCAAGAAATGACAAGCAAGCATAGCGAAAAAAGGTGATGACGAAATGGCAGAAACAAGAAGTACTAAACTCTGAGTCAAGAATCAAAACTAAAACTTTTAGTTTTCATGCACAACATATTTGAAACTCCCAAAAACTGCAACTCTGTTTTCTTGAATCAAAGACTTTTCTATCTGTCGCTGCATTTTTATTAAATCAAATTTCAACTTTTACTCCCGTTTTACCCTTTTACCTGTGTTGAAATGTGCTATACAAATACTTTCCCTTATATTACAAATATAAAACATGAAGATCATGACAAAATTTAACAGGGAAAAACACCAAGAAAAGAAAGACATATCAGAAGTATATAACTATGACAGGAAAATCATGACCAAGCACAAAAATCCAACCAGTTTAAACACACCTCGGGTTAGAAATAGAACACTTTACTTCTACTGCTTATTTGAGTTAACAGGTGTGTAGCTGCCATCATATAGAAAACATACGCTGCTTGATTTCTAATATTTCCAACTGCAAAAGAAAAACTCACCCATGAAGGAAACATTGTGACTGATGGTGATGAAGAGCAGGTTCATCGCTCCCATCTTCCTCTCTGTTTCTTTTTAAAAATGAATCCGGTTCCTGAGTTGTTGTCTCCTTTAACTCCGCTTCAGAACTGCCGTGTCGACCCTTCAGAGCTCGCCACTAAATACAGTCACCTCGAATGTTTCCTTACTGCTTCTCGCTCTCCGTCTGCGAAGGCCAGGACCTGTGCACAGAGCACAGGGCTATTCTTACCAGGCTGCCATCAAAGCATTGTTGGGATGTCGAGGTACCGTTGAACCTTAGTGGAAGCTGACAATCATCTGCGGGTCAGCTTGTAATAGATTTAAGCCAGACGGTGACTTAAAATAATAATTTTAATCACAAGACAATTAAAGATTATGATAAAGACTTAAAGTAAAAAAAATACATATAAAATAATATTTTAGTGTTCTTGGGGTAACTAGGAAATAAAGACACTGGCATTGAGTATAACACTTTTTATTTACAATTTCCCAAATGTCTTGAAGAATTGTTATTTAGCTTCATAACACTGAATACATTTTAAAAAGGGATGTGTAGAGTGTGCTTGTTAGAAAACTCTTCTGTAAGGTGCAACATAACTCCATCAGTGTATTTGGAATAGAGGCATAAATCTTTAATAGTTACCAGTTACACGTTTATTCAGGGGTGAGGTGACCCCACAACCTGAAATGATTTCTGCAACGCTCAAATATCCACTAGATGTCAGCAGAGAGCCGTGTGACCAAAGATGAACATTTAGTCAAAATCTCTGGAGAACTTCTTTATCTTTATTTCCTGTTACACAGTCTGAAAAATAAAGACGGTAGCCCATAATTAAGTGGCCAAACTGGGAATGTATCTGTGACGTCTGTGGGAATGTTTGTCACAATCCTTCCATCCGCAATCCGTCTGTCAATCGTCGTCATCTGCGCTTCAGCTCTCGGTGTATTCAAACGAGGAGCAGCACGATAAATCAAAAGATGAAACGGACTACCTGAGTGTTGAGAGGTAAACTATTAGAAATACTGTAAACTTTGAATAGAAAGATTCCCAAAAGGAGAAAACTTGCTAACACTTTTTTTTTTAATTATTCTAAGTCCCATCAAAGGAAATAAATAACCAGTGCTATGCTACTGTTGTTTGAAACTCTGCAGGTACCACGGCCTCATTCCTTCACATAAGTTCATCAACTCAAATTAATAAACAGGCTTCGTGGTGAAGTCGCAGGGCCGTCTCAAAGGAATCAGACACAGACTAGTTTAGACAAACTGATGCTTTAAGACAGGTTCATGTCCTGGGAAGTTTTCACGGCAGTCTCGTCCTTCTCGACCGGCCAAAAGCTGGATTCTCTCTGAACAGATGATACAAACAACCTGGAGGTCCTTTCTCTCTTTCATGAACAGAAGAGTTGAGGCACTGTGAAGGCATCGTCCACCTCGTCTCCTACAGATCCAGTTTGAAGGTGATTTCACTTTTCAACCACCGAGTTCCACGTCTCGCTTACCTGCATATCTAAACTGAAGTTTGTTTTTTTTTAAACTCGACCACACTGGGCGCGTTTTGGTGTCTGCAGCCGCATGTTCAGTGTTCAGTACACTGGCGGATAAACTGTGGTTAGGAGAGGATTGCAGGAACCCATCTGATCCCACAGAGATTGTCCATGCTGGCCGAGCGCTTCCTCGCAGCTCTCCGTACGTCCTTGTACTTGTCATCGCATAGCCTGGAAATAGCCTGAAGAAAGGACATGGACATGGGTTTTTAAAGGCAGAACCAAATGCTCAGTTACTCTCAGTGTGCACAGTATTTCTCTGTGATTAAAATGAGACAATACCGAGGTTAATCAGTGAATTCTGTAGCCGCTTTTTGACCAGAAACAAAAGCAAAAACAGGCACCTGAACATTTCTTTTGTGTGTTTATATTCACTGCTGCTTTAAAAAGAAAAAAGTCAATGCCTGCACGTGCTCATCACCTCTGCTTTCACTGACGGATTAAAAAGTCGACTTTTAATAAATCAATGAGGCGCTGGTTCCCGAATTAACTCGAATCCTTGGGAGATTTGATTCCCTGCACCACAAAAGGGACAAAGCGAGTGGTGTGTGTGTGTGTTACTTTCTGATTAATTGCTTTGAGATGAAGTAGCAATGAAATCTAAAAGCACCTCTAGTTTTTGGGCCTTGTCTCTGCTGAGCGGCTCCAGGGGGAAGCTGAGGTTGTTGGTCTCTGAAAGCGACCGCAGGTCAAAGTAATACTTGGCGTAGACGCTGGACGGCACGTTGATGTTGAACTGCAGCAGCTCCAGAAACTGCCGCTCCAACTCGTTCCTGTCAGATATCAAACGAGATATTTACAGCAACACCAAATACAAACTCACACCTTTAATCCAGCTTTGTTTCCCCTGATGAGGTGTGTTCATAATTAACCATCTAGAGATGTGAGACTTCTCTTATCCTCGTGTGCTAGCCTGTAAAAATACTGGAAGGATGTTTTCCAGACCTCATCCCTAATCCTCAGTTTTGAGTCCAACCCTCTGGTCGCACCACTGGAGAGGATGACAGGCGCCTGACTCCAATTAAATGCTGCACACTCTCCTCTGTGTCTCTCTTTGGGTAAGACGGAGGGATACTGCCCCATCCACCCAACTTGCAGCTTATTCTGTTTGCAGCAGAGTTTCATAAGGGAAGAACAGGGGGGAGCTTTTTGTTCCAGTTTCAAGCTGATCCCAAACCTAATCCAAACATGAGTTCTATCCCATAACGTGTAATGAACTCACATGTCCTCCACAGTGATATCTTTGAGGATCTGGCAGTAGTCGACGTTCCACACGGCCTGGTCGTCCCAGACTTTGGAGGCCAGCAGGATAGCACCGAGCACGATCCTCTTCCAGTTACCCGGACAGATGTCGATCTCTGCGTAGGTCAGGAGCCGCTCCAGGTACACCTTCACAACAACACAGAGAGAGGAAGACTTTAAAAAACACCAGAGATACAAGTCTGGATCCTTTAACATCCTCATACTGCGCTCAGTAGTATCAGGAGGTTTATATTCAATCTGTCCCTGCATTCATCACTGGTGTCTCAGACAACATTGCTCGTTGTCGCCAATTTACACACATCCACGGTTTGTCTCGACACATCAGGGTGCAATTTCCCCTGCGGCCTAAACAGAAACTCTGAAAACAGAAACTTTCTGAAGAAGCTGAGCCCGGGAGTGTTTTATGTTATCGTCCACCAAGGACACAGAAAAAAGATGAAGGGCACTGAATTCTTACCAGTGTGACGATGGCACATTCAGAAGTCAGCTGAGCGGAGCTGAACAGCGTCCTGACAAACCGGTAGATCTGCTTCTGCTCTGGATCCTGTTGGTTATAGTCCAGCGGTACCTCTGATTTCTGGAAGGAAGCGGCGAAGGAGAGGAGAGGAGGATGTGAGCGTGAAGACGGTTAAATAAATTTAACACTAACCCAGAAAAAGCAAAGCGATGAAGTCTTACTGAAAGAGGATGCAGCCTCTCGTCAAATATATCGAGCAGCATTCCTCCATCTGTGTCCCTGACACAAGTGAAAACAGTTTAATTAATTAAAAACTCATTTATGAATTAATGCTTTAATTAAAGTATTAAAATGTCAGAGAATCCACACCTGTTTTTTATATGGTAGTAAATCGCGAGAGCTACGCTGTAAAGAGAAACAAATAACATATTTGTTAAAATATTTTTTTTAATTCAACACATCTGGAGATCATGAAGATCTTCCTGTCCTGTTTTTACCATTTGATGGTGTATTTGAGGTTGGGCTGGCTGACCGTGTTGTCGTCTAGGAAGATGGTGGAGCAGGAGCTGTATTTCCGCTTTGACTTGCCATGCTGCGACACACACACACACACACACACACACACACACACACACACACACACACACACACACACACACACACACACACACGGTGACTGTTATTAGAGTGAACATGTTTTTTTTGTCTGACCCACATAAAGCGTACCGAGGTGTCATGCACAGAGAGACGAGAATCAGAATGTGTTCACAGTATCAGCTTCCTGTGTGTTATTTTGAATGGACTACATGCTGGAGACAAATGAATGTGATTATAATCTGAAATAAGAATTAAAGGAGGTTATCGAATAACAGATAAAAACAGAAACATGAGCAACACTTACATTATTGATGAAGAGATGGTTTTTTCGTTTATCTCGCACTACGAAGAAAAACAGGCGAGTGTTGAGAGGTCACGGTTAAAGAACACGTTACGTATAAGATTACAGCTTTGATAGATGGGAGTAAATGTGCTGTTACACCACCAGAGGGAGACAAAGTCACATTTAATTTAAAGGATACTCACCACACCTGTAGGGAACCTCTGGAAAAAAAAAAGGAACCAACAAAAAATAAATTAATTCTTATAAAGCAGAATATTTTTCAAACTTTAACAGCAGGTACAAAATTCAAACAGCCAAACTTCTATTTTAAAGAAAAGTTTTTATGTGTCTGCTCCCTGAAGGTCAGGGAGCCTCAGGGGGGTCACAAGATAAACCTGAGGTCAAAACATCTCTGCTGCAAAACATTATATTTATTCTGATTTCCTCAGGGTGATGCAGTGGTTAGCACTGTCACCTCACGGCAAGAAGGTTCCTGGTTTGAACCTCGGCTGGTTCTTTCTGTGTGCATGTTCTCCCCGTGTCTGCGTGGGTTCTCTCCGGGTAATCCGGCTTCCTCTCACAGTCCAAAAACACAGGTTTATTGTCTGTAGCTGTGAAACTGAGTGTGAAAGTTTGTCTCTTTGTGCGCTGCAATGCACTGCCGACTTGTCCAGGGTGTACCCCGCCTCTCACCCAGTGTCAGCTGAGCTTCAGCCCCCCCATGACCTTAGTGAGAATAAGCGGTTACAGATATAATGTATGTAAGATTTTCTCTCAGGGCGTTATTCTTCGGGACTCTAGAAGCTAACCTGAAATAACTTGAACTTGAACTGGTCACAGCTCATACATATATGCAAGCTGTGACGAGGCGTCGCTTGGCTAAAGGTCCAAAAGCCAGAAAGGTTGCAAAGGATGTCTTACTTCCTGTTTTTGGTCCAGAATTTGTTTCCTGTGTCGTTTCTATCTTGCACCTCTGCTCTGTCACTATTATACTGACCAGATGTTATTGCATTATTGCATTAAAATGTTCATTTTAAGGCCGAAACCAAAGCAAAACAAAACAACTTTACTCATAACTAGCAGCGTTTGTTGATATCAGGATGCGACTGCACACACAATATTTGCTCGTAGGATTAATTCAGTGCTGGATCAGAGGATTTGTCGATTAAAAGACCTTTAACCTTTAAATCCACATGAAGAGAGAGAGAGAGGAACATGTGACTTTTACCCCTAATAATAAAATACTGCAAACGATGAGCAATGATAATAGATCTGATGCACAGACATCGATCCCTCATGTCAGACATCACAAAGGCTAATTCTTTGTTTGTCTATCACATGACAGAATATTCTAATATCTGTACGATGCTCTGGGTCTAAATGTAACAGCGTAAAGTGTTTATCAGATCATCATTCAGCATCACAAAGCTTTTACTGTCTTGCTGTTTGTTCCCCCGGCCTCTAAGAAAATCGATGATCTCATGCTGTGGTGTTTACGGCTCTAAGAAAGATGTTAATATCTCCTCTGTCACAGTATGACCGACCCCCCCTGACAGGATGCTGGAGCTCTCCGTCTGATGCCTCGAAGGCAATGGCATAAATTAGCCACAAAGAAACTGAGATCAGAGCTCCTTTGTGTACAATATTAAGGGAAAATCCAAGAGTTATTTTCAGGAGCTTCATTTATTTGACGGTCATGTTAAATGTGACTAAAGATACTCACCATCGTTCTGGGATTTGCTGAGGAATATGGTGCTGGCCCGCGGATGGTCTGACGGATTGTAGTGCATATTCATCTCTGTGAAAACACAAAAGCGAGCTGTGATTCAGTCTGTGAAGTGGAAACAGGGGTCAGAGACACGTGCAAC
Organism: Collichthys lucidus; assembly: GCA_004119915.2. Classification (NCBI taxonomy): domain Eukaryota; kingdom Metazoa; phylum Chordata; class Actinopteri; family Sciaenidae; genus Collichthys; species Collichthys lucidus. The sequence goes on from CM014089.1 coordinate 6,523,467, forward strand.
AGCAACATCAACCGTTTTCTGTATCAGAGGGAAGACGTGTACACATTTATTTTATCTGCCTCGTCAGCAAGTCTGGAGAGACTTGATAGGGTTGACGGTCAACTCGAATGACTCGACAGTTTCCTCATCTTCAAGATTTCAAAAACAGACTTAGGCCACACTATCAGCAGTGTTGCTCAGTCAGCTGCTGCTTCAACACATATTGATGGATTAACAGAAACTTATGGATCCCCCACAACATGAACTTACTTTGATTTATGACCAAATACCTGCAAAACTGACACCTAATTCATGATAATTAGCAAATATTATGAGGATGGCATGCCTGCTAAACATCAGCATGTTGGCGTTATCATTCATAAATGATGTTTAAACTTCCAACAAGCTCCTCCAACTAAAGACTATGTGTTTCCCTCTGCAGGGCTGCATGACTCTTTATTGACCCTGCGCTCACAAACACATCCTGGCATGATTCACGTTGCCATCCAAAGCTAATCTGGATTGCATCACGGCCCGAGGGCACGAGGCACCGATATAAAAACAAGGAAAGCATTCAGAGTATGTGCCCTCATCGCGCATGCCTGCATGTTTTCGCTGTCCCTGTAGATAGCAGCAGCTGCGTTGATAAAACGGACAGCGGTGGTTAAATAAAAAGTGTGTGCGTGTTCTTTTCCACAGAAGACTTAACACAAGTGTGATGTGCACTAATCGTGCAAAGGCTGAGCTCTTGCTGAAAAAGAACCAGAGAGTATTTTGCACTCGTAGCTGAAACTCCAGTAGCGTGCTGCGTCGAGTGAGATGCCTCCAAAGTGTTTGCTTTTGGTGAAATCAGCATTTAAAAATGCCCGGCATGCAGTCTGCGCTGCCAAACATTCTGACTCCTACGATATGACTGTAACAGACCCAGATTAGGATCTGCGCTATTTGATTACAGCACAGATGTTGGGAGAGCAGTAGCACGGCCGACCGTCTGTCTCGGTGACAGCAGCTGCTGTGGGACCACGGACTTATTAACATAAGACCATCGAGTGTGCTAATAACATTATCCAACATCTAACCGACACACCAGCCTGCAGGCTCCGTTCTATTCAGTCGAATCTTGAGGAGGTTCTCAAGCCTAGGGCACGGGGAAATGCACATGGGGGGAGGAGCCAGTGTCGTGCCAGAACAGGAGCTGGACGAGCAAGCAGTGGAACCGTAATCAGAGCTAATGTCGAAGAGACTGAAGAGAAAAACAAGCACGGAGAGTAACGAAATCGCTACAATACCAATTTCTAAGCTTTGTTGCTTTAGCGATAAAACAGCGTGAACATGTTTTATGAATGGGAATATGACTCTAGCATTGTGGATAGAGCACAGAGGGCTGTGGGAATGACGGGTGTGATGGGCGTGAGCGTGTACACGCACTCTTGTTTATTATTAGGATGTGGCCCCCTATGAAACTTGAGACACTTTGCGTTTACAGGAGGAAGCCACTCAACAAACCTGCTGGTGATGAAGAGTTATATAAAAGACTCACACTAAAAATAAAACAATTCAAACATGCAAAGTCTTTGTGAACTCGAATGAACCCAAATGCCGCTTAGTCCCCAGAAACTGGACACCGCTCTTTTGCCCATTTTTCAGAAACACATCTGATTAGTTCTGGCTCGAGGCCCCCATCAGCTCACCAGACTGAACAGACTGAGCTCGGATTAGACTTGTCCGTTTAGCATCTTATGCAACAGTAATCAGGAGTATCGCTGCGTCTGGCCCCGTTTCAACACATTCACACATTAGATCTTAAACAGTGAATGAGGCTCAGTGTGTGCGAGCTCAGTGAGAATACCGATAAAGCATTCGGCTCTGTTATTTTAAACGATGCACTGCTGTTCCACATGTTGTCCTGGAACTTTGTGGGCCATTGCTTCCATTCAGTAGATGGTGTTTGGTTGGTATCCATGCGACAATGCAGAAAGAGTTCTTGACTTCTTTTAAAGATCATGGATTCACATTGGTCTCCCTTCCACAGCTGGCCTGTCAAATCAAACTCACACTTCCCGTCACTGTAGATTCATTTCTGACGTGTCAAATAATATGGCGCATGTGTCAAACAAGAGTCTGTGGCTGCCTGTCACACAGAGCTGACTTAGCTTTTCTCTCTGCAGGCTGTGACGTGCAGATTTGAGCAGTAAGCATATAGAACAGTGTGCAGGTCAGCGTTCCTGCGTTTCTTTCTGCCTTGCCTTGAAACACGACATGTGCTTGAAAAGGTGCTCCGTAAAACGCTTTTGATGAACCCGGCTGATAAACGAGCATTTCTGAATAAATCTGATAGGACTTGACCTACTAGTCCTACCCACTGGAAATCCCAGAGTGCACAGCAGCTGGTGTCGAGTGTTGATACGTGATATTTGCCACCTCAAGTAAACTTTAACGAAGACTCGCGGTCAGCATCTGCACAGTGAAACGGGAGAAGCTCGGCTAACCTATCAACTGGCAAGCCAGGCTGTCTGCCTTACTGCTCTTACATAATGAATTAACAACAGGCGCAGCCTGCTCTTAACGGCCCGATCCATAATTGTGCTATCGTGTTTCTAATATTGCATTTTTTTGTTTGTTTCTTTCTTTTTTAAATGTATCACAACATTCCTGGTGCATAAACCGGATGATGATCAGGAGTTGGGTTTTGCAGGATTGTAGCGGGTTCGAATTCTGTTGTCGTCTTTCGAGCATCTTGCTGCGTCAGTGTCTCTTTCCTTAAATGTGTCGGGCTCAGCAACGCGCTGCTGCTGCTGCTATCTGTTACCACTGTTTTTTTTTGTTTTTTTGTGGGATGCATTAGTCCTTTTTTCTCTCCAGTTCTTTAAAAGAGGTCTAACCAACAAACATCTTTCAGGGTTATGTTTTCAGATTATGAATTTCAAAATGTTGGAGTACAGCAGGTGGATGACCGGGGGATAAATATGGAGTGATATTAAGTGGAATGAATATGACTTACTGCATGTATATAAAAAAACAAACAAGACGCTGTCCTGCTGACCTTTAATTTACTGAAATTCAACTTGTTGCTTCCTCTATCACTGTTAATGATTGATACAAATTGTGAAGTGGTAAAGAGACAAAGTTTGGTCATCACTGCTGTGAAGAACTATAATGCTCCAGTATTTTCTTTAATGGTTTAAAGCAGCAGCCCCCAACCACGAGTCATTCGGTACCGGGCCGCATAGAAATGTATTCTTGTCCCAATTCCATCCGTCTGTCTTGGTCATGTGATACGTTATCCCAGTTAAGCTCTCAAAGCTAGCAACAAACATCTTTGGAAAGCTTCTTCAACGACCAAAACTAAATTACGGAATAGACTGGACATAAGGAACACACTTCGGGTGTCATTGTCACCCATTACTCCTAGATGTGACCAGTTTGTTATGAAGAAATAAGCTCAGGGCTCCCACTAATTCAGCGTAATGGTGAGTTGTAATTTTATGCACTTTATATTTGTTTTTATGCTGTCGCATCATTTCATTTCGTCGTATTTACCCCCCCACACCTTGAAGGCCGGTCCGTGAGAATATTGTCTTACATGAGACCGGTCCATGGTGCAGAAAAGGCCGCTGGTTTAAAGGGTCAGATGGAAACCTCCAGGCCCAAAGACATTTCTCGAGTTCCTACAAGATCCTAAATTTTGAACTACGCTTTTGATTTTTCTACTGAATAGCTCATTGTTTTGCCCCCCAAGCTACACATACTGTCTATACACTGTATAAAATATACTCGCTCGCTGGTTATCAGATGAGCTTTGACATCCAAGATGACTCTGCCATTGGTTACACGGCAGGAGACCTTCCAGCTGCACACTAATGTCAATGACGGAGCTTGAAGTTTGGAGGCTCCATCTACCAGAAGGTGAGCTACAAGCTGCATGGAGACAGCAGCAGTCAGCCTGGCCTGGACAACTGGCAGCAACAGCATACGCTTCGGTATTGCAGCCAAAACACCAATACAATAACCTTGTTGGTGTTGGGTACACCCAGACACCAGGTGTGGTCTGGGCTTGGAACTGGAAGTCTAAGCTTTCTGTATACTGCGAGAGACTTCTGCATGCCGGGAATATCTGAAGAATCTGGCCTTAAATGTACGTCCAACTTCCAAAAAGCCATTTTCTAAAAACAAGCTTGGACAAGCCAAAGCTATCTGCGAACACTAAAGTAGCAAAGATCCTAAATAAAATGCTAGCTACTGAAGATAATGGACTGAAACAGAACCTGAAAGCGCTGTGTGTGCCAGATGTTAAGTAACTGTTAGATAAAACATCAGCAATAACATCTTGATAAGCTCGTACTATTGGTTTCAGCCTCCGTGTTAGCTATTCAGCCTTCAAGCATATCTGATTTTCTGAGTCAGACAGCTCCAGGAATGAATCGAAAGAAATGTTGCAGCAGTGTTTTGTTTAATTAAAAATCTAGTTATGGTTCCTCTTTTTTTTCCACATTGTAATTATTAATTTGCTCCATCTACTGGGATTATTTCCGCCTCGAGAGCAGCTCAGTCTCTGGAAGCTGTTTGAGTTTCATTGACAATGTGAACGTGATCCCGGTGTTATTGTTGGAGTCTGAATCCGGATTCGCTCCCATAAAGCCAGTGAACATGTTCACTGTGCAGTCATGCTTGTTAATTTTCGGATTACTTTGAAGTGGATTAATAAACGCATGTGAAAAGGACTCCACGAGGAAGTCACCCGCTCTAATGAGCGAGTTGACTTCTGGTATATTATCCTAATTACCTGGTGACCTGTTGAAAAATCTGGTTGGTTGTTCAGTCTTTGCTGCTACTGTTGCACATCTCTGTTCCATCTCCATTATAATGTCACCTGTCAAACAACAAGAGGATGTTATCCTAACCCCCTTATAGTGTTTCAACACACACACACACACACACACACACAAAGAGCACATGTCTCGAGTGGTAACGGGCCCATCTTGTACAAACAGAACTGACCTGAGCGCATACACGTGTACACATGCACGTAGCCCCATAGTGAGAGTTCCCTGGGAAAGCACTGATCACACACACACACGGCTGCTGTCAACTACTGCACGCACTATACTTTTACTGCAACCACAACTGCTTCTTTACATGTAACCCTACGGCTGTGTAGGATTTAGTTGCATGGAGCGCTGTAGTTGCGGATTGCAACCCCCTCCACTCTATGGGGTGCCGTTTGTAAAGCGTCTCGCTCTGAAAATAACAGCAACATTTTGTCACATTTAGCTAAAAACAATGTTTAAAAAACTGGCTTGAACTGGCTTTTTGCACATTTAGAACAATATTTGTGAACTTAGAGATATTTTAAATATTTAAATCCAAATTCTAAATGTAAAATCTAAATGCTAAATCTAATTCTAAATGTTAAATCTAAATTTAAATGTTAAATATAAATCTAAATGTTAAATATAAATATAAATATAAATGTTGAAGTTAAATGTTAAATATATATCTAAATGTTAAATATTAATCTAAATCTAAATGTTGAAGCTAAATGTTTCGGGTGAAACTAAATATTTAGCTAAAATGCTAATTCAAATGCCGGTAACCTGAAGTGCCAAAATAAAAGCTTGAGAAGGTCAGAGCGTCTTTATAGTGGCAAATAACAAATAAAACCCATCTTATCTGGGGAAATGGACTCTTGGACATGGATTATCGTGATAAAATGTTGCTGTTATTTTCAGAGCGAGACGCTTTACAAACGGCACCCCATACCACTCGTCCTCCTGATCCAAGCATGAAGGAGAAACTACAACCATGCAAAAATCCTGAATCTACAGGCAGTGTTTGTGTTAGTTTGTCCCTTCTGGGCTTCTGTAGAAACATGGTGGTGCAGCACAGTGAAGACCAGTGGCTTCTTTCTAAGATACCAAAAACACAACCATTCTTATTTTCAGGTCATTATATAGATTACTATATTAATAGAGCCTCATAAATCTGACTAACTGGATAATTAACCGCCACACATCACTATAATAAAACAACCATAACCATCAGCACAGGAACATTTACTTCTACTACCAGTTCTGCCATTGTCGTTTCAATCAAACAATAGTCTGTATATTACAATATAAATTTTTTATTTAAAGATTCTATTATTTTATTTAGCCCTGTGATGAACTGGTGACTTGTCCAGGGTGTACCCCGCATCTTACGCAATGTCAGCTGGGATCGGCCTCAACCCTGATAAGGAGAAGGGTATGGGATGCCGTTTGTAAAGCGTCTCGCTCTGAAAATAACATCAACATTTTATCACGATAATCCAATGTCCAAGAGTCCATTTCTCCGTATAAGATAGTTTAATTCGTTATTTGCCACTATAAACACGCTCTGACCTCCTCGAGCTTTTATTTTGGCACTTTACTATTACCGGCATTTGAATTTGCATTTTAGCTAAATATTTAGTTTCACCCAAAACATTTAGCTTCAACATTTAGATTTATATTTATATTTAACATTTAGCTTCAACATTTAGATTTATATTTAACATTTAGCTCCAACATTTAGATTTATATTGAACATTTAGATTAAGGTTTATATTTAACATTTAGATTTATATTTAACATTTAGATTTAGATTTAGCATTTAGATTTTACATTTAACATTTGGATTTAAATATTTAAAATTTCTCTAAGTTCACAAATATTGTTCTAAATGTGCAAAAAAAAAGTAACTCTCAAGAATTCAAACCAGTTTTTTAAACATTGTTTTTAGCTAAATGTGACAAAATGTTGCTGTTATTTTCAGAGCGAGACGCTTTACAAACGGCACAAAAAATATCGAAATTTAAAATTTGAGTTTTTGTAAAAACACATTAAACTGTGAACCTGCAGAAAATAGCTCCTTTCTAATCCTGAAGCAGCAAACAACAAAATCAATAGGTCGATCAACTACACTGAACTTATTCTATCTCCCTGCTGGTGCTTCATTATACCAAGTGTGCCACTAATTGATTATGCATGGTCGCTAAGAGATTCATCAAGGAAGTAGTATGCTTAGTGATAAAATTATGAAATTTAAACTTTCTTTTCCAATTATTGCAGGAAGGAAGCGTTAGACCAGGCGACGCACATGTTGTGTGAGTCTCAAAGTGGTTCTGATGGGTTTTGTAATCACGTCTGACGCCCTCCTGTAAGATCTCGTCCTCATTAATGTAAATCAGATTGTCTTTTAAGTGTTTTTCTGCCTCCACAGCTCAAAGCCAACGCGGCTTTCTGAAGTGATAATTAGCGAGATCGAGGTGGTCTTAGTGTGGCGCGGGGAGTAAATTACTCTCTGGTTACTAGTCGATAAATCAAACGGGAGACCTCCCCTGTGAATAACCTGACCCTGAAAGCGATAATTCATCCCAAACAAAGGGAGGAGAGACAAACAAGTCTGCACTTTCTGGTTTCTGGACCATCAGTGGATCAGTTTTTGGCCGTATTTTACAATATTTCCAACTCTAACCTTTAATAAAGCTGTTTCCTGTTTGCCAACATGGTGAGTCTGGTAAAACACATGGCGGCTGTGGTTGCTGCTGCTGCTGCTGGCTGCTGCCGCTGCCGCTGCCGCTGCTGCTGCTGCTGCTGCCGCTGCCGCTGCCGCTGCTGCTGCTGCTGCTGCTGGCTGCTGCAGTAAAAATAGTAACAGGGCTTCTACAGTGGAAAGAATCGGCTGTATTGTGCTACTTCAACAAAACTGTTATATTACTTTATTCCCCCTCTGGACCAAACATTTGAATTGTTATTGTGGCCAGGAAACTGCTGGAAACAGCAACGTGATCTTTTTTTTATTTTTTTGTTTTTTAAGTTAATTTGATTTTCAGGAAAAAAGAAATCTGTTTGTTTACTGGAGAGAAACGAGGAAACCAAACTGGGAGAAAGAAATCCTAAACTCTTGGTCTTGAGGTGGTAAAAAGAATTAAATAAAATTCTGCATGTTTCTCACTTCTTCTTTCCTCGCCCGAGTTCTTGTTGTGATCTTGAAAAAACAGGTTGCAGATTCTGCAGGTTGCTGCTCTCCGACCCTGAAACCACCGTCTGTCCTCGGGCATTTGGACATTTTTGGCTACAGCAAGTTCAAGGTTTTTAACAGCAATCAGTAAAAAGATCTAACCACAATTACTGCAAAGGAACAGATCCCAGACGTTACAAAATAAGGTGTGACTATCTGAGATTTCAGCTATAGAGACAGACTGCTGAGGACACAGTGTCTGAACACAGCTGGAGAACTTTCCACAGCTCTGCCGCTCCTGATCTATTATGCAAAGATTAAAGATAAACTGTGATTGTACAGTAGATATCACACTATTACTTCACAGTGAAGAGGGGGATGAACAAATAGTCAAGTTCAAAAACAAGATATCCATCATTTGGAAATCATAACAGCATGTAGCTGATGAAATTATCCCTCTGCATTATATTACATAACATGTTTAATGATAAACTTTATGTAGCAAAACAAGTCGACGTCCAGCCAGCAGCATCGGCTTTCAGCTCTTAATATAAAGTAACTGTCACAAAAATCAACCCTCCGTGCACTGTACATAAATATAAGAGCATCAGCTGATGCATGACGCCTCACACAAGCAACAACAGTCATCTTAAGAGAGAAACACAGCAGGCTTTGTCAAAGGAAAGGCCAATCAGAGGACGGCTTTGTCTCGCTCTCTCTCTCCGTCCATCTTCCACCTCCAGGGTGGGCTGTCAGTTGCGTTGGTGTCGCTTTATACAAAATCTGCACAACAAAAACATTTGCTTTTCAGTTGCAACCACTCAAAGCCTCTAAATCCAACACGACAGACTTTTTCAAATAGCTGCCGTCTGGTTTGAGTGTTTGAACAAATGAGCGAGTAGAGTTTTGAGTTTTGTTTTATATACAAATCTCAGATTGTGTCTTTAAACGAACCAGTTGCAGAGGCAAACTGACATTTTAAGACTTTCTAAGTTCCAGTGAATGCACTCCGACAGAGAGCACTTTGCACAGCGCTCCAATATTTCACCAAAAATGTGAGCATGTCAGCTAGAATCTCTAAAAGCTCCAATGGATGATCTTGAATCAAACGGAGCTCTTTCCTGAAACTCTATCCACGCTTCAGCTCTGGACAGGCTTCAGGACTCCAGGTCAGAGAGGGTGGTGGGACGTCACTTCAGGATGCCAAGTCCAAAATCCTTTAAGTGACATAATAGCCCACACCGAGAGAGACACACAACTGTCTGACATGTTTTCCCATCATGCCTTGACAGCAAAGTACAGTTTCAGTCAAAAGTTCTCAGAACAACATCTAAACCAGACAAGACACAGTTTACTTAATGAGATTATTAAAGGTTGATCTCAATTTTTCAAATGCCAGCAGCCGATATTATTTTAATTAAAGACATTTCTGAGTAAGGTGAACAAAAGTTTCAAAATTCATTATTTCCTGCATGTCATTGCCCGATCTCTGTCTCTACCTGCATTCCTGTCACTCTTCAGCTGTCAGAAAAAAAAGGCCAAAAAAATCCTGCAATGACTCGAACAATCAAGAAATAATCATCAGGAGTCTGATCAAACCAGAGGCAATACTTTAAGTACTGTACGTCCTCAAACGACCGTTCTGCATCATCACACTTCCTGTCGATCCCTCGTGGTTTTTCACGGTGACTTTGTGTTCTCTGGCATTTTTAGAGCATGATAATCATTATAAGAAAAGTGCAACAAAACTGTACAAACGCAGCCATGATTAAAAACTCTTTGAACTTTGTAGAATCAATAGTTCTACTACAAATGACTTAAACAAAAGTTATTCCCGAGCCGTGTTACAAATGTTTCAATGCACAATAGCCAGCCCGTCCAATTAGGCACAGACGATGTCTTTGAAAGCAGCACGTCACACTTTAAATTGAGGCGTTAATTCTTGGCATTAATCTGTCCCTCGTGGCTTTTCCTATCTGCTCTGACACAGGCTCACAGCTGCCTCCCTGGGCTTTTTCTTTGAGGCATTTTTCTGATGGTGCAGATCATAATGAAGCCCTCTAATCTGCATCATACTGTCTGTGAACTAATAACAGAGCCAGAGCATTAGACACGCTGCTGTTTGATTTCACTGCGCCACGAGACAGACGGCGACGGCGTCTCTATCGACTGTCAGTCATCTGTCTCTGAGCCTTCTTCATGTCGCCGTTTCTGCTCTTTGAGGGAAGCATCTGGCTCCGCACTCGCATCCTCTCATGGCAACGATCCAAAACATTCCCACTTTGCAATGTTACATCGACGATGACATGACACCCGCCCTGCCAGGGACACCGGAGCCATAATAACAATAAAAACACCAGCGCTCCAGTTAATCGTAATCACAAATGGCATACAGGAATACACTCTCCATGATTACAAGAGGAAGTGACGTCAGTGGTCAATAAGGAAGCTGACGGCACAATTAAAGGGATCCACTCAGTTTGGCGACAGATAGTGACGAGTGGAAGGCCTCAAACAGCAACGAGCATCAACTACCATGAGTCATAAACAGCTTTTGCCTTTTAAATGTTGTTGGACAACATGTTGCACGACTGAAGCTCGGTGCAGAGAAGTAGACTATTTTATTTTCAGTTTTTAAGGAGTCATGCTGTCACATGAGATACTGGGATCACTTTACAGCGACTACAGTAGAGTAAACAGATCAGAAGATGTTTCACTTTATCCAAGAGAAGTCTGACTGGACAGATGATGTGGCAACCCATCAGAGAGATACTTTTACTTTTAGACACCGTGTCGGACTGGGATCCAAATATATAGTTTATAATATAAGATTATCCAGATTAACCGCTCGCCTTGCTTGGACAAAATCTAATCGACCTGGGATTGTTGAGAAGTCCATTCAAAGTTAAGCAACACCAATGCCGATCATACTTGTATTAGGTGCCACCTGTACCAAGCCACAGTTGGGCATATGTTTTGGGAATGGCCACCTTTGAAGCCTTCTCATCTATTTGGCATAAAACAACTGAAGCTGAATCCAATTACTGTTATTTTCCGGGTTCCTACTAAACGCATAGACATCACTACATCCTAAGGAAACCCCTGTTACTTCTACATGTATTTAATATTTGAATTTTCTCTCGTGTTTATTTGTCTTTTCCTCTTTACGTCGATTTCTTTTGTACTTTGAGTTGTCCGGGGAGGTGTGATAACGTCCAACGCCTTAGAGCCTAGAGCATCCGTGTACTACAGATGTTACTAGTGTTACTGTAGCATCCTACATCCCCAAAGACCTAAGACATGAGCCAGGATGAGTGAGTCATTGGCCTGATGTATGAGCAGACTTTCTGTGGATTATTATGCAAAAGAAAATCCCCACCCTCCAAAAAAAGGGTCTTATTTAGTTTCTGAGAAAATCCATTTATATGTATCCTAATGGTCGGCTGCTGGCTGGAAATAGGCAACCCATTTAGTAGACACTTTCCAGTGTGAATGGGTCAATTGTAATGCATATCAGCATGTGTCAATGGAGAGGGGAGGGCGGTGGGGGCTGCGTTCCATAGTTGCAGTTTCTTTCATGCACAGGCTGAAAACAAAGAGCAACACAAAGGAGTCTACCACCCTCGTGAACAGGATGTAGTCTGAAGCTCCATATCTCTCCCTGCGAGGACACATGGGAGTGACAAACACACACACGACTTCTTCCATGTGCATCGATGGGCTGATATCAAGCATTTCTGCCGGTCACTCAGATATAACAAGGGGGATGAGTCTGAGCAGAAGCAGCCGGTTCTTACAGGATATGAGAAGAGGTGCTGGGTTTTTATTGGGAGCAGAAGAGGTCAAGATCATCCAAGATTTAAAAGCTGGCTGTGATATCCTGCTCTGCAGCCCTCAGAGGAAAGATATGTTCTGTCCCCGGTATCTCTTCACTGTTTCCCTGGGAGAGTTTAAACCTACTTTCCTGCTGTTTTCACTAGTTTGCAGCTCTCATGATGGTGCCCTAATTCTCTCTTCTGGGTTGTATAAGCTTCAGCACTCACTCCATGTGTTGTTAAAGAGTTAAAGCCCTACAGCATCATGTCATGACACTATTCCTCCTATAAACACAAACCAATCAATGCATTATCATCCAGCTTCATCACCACATGTGCAAAAAAATGGATTTAAAGTCCAAACACTGAACATTTACTGTCTGATTTTTTACCGTCGACGTTCTCCCTGTCGCTGATGTGCTGCAGGTTGCATCCCGTCTCCTCTCTGCTCAGCTCCGACTCCTGGTGGTACGACTCCAGCCTGGAGTGCGCATTTCTGCGGAGCTTCGGGCTAGCAGATACGCAGCAAGAGGTCGTGCTGCCCATCTTTCAACCTTTACCAACCCCGCTGAGTTAGATGGATAGGTAGGATGCGTGTGTGTGTGTTAATCCTTAAGAGTTTTTAACGATGGGGTCACCAAACACCAAACACCACCACCGAGGCGAACCGGTCACCGTGGATCACCAGAGCGCATAAGGGTGCATCCGTGTAGCAGCGTCCCTGCGTCCTGTCAGTCGTCGGTGTCCACGGAGAGGCTGTCACAGAGGGATGGATATGTCACATCCACCGGTAATAGCTGATGTGAGGAACGGGCCGACATCGTGAAACAGGACGCATCCTCCACCGGGAAGAGATGAGCGGTGACGGCTCGGTGTGCGTGTGTGTGTGGATCGGTGTTGTGGCTGGCTGTCAGGGCGATAGACCGATAGGGAGGGCTGCAAATCCCGAGAAAAGGTTCCGGTTCAAGTGGGTGGTTACAAAAGAACAGAACAGAGACGACAGAGGAGGAGTGACAGAGCTGATCCGATGATTTATACATGATATGTATCGATCTCTTTGTTTTGATTTATTCTAATGCCGATAATATGTCCTGGCAACATACATTGCTGATTAGTCAGTTAATCGATTCTTGTCAATCAAATTGTGATTGACAATCAAATTGAAATATAATCTGTATTCATCATCAACTGTTAATTTTGATAATTAAACGATGTTAAAGGCCCCCTCCATCCTCAGGGTCTCTGTTAGAGACATTCAGGGTTATGTTAGAGGCTGAAGAGCTTAAATATAGAGTTAATTCATGTTTTGACAAAGGTTGATGACTATAGTCATCATGGAGAAATTGCTGAAGTCAAAGGTCAATGTTGAGGTCAGGAGTTTAGAAATTGTTCAGCAGCCTCTGATGTCTGATGCTGTTTTATTTATTGAATTAGAGACACTGTCAAAGTTGATCAGAAGTGCCTGAGTCGGTCTCACATTCTGCCCAACTCATCCTGGTGGATCGACTTTAAACCCCAAGATAACAGCACAAATACTACACGCCCAGAATGAGTCACAGAGAATGTCTTTACCCATGGAGGTGTTACTGTCAGCATGTTCTAGTCTGGAGACACAGATCATCAACAACAAGATATTTATTATGTCTAAGAAGGCAGCAACACCAGCCACCACAGTGTGGAGATAGACTTGCACCTACTGTTCCCAACCAAAGCCAAACAACTAATACTGCTAAAGACCTCAAGGTCCACACTGGACCTCGTGTAACCTAAGGATAGAACATTCCATAACAACTATAAAATAAAAAATATAATATAATAAATGGCAGTGACTTGTTTTGTTTCTACACTGTTTGAGGATTTTATGATTTTGTCTCGTTTAACATTTGTATCATGGTGACCCAGAGCTGCAACACAAAAAAACCTTCTGTGATCAGATGTATAAATGAAGCGTCCACACAAAAGAATCCAGATTTGAATTAAAGTCCTACAGAATCTTATTGTTTGTTCAGGTTTGCATAGATTTATGATCTGTGCTGAAAAAAGATTGTGAGAAAATGTTAAAATTCTGACATCTGCTGGCTGGTGTTGCATTTGTAAAGATATACAAGAGTAAAAAAAATCAGTAGAAATGCATCATGTCTCTAAAGGTTATATTATCATTAACTTTTAAACTTTTAAATGGCTTCTCCTTTAAAATACTGGCACTCAAAACCAGTGTGACGTGTCCTTAACACACATGTATTTACATTTGTTCTTTCACCAACATGAAGACATGAATCTGACACAGTTTGTGCACATGCAGGATTATTAAATATCTCTACCAGGGCGGGAAATCAAGGACAGATCATCCAAACTGTGTGAGAGCTTCTAACTACCTAACTAACTAAACACAATGAAGATCAGTTAGTTTCTCAGTCTCTGTCCAACACTTTCCACCAGTGTTGCTGCCATTTATTTGTCTGCAGCTAACTGAACTCCTCCTCCTGCAGTACTGCCCGCACCATCCATGTGCTTGGTTTTTGCATGTTATGGACACATGGTGTTCATTTCTGCACACACTTCAAAGGACAGACGTAATTATCCATTATGCTTATGCAAATGTATGCACGTATATCAGCACTGTTCGCCTCTTCGTGCTCTGGGTAACTTTGTGCTGCGAGAAGTCGCCAACTTTTTCTCTGATTATGAAAGCGGGTCATATTTTACGGAGAAAAGGTTCACACTGCTGCAAACAGTAGAAGAAGAGGAGGTTTTTAGGCATAGGCTGCAGGCGATTGTTGACGAGGAGTGAAGCTGGTGTCGTGCCAGAACCGGAGCTGGGGCATGTGAGCAATGCAACCTGGTTCCGAAGCCTCATGGACTTTGTGAAATAAGTCTGAAGGACAGACGCCGAGCTATGCTGCCTGCTGTTGGACTGTGACCTTGTTGATGTACAGGGAGAGTTCTTTAAGGCGATAAGGAGACAGCATGTAACATTTCACAGTGTCTAATTACTGTTTCTGTGTCTGGTGCAGTAGCGTGTGTTGAACAGCAGAGGTCCTCCTTGACTGCCACACTGAAGCACTGTTTATGTTGTCATGGTAGAAGGCCTTGTCTTAGCATTTCTAAGCTGTTGGTCTCTAGGTGGAAATTTCCACTCCAGCCACACTGGACCAAAGGCCACGAAGATGTGCGAAAGGCAACAGAATGAAATATTAAAGAGCCTCCCACTCTGCGGCTTTTCGCTTCTGGTTTAAGCCGGAGTGAAAGATGAATGAATGAATGTGAACACAGAGGTGGGATACATACTGACATACTGAAGATCCAAACGATCTAAAATCCTGAGTGTTTATTTGGAAATTTCATATTTGCTCAAATAAAATCAGTGTGTTGACGGTGAACAGTTCCCAAAATATTTTAAACTTCAAGCTAAATTTCTGGAGAACCAGAATGCTGAAGACCGATGCTCCAGTGTTGTGTGTGTGTGTGTGTGTGTGTGTGTGTGTGTGTGTGTGTGTGTGTGTGTGTGTGTGTGTGTGTGTGTGTGTGTGTGTGTGTGTGAGATTGAACCAGCATGATAAGTTTTATTTATGCAGAGAGGTCACATGCACTAAAGACAGAGACATACATGAAAAACACAATTATCTCCACTTTTATCAACAACATCCAGGTCAATGCTATATCATCAGGGGTTGCTATGGAAACCACTCTTTTCCATTTGCATCCCCCCATTTTTTTAAGTAATTTTATTGGACTTGCTGCTGAAATCTTTGCTGGATTCAGATTTGATTATTTTCACTTAACAAGTGACGAGTGTTGATTTGAATCAGGAACATTTACGCAGCCTGACGTGTTGGGAGCTTCTAAACACGTCATAGGATATTACAATATGAACAGCGAGATCTTAACAAACTAAGATAATAATTATGTACTTGGCACTTTGTTGGCAGAGAACCAGAATTAAGAAGAAGAAGGAGAAGATGAAATAAACTCTCAGCATCTTCCTACGCATTCATAAAACCGGCCTTCATCCCTGAACATTCGAATATGTAGATCCAGAACATATAACGGAAAAGAGAAACAGGTTCAGGTGCATGAGAGACTACATCTTCAGTATCACTCAGTAAAACAGACATCGAGCTGGGCTTCACCAACTTTTTCACTGATTATGAAAGTCTGTCATATTTGTGGAGGAAAATGTTCTGATGTCCTCTGATAGTTCCGTTTGTTAGCCAGGCTGCCTGGACTATGAGCTCCGAGCACCGGGCGAGTGGTTTTCAGGCGATTGTTGTTTGGGAGCGAAGCTGGTGTAGTGCCAGAACAGGAGCTGGGGCGAGTGAGCAATGTAACCTGGCTCAGCAGCCTCTATGGACTTAACGGCAGAGGTGTGGGACTGACTTTTAGTGGTTGGTGAAATAAAAGGCTGAAAGACAGACGCCGAGCTGGGCTGACTGCTGCTGGACTAGTCAGTAATATCAGCTGCTGTTGATGTTTGGCTGTCAGCTATGGACTCGCTAGTTTTGGATCATAAGTAATGTAAATGTGTAATGTAAAAATAGAGATATCTACAAAAAAGTGAGGCTTTTCAAAATAAAACTCTTCAAAATAAGAGCAAAAAGTACCAAATCTAAACTGGTCCTTCCAACACAGAACTCAATGACGGACGAGGTTTTGCAGGACAACCCTTCTGTTTAAACATCGCCGGCTGCAGGTGGCTCGAATCCTGAGGAGGAGGAAGTCACCATGAAGGACAGCGTGAGTCACAATCCATATCACATTTGAAAGTTTTATTATTAGATAAACAAAAATAGTTTTGGTTTTACAATTCAAACAAGGAAGTACACTAAGCAGAGATCACCTGGGAGAAAAAAAACTACGTGCAGAGAATTTCAGCTCAGTTGATGTGAGAGAAAAGTTTATTATCACCTCAATGACCATCTGTGAATACAAACCATAAGGGATCATTTTGAGATCATTCACACTGCTGTCATTGAGCTAAACAGTAGTTAAACACCTAACTGTTACTTAAAAAGCTTTGGCAGTCATAAGAGGTGTCGGGCATGTCGCATTAAGAAATGCTCTTTCTAATGTTTTCTCCTAAAATATATAATCAGTGGGACAAACTCAACAACAACTATATAAACAGAAAAAAAGCAAGAAAATCACCAGAAATATTAACACAAGATGATATATATTATCATTAAAACAAAATGTCATTACATTAAAAAAAAGAAAAGAAATTGGCATCACCCTTTAAACAGAGCATTTTAATATCTAGCCATAATCAGATACAGTTTTATACCACAGTGGATATCCATCATTCGAAACTAAACGCCGCGCGACGATAAAGCACGACAGTTATTCTCTAAGCTCCGAGTCGTCTTAAGATGTTTGCAAAAGTTTTCATGTCAAGCAACTGCTTCGTAGAATGTGTGTAAAGTGGTGGAGTGAAGTTCTGCAAATAATATTTATTATTAAGAGAATATAAACTCTGAGATCCACACGGACACTTTGGTACTTTCTGTGCTTTGCTGTGCTCGCTCACTTCAGATACTACAATCCACGTGAAAAATAAAAAAAGGCTTTTGGACTTTTTCTAACCAAGTTCAGCCGACGGCCACGCTATGTTGGCTTGAAATGCATATTGAAGTTCTGTGCTATGAGGATTTACATCTTGATTTCTTCTGGTTGACTTCTTTAAAAAAAACAAATCAAGAACTTCTACACAGACCGAGAACAAGTCGATGATATGGAGAGAGATCTTTTCGTGTGAAGGAATGCATGAAAACAAAAAGACGGCAGCGTTATGTGACACAGACGACATGATCAGGTAAACACGGTTGAGTTGTCTTGTTGCAGCTGCTGGTGGATCTGGAGCTTCGTGTGTCTGACCTCAGAGAAACTTGCTGGTAGGGAGACCCGGCTGACCCGCCGAGGCTTTTTCTTTTTTTCTTTCGTAATCTCTGTACTTGGGCGGCACATTTTCAGGAAGCACCTGTATTTCCTCTTCCTCTTCTCTAGCTGGCTCTCATTGGTTGTCTTTTTTCGCCTTGTGCACAAAAAAGCAACAGCAAGCATAGTGTGTGTGTGTGTGTGTGTGTGTGTGTGTGTGTGTGTGTGTGTGTGTGCGACACTTGGGGGTCTTCGCATGCAAAGAGCACAAGATAAGAACAAGAGCGAAACTGGCAAGCTCGAGCTGTTTCGATTTCCCTGGGAACGCTTTCTGAGCTGAGCGTAAACCAGGCCTGAGTGAGCAGAGAAACGACGACGGTCAAAGCAGTTTTTTTGTTCCAGAGTCTTTTCTTTTCTGTGTGTGTGTGTGTGTGTGTGTTTGCTGCAGCAGTTTGTAAAAACGACGCTGTCTTCAGCCCCGTGACCGCAAAACAGCCGCCGCTACTCCGCTTTGTGGCAGTAAATGTCCTTCAGTGCTTTCAGCTCTTCAATCAGGGTCTTGTTTTGGTTTTCCAACACGGCCACGCGGTTTTCCAGACATTTGACGTACTCCTTCTTTTTCCTGCGGCACTCGCGAGCTGCTTCCCTGGAGAGGAAAAGAAAGAGAGGGGGGAAAAAAATATGTTTGAGTCGCTTGATGAAAAATGTCATTTAGACTCCAGACAAAATGCTAAGCTACGTCCAAGAGAGCAGATGTTCTCACGGCTGTCAAGTTCACGTTTTATTGGTAAACCTGCTTCCAGAGAAACACTTGGACATCTATAAAAGCAGCACGCTGACCTTTGCACACTGCTTGTGACTTGTCGCATGAGAAAAACCAAAAAAGTGTCAAAGCCAATCCCAAAGACGGTTTCCACTACCACGGAGATCCGGTGGTTAGGTGGTTTATTGACTCGTTGTTTTACGGCCTCTTTTGGAAGCTTTAAGTATTCTGACATTTGAGTGACTGCATCGATGAATGGAAGCTTATTTTCTCTCCATACTCTTGTGACCCCACTCACTTTAAGAATGAACCTGGTTTATTTCTTTACATCTCGTTTGAGGGTGATTATTTGGAGGATGCACCGGCTCATACCTGTTCTTCATCAGTCGGACCTCCCTCTTGCGGGTGATCTCTTCCGCGTGCTGCGACGACGGGCTCTGCATGTTGCCCGGCGACGCCGCCATCACGATGCTCTGGGCCAGGCCCGAGTTGGGCGAACGCAGCTGGTAGGCGGGGATGTCTCCTGTGGCAGCTACAGGAGGGAGAGAAGATGGACAAGACAAACAGGTCAGGACTGCAAATCCGGCAACTTTCCCCAAAAATCATATTTCTTTTCATATTTTCCAGCTGTACTCAATCACACTCTGTTTCTTCAC
Source organism: Collichthys lucidus (assembly GCA_004119915.2). Lineage (NCBI taxonomy): Eukaryota > Metazoa > Chordata > Actinopteri > Sciaenidae > Collichthys > Collichthys lucidus. Next base: position 6,542,531 of record CM014089.1, read on the forward strand.
ATTTTCCTCCTTTCAAGTATTTCACCAGAGGATGTCGGACCAGCCAAGTGCGCTTATCCGCTCTCCTTCCTGCCTTAAAAGATGAATTTCCTGTCACCGTTACTGTCCTTGTGGACAGGTATTTGTTCTTAAATGACCCGGCTCTGTGTGTGTGGTCATTATGCAGGTGCACAGAGTGAGACGACAAAATTATTTTGCAGCAGTGAAACCTGCACTCAGTATGTTGCAATAATTTCTTCTTTTTACTTGATGCAGAAGCTTTTTTTAGTCTTAAGACTTACCCTGCAGTTCCTCTAACGGCCACTAGATGCTGGCTGAAAAACAAAACTTCTCTTTTGAAATATTCTTTCCTCTGAACATTAAGACACAGCACAACAAGGTGTAAAGAGTCAAGTTATTATATAGCACTAATTATTTCTGATCTAGAATTACTTAATTTGTTCACACATATTAGTAATTCATGTTATAGGATTAGTGTCAGGTGACTGTAACAGTAGAAAAGGCGTTTCTGACTCTTCTCGGTGAGGGAGGAGCCGCTGTTTCCAAATAATCAATGATTTCATCATATTAACGCTATCAGATTATCACATTTAAATATTATATGCACTATCATTAGTATACAAATGTCTGTCAAATGTTTATAGATAGTTAGATGTCATATAATATGTATATAGTTTAAAAAAAATGTTTTTATGTTCATGTCTGCGCCTACCTGTCATGCCCCTTGGCTTTTAAACTGTACTGTGTCTATACCTGTTTAGACACAATGAACTGGAGTCAAATTCCTTGTGTGCGTGTGTGTGTGTGTGTGTGTGTGTGTACACACCTGCCCAATAAAGCGATTGTGATTCTGATATATAGATTATATAACTGTGCAGCCTGGTTAGTTATTAGACCACGTTCAGCTGAATCTAAATGAGCCACTTGGGTTTAATGCCATTAAAATAAAACAATATGTTTTGTTTGTTTATTTGCAAATATTATGAACTCAAGAGAAGGAATTAGTGCTTTTCTAAGACGATCTGAACGAACTGTGCGCTGCTGATAACCGGCCGGTTTGTTGCATTTATCAGTAAAAGCTGTGACAGTGATCCTGGAGAAAGCAGCTTGCTCTGTGGATCTGCTTTTTAACCTGCTGTTTGTGTTGAGTCAACAGTTGCATGACTCAACTGTGAACTGCTCCGCCTGCCTGCCTGCCTGCCTGCCTGCCTGCATACCCACCGTCCCTCTGCATTTCAGTTTCTCTTCTGCACTTTGTTCCTGAGAACTTTCTATCTGCTAAATCCTCACACACACACACACACACACACACACTCATTCAAAATGAGGCACAGCAGGTCTTTACACACACACATAAACACACAGAGTCTCTCTCATTGTGATAACAGAGTGACTCGGGCTGTGCTGACGTCAGTGTGTGCGTCTCACTCGCCCGTTTTGCATTCTCTCTTCCCTGCCTGGCCTCTGTTCCAGGAAACCGGAGTGACGTCAAACAGACGACTATCTCACCCCCCCGTACCTCCCTCCTCCTCTCTCTCTCTCTCTCTCTCTCTCTGCCTTTCTGCCTGACAACCACTGGCGGTTCAGAGAGCAGACTTTGTGTACGTGTATTAGTGTGTATGTGTGTGTGTGTGTAACAGCGGGATACAGACGGTTGAACCAAACACAACTCTGAGCTGTCAGAGTTGCTTTTTCCTGTGTTGAAACGAGAAGGACAGCTGTCCAATCTGTGCCATGGATCTTCCTCAGTTTCACAACACAGGCAAGTTAAAGTCATTTTTAAAAAAGTGACACAGAATATTTCTCTGCAAGTAAAAAAAAAAATCATTTATTCCAACAGCTGGATAAATGAAATATCATGTTGTCACACTTCAACTCTGACTGACAGCACAGTGCAATACATGCATCTCTCCAAACAACAGATGCAGACTTGTAACATTTAAAATATGTGTAAGAGGAACTCTACCTGACTCAGTCTCATCCCCCGTTACAGCCATCTCCTGTTTCCAATAATCCAGCACCACGGTAGCACAGAACACCTCAGCACAGTGAAAACACTCTTCTACCTTCTCTTCCTTCTTTGCGTTGTACTAGAGTGTCTCTCCTTCTTCTTCTTCTTCTTCTTCGTCTCCTTCTCTCTCTCTCTCTCTGAATCAGAGTGGTCACCCGTCAACTTTGCAGCCCTATTACAATTACAGGCATTGACATCACAATGACATCACTCCTGCCCGCTGAAGTCAGTAAAACACCCTGGATTAAGAGTTCCTCCCCCTTCCCCTCCCTTCCCGTCCCTTCCCTCCCCCCCTAGCGGATCAGACGCTGAAATAGAGAAACACAATGTGAGCCGGGGCAGAGAGAGAGAGAGAGAGAGAGAGAGAGAGAGAGAGGAGGGGTGGTAGTGTGGAGAGAGAGGGGGGTTTTATTTTTAGCGCTAGTGACGCAACTAGAGAGACGCTCAACAAACAAGAGGATATTGTGTCCCAAGTGGCTGCCGTGCAAACTGTTGAGCACCCTGATTAGAGTTATTTTGTGTATACGTGTGTGTGTGTGTCTTAAGATGAGAGGAGTGGTGACGACAGATAGTTTTTTTTTTCACAACATGCTGTATGAAGTCAGCAGTATGACTTGTAGAGCTGACAGTTATTTAATTTATTTATTTTATTTTGTTATTAAGCTTGTGAATGGACTGAATTTGCTTAAAACACTTACTGTGAAAATCCTTCATCAATGCCAGTTTTTCTTTTTTTTTTTGGAATACGAACGTCAAATATTTAAGTAGTGGGACGAGTGAGACCGAACATACTTTAAATAAACACTGTACATGACAATGTTCATTTAAAAAAGAAAACTCGATTCTATGACGTCAATGAGCCGAATCCAACAAAAGTACAAAACTGATTTCCTTGAATGTCCCTTTGATGTTATTATAATGGAAGTGAAAAAGTCTTTGAGGTTTTCAACAGCAATTGTTATCTTAAAAAAAATAAATGTCAATGAGCCGACCACACAGTGTGTCATCACGTGTTTCCAGCATGAAAACAACAATTCCTATTGAGATGTGGAACTTTCCAGAGTATGGCTTTGACTTATTTATTATATATATATATATATATATACACACACAAATTCCCAAACATTTGACGTCATCCCGGACAGTGTCGAGTTGTTTTTACACCCTCTGCCGGCCTGTATAGTTTTGTTGTCCCCAGTGTCTGCTGCCTGACCTCGTTCTTATGAACCGCCGTCTTTGAAATGTTGAGGCTGGAAGCAGCCTGACGCTCGCTGCGTCTCTCTGCCAGCAAAGCCAGAATTGAACTTTTGGTCAGTTGTTATTTTTTGACTTTTGACGTAACTACTAGCTCTGTATTTAACCATCCAGCTGGCTCTAGTGGAAGCGGATAAAAACAGCCACAGCAGTAGTTTTTTATACTTTTACTTGTTGAATAAGATTTGGTTGATACCTCGTTAAGCAGAACGAGGCCTCCATGTGCATGACACTGGAATGGAACGGCTGCAGATTTAAGAAACATTTGGAGTGGTGTCTTAATTAAATAGGTTTTAATTAACTATGATGACTGTGATTATTCCCATCTAATTCTTAAAGCCGTGCAAACACACTGGTTTTCTGTTATTTTAATAAAAGCTTAATGCCAAACAAGCCACTACATATATACACAGTATATACACGTCTCAGCACCTATTGACTTTCCAGTTGGATCACTTGTTGAAGATCGTCATCATATGGAAACATGAGTGCATCCATAACAAACAGAAAAACAGTGTTTCCAGTCGAACGGTTGATTTTTTTGAAGTTATCGACAAATCTAAAACTCAGATGACAGCACAGGGGAAACCCGGGCTTTTAAAATTGGGGTTTCTTAAAATACTGACACTAGTCATGTGCCGCGTTCCACACTTGTCCGTGCTTTAATGCATTCTGCCTGCGTTTCAAGCAGCCGGGAGCTTTCATTCATTTTGTCACCATGCAAAAAGGGAAGTCAGAAAAGAGAACCTGCATAGCATGCATAGCTAACATTGCATGCAGGGAAACCTGCCTGAGGAATGCAGCCATGGTGTGCATGTTTGACATTTCATGATGCTACTCAGAGAAACTCAGAGCCACGACAGAAGACGACGTCGATACGGCCGCTTCTGCTTAACCGACTTGGATAGTTGACATAGTTATGTGTTCATACACTGAGCACACGCTGCTTCTTTAAAATCACTCTGTGCTGTAATTAAAGCTCTTCATGGTCTCTCTCAGGTAGATCAGCTTCCACTCCGCTCACACGTTTCCTTGTTCCCACCCCACAGCTGAGATCTGGGTGTTTACAGTGTGGGAGCAGAGTGCAGGAGCAGACAAGCCCGTTCACAGCGGGTCATGAAATACACACTGTATGAGGAAAGATTCTGTTGTTGACTGAAGCAATGTGACGTTCACCTTCACGTACAAATTGCAGAGCAGGGAAATTATTTGGTTCCGGAAACGCTTTGCTGTTCGATCTGTCTGGATCTGAAGGAACCAGTGACTATTCCCTGTGGGCACAGCTACTGTAGGAACTGTATTAAAAGCCATTATGATGTGGAGGATCATAAAAAAATGTAGGTAGACCTTCACACTGAGGCCTCAATGGCTGATTCAGAGGATGAAGACGGCTGATCACTGCCATGCTGGAGCTGAAGATGTGGCCTGTGATGTCTGCACAAATCTGAAAGCCCTGAAGGCCTGTGTGAAGCCTCACTATGAAGGCCTGTGTGAAGCCTCACTATGAAGGCCTGTGTGAAGCCTCACTATGAAGGCCTGTGCGAAACATCTCCAGCATCACTATGAAGACCCTACATTTATAAATTACGTCAACCTCATCAAGAAGCTCCAGGAGGACAAGGGTTTGGTCAGAGAGGGGTTTATATCCTGGATGAGCCCCCATTTATGTTATGACCAGATAAAGGGTAGATTTTAAAAGGTTATTTAATAAAATACTTTTGTTTAATAACCTTTAAAATCTGGTTTTATGTTACTTCCTTTCATACCCCTTTATCTGGTCGTAACATAAAGTGAAGAGAATGACAGTGAGAAGATCTTTATTGAGATAATTATGAGTATGATTGAGAAACGCAGCGATGGTGTAAAGAAGCAGATCAGATCCCAGCAGAAAACTGAAAGGAGTCAGGCCACAGAGCTCGACGACAAGGAAAGATGCAGAGGTGGAGCAGCTCCAACACCCGTCCTCTTCAGCACTTTCAAGATGTGGCGGAGGTAAGAGATCAACTTCATGGGATGGCCAAAGATCTGTGGCTCTGACCGAAGTGGACGTTTTCTCAGTAACTCCACAGCCCAAGACCAGAGCTGGAATTATTACAGTATTCATGTCACATCACACTGGATCAGGGAATTGTAACAAACGAAGAGGAACATAAATTATCTCTTTATTCTGATGATGTAATACTGTATTTGACAAAACCTGAATCAGTGAAGTCACATTTAAAGAGACAAATCTCCTTTATCCAGGGCATGCGGACACGCAGAAAAGTTGCAAGTTAAGTTGTGCTCAAGAAGCACACTTCCTCGAGACTTATCGTGTGAGTAGAAAGACCAACAAAAAGTTTCATTTCTTTTCACCGCCTGGGCCCGGCCGAGGAGCCCTTGAACCTGTGTGGCTGCCCATCACTCCACCATCTCTCAAAATGCATGTAAGAAAACTTGAGTGGAAAAAAATGAGGGTTTAATAAATAATAAATAATATAGCAAGAACTGGACTGAGCTACTGGTTGGAGAAATCTTCCCACAGACTGAAACCCTCGTGTGTGTGTGTGTGTGTGTGTGTGTGTGTGTGTGTGTTATGGAAATCCAGTGGACAGTGTGTGGCCGTCCTTGAAATGACGCCTTGAAACCACACAGTCCAAAAGGTCGCCTATTAGTCCGTAACAGCCTCACAGTCTCTGGCCTCACCTGCACTCTGATGATGCTGATGGTGATAACAGAGCACATCCCTGAGTCACTGGTGAGTAAGCCCTGCTTCCACTTTCACAATTCAAGACATTTGACACCTGTGCTTTGGTCTTTAGTCCACAAGGCTGTGTTGTGTTTAATATTTTCACACATTCTTCAGCATTTTGTCGTCCTCGTCTAAATCCTGATCATACTGACGTTTATTCCCAGCCTTACAGCTAATGAGCTGGCCCCAGGATGAACCAAAATTGTGGATGTACAACACTTTCTTCTGGGTCTTAATCCCATGAGTTCAATTGTGTTAAATTAAATTGTCATTTTAGTTGCTATTTATGCTGAGTCACTGTAGAAATTAATGTTATTCCTAGTGTGCTGTGAGGAAATTGTGTTTTAGCAACGCATATAGCAACTGTTTCACAAGTATGCATGCATGCAATTTCACCAAAAACCCAGTTGCACCCTACCTTGGATGAGCACCTGCCCTCCCTGGATGAAGTATTGCTGCGAGGAGTCTCCGGGTTGCCCCGCACACTGTAGGATCGCGGCTCCAGGCTGCGGGGTGGGAGAGCTGGCCACCGCCAGGGTCTGTGAGCCCTGAAGGACTTCAGCTCCGGAGCCGGTCAACTGGATGGCTCTCCCCTGAGTGAACGCAACTGTGGGGTCAAAGTACAGTCATGACTCGGCTGCAGCCTCAAGTGAGACAGATAAGCAAATTGGGAGACATGGGACATTTGTCGTGTCACGTAGCTGCGAAACCATCTCGTGAAACCCTCAGGTGAAACAATGAGACAGTCTAATATATTTATAAGAAAATCAACAAACAGTATACAAGAGAATACATAAAAACTTGAAGAGAGGACTACAACTCCCATGGAGCTTTGTGTATTATGTCATATATTTCACCGTTTCCTCTCCAGTCGTTTAAAATGATGTTCCTGTGCAGCAACAATGATGCCATTTATTGCTCCTGAGTGACTCATCAGCAAGATTTCTCAATGTGCTCCAGCTTGGATTTGTGCTTCTGTTTGTACTCTATGTTCTCCATGGCAACGGCACTAGAGCACCCGGGCACGTCATTTAAGTGATGCTGCAAACATGCCGTATGATATATTTATGTGAGAAATGTGTACGTGGAATCACAGGAGATTAAATATTTACGTTGAGGCTGGTTCGAGTTCAGCTAACACGCCTGTTGGAGTGTGTACTGACTGTATTGTCCTGAGCTGGTCTGGTAGATAGAGGTCGGCACTGATGCCGAGGCCGCGCTGGACGCCGTCGCCGCCGCCTCCTCCTCCGTCTTCTCTTCATCGATTTTAGGAACTGCCGTTGAATCCGTTGAAAGCTCGGTGAGTATTTTTCTGGGTAGAAAGATAATTCCATAAACTAAGATAGACTTCACACACCATATTCTTCTTCTTATTGTTTTTTTTTTTTTTTAAATCACGGCCTTGACGTCTTCTCACCGATAAGATGGACGCCTGGAGAGAATCCACGGCCCCTTCTGGGTGTCCGTGACGGGAGCGTCGTCGTCCAGCTCCGCCACAGTGGCAATCTGTAGAAAACACAAATAGTATTAGTAAATGGTGAGTGATCCACAGTGTTTGTTTTGTTTTTTCATTTTAATTTGGCATCATCTTCGCTTCCTGCACACAGGCCTATGGGTAAACTGGGAGCTGTTTGCTCGACGGACGTCAAAGCAGCATTTTATTTTTAATCTTTCCAACCCATCACGTGTCTCCACAGTGTTCCATATAATGTGTGATTATTTGTGAATGTTTGAGTTCACCCCCCCCCCTTTTTTTTCCAAGCATGATTTACAGGGAGAATAAACTGGTTTACACTCTGACCTGTCGAATGACAACAAACAAACATAAATCCGTCCTTGTCGTGCGTGTGTGTCATCAATCAACAGGCTTTTATGACTCACGCCGGTGCGCAATGGTTTGTGTGTTAACACAACACAAAGGCTGCCCTGACACTGTTGGAGGATAACGTCTGCGCCGCACACAAAAGGATAAGTCTGATTTATGCCAGGTTAAACAGGGGTGTGTCCACGTCCATTTATTTAGAAATGTGGGAGAGGAAGTTGGGTCTGTGCTTTTTTAGGTTCAGTGAAGTCGCACAATGGCTGCGTGTCTGCTGAAGTTTGAATTGTGTTTCCAGAATCTGTTTAATTCTGCGACGGTGTAATAATTACGGTGAAATTTCAGCCACAATAAAGTCAGAATATTAACGCTGATATTGTTGCGACGCACCGATAACGCAGAACACTTTGAAACCAGGTTAACAAACCACACCGTGGTTCATATCTGCTGCTGAGCTACGCATTTCACGCGTTTCATCTCTTTCCTGACTGGTTCCTCGTAAAAAAAGGTGCTTATCGCGAAACTGCGACGTAATCTGTGCCCTGCAAATGAAGCTGCACATGAAAATCTGCTGCAAGATGTGAACTGATAAAAAAAATAGGGGTGTGATATTTCATTTCCCATCCATAAACTGCTGAAACATCTGCACGTCTTGCACCACATTATTCGGTGATTGACGTGTGGACGCAGTTCGTCCTGCCCAGACACAACAACATGCTCCTCAGCGTGAAGGTTAGACTGATGAGCTTAAACCGCCTCGCCTCCTCCTACTCACATCAATCCTATTAACAGACACACTGAGACTGCATGCACTGCTCCACAGTAGTTTTTACACATAAGTCCTGGTTCACTAGCACACTAACTCTGACATCGCTACTTCTGCAACACTGTGCTGCACTGTTTTCACTTTTTGTTCACAACACATTTACTTGGAGAAATGACTTAAGACTTCACTTAATACCTGACTGCAAACTCGCACTGACAGATGTGACTTGAAAGACTTGAGCAGGACTTGAGTTTTGCTCTGACACACTGGTGATCTCGGACGCGAATACACGTGGCCGAGATGAGCTTCCTTCGCAGGGTGGCTGGGCTCTCCCTTATGGCGCTTCTCCACTGGCTGGTACCAGCTTGACTCGGTTCGACTCTACTCGACTCGACACGGTTTGGTTTGGGAGCTACCGTTCTCCACTACAAAATAGTTGAGGTACCAGTTGCTATGGTGACCGGAACACACACACAGGAAGTATCTGACTTTAACGCGCGCGCAGAGAGGAGAGCACTAGATGTTTATATGTTTAAGAGAAAGATGGACGAAAGTATTATATTTCTGATTCTTGGCCTTTGGCTGTTTGCCACATTTCAACGGCAAGTGGCTTATCGAGCAAGGCTGAAAGCAGCAAGGCGGCGGACCGCAGAAAAAAGACGAAGAGTTTGGGAGGTCGTTTTATCGTGTGAGGGAGTGACTCGGAAGCAACACTTGGCAATAATGACTACGTCACCATTTAGTATCGGCTCAGCCCGTTTGGAACCTCGGCAAAGGTGGTACTAGAAATGGTACCGGGTAGTTTTAGTAGTGGAAAAGCAAAAAAGCCGAGTAGAGTCGAACCGAGTCGAGCTGGTACCAGCCAGTGGAGAAGCGCCATTAGATATAGGGTGAGAAGCTCGGCCATCCGCGAGGAGCTCAGAGTAGAGCCGCTGCTCCTCCGCATCGAGAGGAACCAGTTGAGGTGGCTCGGGCATCTTGTGAGGATGCCTCCTGGACGTCTCCCTGGTGAGATGTTCCGGGCACGTCCCTACGGGAGGCGGCCCCGGGGAAGACCCAGGACACGCTGGAGAGACTATGCCTCTCGGCTGGCCTGGGAACGCCTAGGGGTCCCCCCCGGGAGAGCTGGACGAAGTAACTGGGGAGAGGGAAGTCTGGGCCTCCCTGCTGAAGCTGCTGCCCCCGCGACCCAACTAACAGAAAAGCGGGAGAAGATGGACATTGGGGATTTCGACATGGACTTGAGACTCCACTTGGAGTTGTCTTGATTGACTTGAGACTTGCTCCTAAAGATGTGACTTGAGAAGGGATCTGAAGGGACTTGAACACCGAAGGACTGCAGTATCTTGCTGGCTGATAATGATATTTTGATATTGCATGCTCTCACCTGGACACTCTGTATGACAGAGGTCTGCGGGGCCTGGATGACCCCTTGGACCTGCAGCATTTGACCGCTGGACATAGTGACGACAGTCACACCGGGAGATTCTGCTTCTGCCACCGACACCTGCAGGTACGGATCGAGTCACTCAACAATCCACAAACATCTGAGTGATGTAGTGACCTCCCTTCTTTATAACAAGTACCTGAGGAGATGGACTGCCTTCGCTGTGGTCCTCCTCTCCATCTGTCAGCGAGTCATTTAAACTGTCGTCCATCTGAGGCGAGGCAGACGGATCCATTCCTGTCAGCCACCTAGACAGACAGACAGACAGCCACACATATTATTCATAATAATGCAGAGGCCTGTTTATCAGATCATAAACAAATGACGCCTCTTCATGAGATACCAAACTTGTTTCTCTTCATGGATCTGATAAGGTGGATTATCCTGACACATCCCTACACGATGAACCTTTTTTACACCTGCAATAAAACTGGGATTTCTTCATTTCCGAGCTGTTTATTGAATAATGGCATGTGTTACTGTCACGCTGACTGAACGTTGTCGACGCCCCAATGTGAAAGTAAAAGTCAGGAAACTGAATAACTGTCGCTATAATCTTTGGATCTTAAACACCATTTAAAGACACAAAACTAATATATTCGATTTATATGATGACACTGTTTATGCCTGTTGCAGCTCTGATATTTCAAACACGGGACTCTACCCAGAGAGTCAGAAAGTGTCACTGCAGTGCAGATATGAAACCACAGAGGTTATGATGAAACTAAAGCATGATTCGTCTTGGAAATACCCACGCGTGTCCGAGGAACTGTTACAAAAGTCGACAACAATAAACCTGTAAACGTAACACATTTTTCTTTATTATTATTGGTGTTCAGGTCACATAAACTGCACTTTAATATTTGATGTTTTTTCATGTTTTTGTCATATTATTATGAAAATAAAGCTTTTATTTTGAAAGGTATAGCATGCATTTATGAATGAAGGCAGTGCACATGTATGAGGCATATGGAACAATAATGGAAGCGTTGATATTTTTCATATTTGTGACATTTGTTTGTGTTTTATTTTGAAGTGACCTCCCTTACGTCACGCTTGTTTTGCAGGCTGCTGCACGGTAACCGGACAGAAAGCAAACCGGGAGAACGTTTCCATCCTCCATGTTGATCAGCTTAATTAAAAAAATTAAAAAGCAGCAAAGTTTTTTTAAATGCAAAGTTTCGCAGCCGCAGACGAGTTTGCACATTTCTGCTTCGACTCTGCCCCGAGCGACAAAAAAAAAGGTGACAGCTTTGCGGTGACTTACCGAAGTTTTTTTTTTTTTACGTAGTCTGACTCGTCACTAATTACAGCACGGGGTGCACGGCCTGTGCCTCCGCTCACGTAGGTTCACGTCAGCGCTGATGATGATGATGCTGTGCCGAAAATGTCGACCGACGGGTCGGCTTCACGTCCGAAGAGTGCGGGGGCGAAGCGAGAGCGTTCACCGCCGAGCCGCTTCCGCGTCGGTTTCAGGGAGTGGACGAGGATTAATGCAGAGTTTCTATAAATGAAACAGATTTATTGATTCATAGCACAGAATATATTTAATTTATCAATAATTTATTGAAATATAACAATTTAAAGAGCTTTCCTGGCTTCAATAATAAAGTTTAACTGCAAAATTTGAGATTATATGTTAAAAAAAACCCAACTAAATATTTAAATTTATTAAAAAATATAAAATATGGTTTATAAAATGAAGTGATAGCACGTTAAATTAATGTCATATAACGTGTTTAGGATGTTTTATAGTTAATACAGGAGCAAACTGCGTGTCAGTTTAATATTTTATATTTTTAATATTTATTTCACATTTTATATTCTCTAAATTAAATAGCAGATGTCGTTCAACTGTCAATTTTCGCATTTATTTATTTTATTTTATATATTTTTTTTCGGTGTTTTTCTATGGTTGTTTACACGTTTTGCAGATCAGAGTCATGCTGCCATCTACTGGCTGAATAATCCAGATGAATTTATTTATTTGTAACATTCAGGCCAGTGTTACGTTTTATTTTAAGTATGTGAAAGTGAAATACAGTGGTTGGTTTAAAGAGCTTTCCTGGCATGTTTCTGCTTCAATAATAAAGTTTAACTGCAAAATTTGAGTTTATCTGTTTAAAAAACCCGAAATATTTCAATTTATTAAAAATATATAAAATATGGTTCATAAAATGAAGTGATATCACGTTAAATTAATGTTATATAACGTGTTTATAAAGTGGAAATTAGGATGTTTTATAGCTAATACAGGAGCAAAGTGGGTGTCAGTTTAAGATTTTATATTTTTATTTTTTTTCAGATTTTATATCCTCTAAATTAAATGTCGTTCAACTGTCAATTTTCGCATTTATTTCAGTGTTTTTCTATGGTTGTTTACACGTTTTGCAGATCAGAGTCATGCTGCCATCTACTGGCTGAATAAGCCAGATGAATTTATTTATTTGTAACATTCAGGCCAGTGTTACATTTTATTTTAAAGTACGTGAAAGTGAAATACATATCTGTCTCAGTGACAGCATGCAGGGTCACATGCATATTTATAATGTGGCATTAACAAAGAGCACTGGGTCTTTGCTACACTGTGTCTGTTGGTAATAAACCAGTATCAGTTCCCTTTTTACCTGTTTTAGAAAACAATACAAGGAAAATATATACAATATCTAAATATAATGTTACTTGTCATATATTGTCTTGGTTTGTTTCATCGAGGCTTTAACCCAGAAATGACTCTACATGTTCATAAAAACATTCAAAGCTTCAATTAACAACAAAAAATTACTTCAAAACAAAGAATTACAAAATCAATTCAAGATATTTTGTTTTAATGGATAAAACTGCATTGTAAAAACATCCTAAACGTCTTTGCATTGTTGTATCATTTCATTCTGATGTTAAGGTGCGTACTGTGCTGTAGAAACTGTCCTGTACTCGCTGAAATTCCTTTATTTAGATCTGACTCTGGCTGACCCCGGAGCCGCCATCTGTCCTCCGGCGTGCCAGAAGAGGTCGTACTGTTCAAACACCGGCCCTGCTGTTATCAAAGAGCACTGGCCTGCGTGGCCAAGTCCCTCCTGTAATCTCTGAACAGTGTGACGCAGAAAAAAAAGAGAAAAGCACCTCATTCAACTGAATGAGGTGCTTGTGAGTGCTCATGAATGGTGCATAAATATATTATGCAAATGTTGAAAATCATCACACTGCCTCTGGTTTCGGAGACAAAAATGTTCTTTTAACTGTATCAGCCTCCACAACACTTCCTCCTCTAATTTCTCTGTCAGTTGCATTCAGCATTTCATAAAGCTCTACGTCACTTATCCTGGCCTGTGTCTCCCCCTCTCGCCTCACTGCTTACCCTCTGGTCTTTTCATCCTCCTCCTTCATCTTCCTTGGTCTGTCCTGTGGTCAGACGATGGAGGGTCCAGATGGTCAAGTACCAGCAGCAGAAGGGGGAACCCTCGGGGGGGAACAGCGGGGGAGCCAAACATGACCCAGGCCAGACAGCTCTTTAGCACAAAATTAGCCCGGGATGAACGCGTAACACAATTACATGCTGTTAATGCCATCAAAGAGGTATCTGGGCGTCCGTTGAGGCCTTTGCAGCTTAACTGGGCCTAATTAGGAACATTTCACGGTTCCTCTCTGACCAGTTGAGGTTTCAAATGTCACTTTCTTTTGTTACCTACATAAAATCATAAAAGCATGAGTTAAAACTGATGCTATTACTAAAGACAACCCTGCACAATATAACAAGGTGACTGCTGTTCTCGCAGTTTGATGAGGAGATCAACAGTGATGAAGTCTGCAGTAGTAAATGCTGCACACACACACACACACACAGGGGTTGTAGGCTGGCGTCCCTCAGGGCTCCTGTCTCAGATACACAAAGTGTTTGTTGTGTCACACCTTCCACACAGATGAACACATCTCACATGACTCCCCCTGTGTTAAATGTCACTGCTTTGCTCCACACAAACTATATTATATTGTCCAATATGAACAGACATTATTACAAACATACATGCAGGATTATTAAATTGTTAATTAATTTGACAGGCAGCAGTTATATTAATTTAATATTTCTACTCTTTCTGCATACACACACACACACACACACACACACACACACACACACACACACACACACACACGCACACACAGACACACACACACACACTCTGCCTTCATTAGTAACTGTTCACTGCTCACCACAAGAGGTCACCACTGATTCAAATATGAGGCTTTGTCACACACAAATATCCCGTCTGACAGGTGGACGTTTATATTTACCTGTTAGTTATTTAGCTGGTGCCTTAAATTAGATACACAGAGAACAATGTCTACAATAAAAATGAACATTTTCGCTCTTATATTAATTCATTAGCTGATTTTCTGACGCCTATCTGTGTCTTTTTTTTCTTCTTTTGGATGTAACTACTGTTTTTTTACACAGTTAAGTTGACAGAAAAATAATAAATCGCATGCATACTTGATAAATAATTGAAAGACTATCATTAGAATTTATTGTGAAAACAATAAAATAAAAGTATTAGAGCTTATTTTGCTTGCACAGATGAATCATTTTGTATTTGGTCTCACTTCAAGTGGACGTTTTCTCATCTTGATATAAAGCAGGCATGTCCAAAGTCCGGCCCGCGACCATAAATAAATTATTTATGGCCTGATTATTTATGACCTGCTAGGATTGTCTGATACCGTATGGCTGGAATATTAACTTTAAGCATTTGAACCTTTAAGAACATAACTGCTGAGTTATATATCTGTAGATGTGACACAAATTATGACTTTCTGAATGATTTTGTGAAAGAGAAGAGACAGAGTGACTCGTTTTGGACATCCCTGATGTAAAGCATTTAATAAATCATGTCTCTGAGGACTTTCTACTAAACACCGCTGCTGTGAAACAATCAGTAACGATGGTAAGGTGGTTTTGACCTTTGACCTCACTCCTTCACTTCACTGCTGCTTGTAAAACTGAACCACACTCTAACTGTCTGTTTGTAGCTCTGTGCCAAACCATCTGCCAAATGTCTCAAAAAGTAAAGTCTGTTAAAATTCTCCGACACCAACAATAGTCCCTATTTAGTATTTTCATTCATCCCACCGGTGTGATTGCACATTTCTTCCGTGTTACCTTTTGTGAAAACAAGCTGAGGCTGTTTGAATCCGTGGTGACAGCTGCTGGGGGCTGTGGTCGCTGGCCTGTGAGCTCCAGCTGTGTTAAGAGTTAAAATAGTCTCCCAGCTGCATGCTGGCACTGAATGGTGAAGCGATCGGCTTTAACCGGTGTCCATGTAAACCACACACACGCACACACACACACACTTTCCACATAGTTGAGATTCAGTGGTTCTCACTGAGCCTCATGTTGCACCCCTTTGTGGCCCTAATGGTCATTATAGCCTACGCTGTTCAGTCAGGTGTGATTCAGGAGGCTCTATTTACAGAACATGGCAGAGATGGAATATACTATTAATAACTACGGTTTTCTTTGGCGTATAATCGCCTGAAAATAAGATTAGAGTTACCTTAGAATGATCCTTTTATATCTACAGACACTGTGGGTCCTCTTCCTCCTGAATCCGCCACGTTAAACCAACATGTTTCTACAGTAGCCTGGAACAGGTTACAGGGTCAGCAGCCTCTAACCCTTAAAGCAAAACACTGGCTACTGGCTACAGAGGAAAAAAACACTGCTAGATGCCATGAACTCCTACACATTGATCCTTTAAAGGTCCAGTGTGTAGGATGTAGAGGACCTACGGTGTATGTATATAAATAAAAAACTCATTCTAAGTTAACAAAAACATATGTTTTCTTCTTTTTGGGTGTTTATACACTAATAAAAACATATTCTAGTCAATTGCTGCCATATTCTATAAATAAAAGATGACTTCCTGCCTCAGGTGGAGTTTTTTTTATTTATTTCTTATAGTAGTCTGGTCTCTTTGGAGCAGGCATGTGGTTTATGTATCGGGGCAGCTGTTCCTAAAAGCTCCCCACATGGATCTGGACTGCTTTTCATTTTAGGGTTTGGTTCAGTTTCAGATTCGGGTGGAGCGATGGACCGAAATAGGAAAAAAGGAGGTGGTGCACAAGAAGCCCCCGCAGGGCCCTTTTAAACAAGTTATGACGTATCATTAAGTGCAGCAATAAAACAATATGTGTATGAATCATCGCTCAGCACTATGGAGGAAATATGCACACTCATGGTGACCCGGACTGCTTGAGCAATCCTAATCTCTGCCTAATCCTAGTTCAAGTGTTAAATCTGAACCCCAACATTAAGCATAATGACGTCACTTCAGAGGATTTTACTCAACTTTCTAGTCTTGTGAGGACAAATCTATGGAGTGCAGTCAGTGTATTGATTTCAATTTCATTTTAACCACTGACGTCCTCTGTTTCAGGGCAACATGCCTCCCTGCGTGCCAAACATTACCCATCCTGACCACAGCCGGGGTGGGTGGAGGTGGGTGGAGGGGGGAGAGACTGTAACTGTGGCCTTCCCTGCTCCTCTGATGCCTTCAGTGTCAGCTCGTAAACTCCAGCTTTCAAAGGTTAGAAGTCCCAGGTGTGATTCTTCTCACTTTTGCATAGGGATGTTTCTTTTGTTGTTGTTGACAGACATTCAAAGAACTCAGGAGAGGGATGGAAAAGTTGTGCCAGCTTCACAAGTGACTGTTTCATACTATACTATATATACTATACAAGGCTATGTAGCATAGTGTGGAGTGCACTCAACCTGGTTTTAGTTTTCACATACAAGACTACAACACTACTTAATACCTGTATCACTGGTAAACAACCGATCACTGTGTTAGTGTTTAGTTTCTCTGTTCTGGGAACATTAACCTGTCTGCAGTCACTTTATTCTGTTTAAATTAACTCTATGTGCACGTCACTTTACCCCTACTATCAACATTTAAATTACTGTAGTATGTCCTATTCATATAGTATGTCATACATGTAAAGCGACACTTCGGTACTTGTATATATGTATAGAACATTTTTCATATTGCATTTAAGTATATCTGAGATTTTTCATGATTTATTTTAGTAATTTTGATACTTTTCATGTTCTATTTAAGTTTATTTTATATTTTTCATCTTCTATTTAAGTATATTTTATATTTTTCATCTTCTATTTAAGTATATTTTATATTTTTCATCTTCTATTTAAGTATATTTTATATTTTTCATCTTCTATTTAAGTATATTTTATATTTTTTATCTTCTATTTAAGTAGATTTTAGATTTTTTATGTTCTGTTCAAGTATATTTTATATTTTTCACGTTCTTTTAAAGTATATTTTATATTTTTCATGTTCTTTTAAAGTATATTTTATATTTTCTAAGTTCTTTTAAAGTATATTTTATATTTTTTATGTTCTTTTAAAGTATATTTTATATTTTACTGGTTCTATTTAAGTATATTTTATATTTTTCATGTTCTTTTAAAGTATATTTTATATTTTTCATGTTCTATTTAAGCATATTTATATTTTTTTAAGTTCTTTTAAAGTATATTTTATATTTTTCATGTTCTTTTAAAGTATATTTTATATTTTTCAGGTTCTATTTAAGTATATTTTATATTTTTCATGTTCTTTTAAAGTATATTTTATATTTTTCAGGTTCTAGTTAAGTATATTTTATATTTTTCATGTTCTTTTAAAGTATATATTATATTTTTCAGGTTCTATTTAAGTATATTTTATATTTTTCATGTTCTTTTAAAGTATATTTTATATTTGTCATGTTCTATTTAAGTATATTTATATATTTTTAAGTTCTTTTAATGTATATTTTATATTTTTCATGTTCTATTTAGGTATATTTATATATTTTTAAGTTCTTTTAAAGTATATTTTATATTTTTCAAGTTCTTTTAAAGTATATTTTTCATGTTTTTTTTGTATTTCTTTTTTTTGTATTTTATTCTTTCTTACCTATTATTGTATTTGACTTCTTTAGCTTCTTTTTATTCTCGTGTGTGGTGCTGTTACACTGTTCTTAGACTGTTATTGTGTGTTAACTTGCATGTGATAACCTGAAACTAATGATATGGTTTAAGGTAATTAAAAAAACATGATTAGTGATTAATGAAAACACACTTCCACCGCTGATCAGATTTTTAATCATTCTTCTTCAACATTGAAATGTTGGAATCTTCCAACATCCCCTGAACGCAGCACGTGACCGAGCATTAGCTCACACACACACACACACACACACACACACACACACACACACACACACACACACACACAGATAAACAGGTGGTCTGGTCTGCAAACACAGGAAACAATGTCGGAGCAGCGGACGGACCTTTAGCGGCTCTCCTGTGCAGGAATACCGGGAACAAACAAACAAACAACTCCATGCTCCTTTTGGATCTCCACACGGATTTCTCCTCCTCCTCCTCCTCTTCCTCCTCCACCACCACCACCTCCTCCTCCTCCTCCTCCGCCGCCTCTGCTCGGTTTCTCTCCCGCTCCCGGAGCTCGGGCTCTCGGATACTACAGCCATGAAAGTGACGGTGTGTTTCGGAAGGACGCGGGTGGTGGTGCCGTGCGGGGACGGGAACATTAAGGTGCACACGCTGATCCAGCAGGCTGTCATGCGGTACAAGAAGGCCATAGCAAAGGTAAGTTTCTCCGTCTTTTGTTTTCCTGGAAACAATGTTGCGGCGTCCTGAGGCGCACTCAACATGGCGCTAACTTGAAATAAACGCAAAGCAGAGGAGGAGGTGGTGGAGGAGGAGGACCGGGGGGTTGTGCTCGCTCCTGCTCGGTCTCCAGGCTTCACATGTGCGGGGTTTCTCCGCCGTGTGTCCGCCTCGCTTTCCAAAGAAAGCACCGCCATTGTGGCTCTTGTGTTTGCAAAACTTCCTCCGGGATTTGTGGCTGCGCCTCCCCCGGACAGAGTGCACCGTGGCTCGGACACGTTTGTGCACAGTGCTCGGTGACTCTCTCGTGCAAAAGTTGCCAACACACGCCGACTGTAGTTAGCCCAAGCCGGGGTTTGCAAGAAGGGAAAAGTAGGGTTGTGATGCGTTCAGGCTCCAGCGCCACAGCAGTGTAATTCTGTTTTGAGGTGAAGTTTCAGACAGATAATGATGAGTTCAAATGCAACAGGAGCTTTTTAAAAAATAAGTTATGTTGCATGTATTGTGTTGGATTAAATGCACCAGGCCCTGCAGGAGGAGAAGGAGGGAAAGTGCCAAAGCTCCCCAGCTGACTGCTGGAGGTAGAAGGAGGTGGAAGGAGGTGGAGGCGCATAAATCTTGAACCTAAAGACTAACTTGCAGCATGATGTTGAGGTAGCTGCAGATAACCTTTGAGCTGCAGCTCGGCGCTTTACCTGCAAGGTTAGATCAGATTAGAGTCTGTTATATATATCTTCCTGCTTAATGAAATGCATCAAGTTTTTGCAAATCTCCTGCACGTGTAAACACCTACGATCACTCCATTATAATCCAAGTTTACATAACTCTCCAGACTTTGAATCGATGCCCGTTATCCATCTGTTTTATACAAATACGTTACCACAGCTGCATGAATAATGAACGCTTTGCCCTTCCCCGTGTGCTAACTTTAGGCCGCCTCTTTTTGTTGTAATGATCGTGACCTAGAAGTCATACTGTATCCTCCTCTGTCCTCCTGAATAATTAAGCGAGAGCAGCAGATGGAGGAGCGCAGGTGAACGTGAAGAGAAGGTGCCAACTCTTTGACTTCATATAGAAAGACACGCAGATTTAAAGCCGAGGTCATGCAGATACTGTGACGTGCTTTCATGAACCTGGAACATTCGTATCATTGTCACTTTGTTTTCCCTCAAGTCGTACAAGTATGAAAAGTCGTACATCACGTCTGTCTTATTCAAAGTGCCTGGAGTGTAACAGAGATTTTCACTTTGGCTTTTCCAGGTTTTAAACATGCTGCAGAGGCGAGGATTAGAATTGTATATCTATCTATATATGTCATATTTGCAGGACGGTGAAAGAGTGACTCACCTAAATCCTGTGAAACCTCCTCCTTGTGAATGACATGACAGTATAATTATATAACTGGGGTCAGGGCGGGATGATGTGGAGATAAATGGTGACATATTTCATCTTCGGGGAATTCGTCTGTTGATCGGATATCCAGGTAGATATTAGAAAGTCAGATATTGTGATATTATATAACACATAGCTTGATCTTAATTTGCTTTTATCTTTTGTAGTTTGTATTTAACGTGAAGGCAGATTTTATGTGTGAAACTTTATAGGCAATAAAAACCTAAAACCTGTTTTTAAAAGGAACTCGCAGCGTAAGTTTGTTTTAAAGTTTCAACTATTAAGTTTGGACAGTCGAATACTTTAATTACCTACGTTACACAGTCGTGAATGTTTTTCAAGAGTTTAAAAATGTTTTAAGATTAAAATGACCAAATTTAATTATTGATATTGATATTATTGATATTCTAGTATAGTATCACAATATGTATATTAGATTTATTTATTCCCCATTGGAGTTTGTGAGGGTGCTTCACACATGAAGTTTGGTTTGGACCAAGTTGATTCAAAAAATGTATTGCTGCATTCGAATCCTGGTCCGGTTCCTGTTCACACTGGCGACAAATGAACCAACATTAAACGTGAAGTTACGGACTGACGGGAAACTCGTTAATTGGACCTGCATCATTTAGGGACCCACTTGAGTAAATGACAAACAGGTAGAGAAGGTACGAAAAGAAGGCGTAAATATACAGATGACTGACACAGATCCAATGTAAGGTTGCATCCTGATCAGATCTCATCAGCAGATGGATTTATTAGTAGTTTAGCATTTGAAATTATGTTAAAATGACGTGGCTACTATCATAAAATCCTGTGGTTGGTCCGTCAAACGAACACCCTTTCTAAGTGTTCTTGGTCCGGTTGTTCGGCTCACACCAGGGTTCGATTGACGGCTTTCACACGAGTCCAAATGAAATGCACCAGGGTCCGTTTTAACCAAACCAAACAGATGAGGCGTGAAAGCACCCTACATCAACTCTTTCTAGTCACCAGTTGAAGTCAGTAGTGTGTCTGGTTGAAGCTCAGATAACTGTAGAATCTGTCTCTAAGGTAATCGTGACAATTTAGAGACATTTTCCGACGAACCCGACTGTGCTGCTGTTTTTAACGCCGACGGGTAAATTGTGCCTGCGTGCAGTAAACGAGGCCACACGTTCAGCTCTCCGTTCTGTGTTCCTTCACGCTTTGAGCTAAAATACTAAAAATATAAAAACAAACCCGGAGCTCCTCGTGAACTTCTCACCCACAACAAAACACACCGCCTCAAAAAAAAGAATACGACACCCGCCTCAGATGGGTGGGACGGGAGCAATAAACGCAGATCCAACCGGGGTTGGGCATCGTGTCACACATGTTGCGTTAAAGATCACAGCTTTTTTTCTTTTGTGGTCAGTCCGCCTTAATAAGAGGCTCAAATTTAGGCCGGTTTTCCTGCTTTAGTGTTTGTTTGTATGGACCTTCTTGTAACTTCCCCTGTCATTACAGAGGAATGCTTCCTGCAGAAAAGGAAGCAGTCCACTTCTGAAGGCCTTAAACCATCTCATAACTTTGGAATTAGAAAGATGAGGACACAAGGATGAGTGTTCATGCACTGTTTGTACAACACTCTAAGAGATTTATCTCACTGGACTTGAGAGAGAGAAGGAACAGATTTGCCAAGCTTCGACGTCTCGAGAAGTCAAACGGTGTCAGATTATCCTCTGCTGCTCTTTTTCCTCCCGCTGATCATAGGGTAGATTCTCCCTAATGTTCACCCATTCGACTAAGTGCGGCAAGTGTTTAAAATTACACCCTTGACTGGAAAAAACGTCTGGCGGTTTATG
Source organism: Collichthys lucidus (assembly GCA_004119915.2). NCBI lineage: Eukaryota > Metazoa > Chordata > Actinopteri > Sciaenidae > Collichthys > Collichthys lucidus. The sequence goes on from CM014089.1 coordinate 6,564,472, forward strand.
ACACCAAACCCTTGAGTGACATAAGCATTGGCACGTCAGAAGAAAAACCACGAGTTTTGTTTTTTTGGACCGTTCCTAACGCTCGCAAGCCTCCGGGGGGATATCAGGTGTCTGGATTGTTGCGTCCGCAACCAGCACGCGGCAGATTTCCATTCACAGCTTCACACTGCTGGAGTTTCCTCCGGTAGAGTCAAGGCTATTGTGTACATACAGACGGCTTTAACATGACTTTGACCTGTCGCAGACAATAGCAGCAGGTGCTGCTACTCTGGTTAAGTAAGTGTTCATTTTTGGAAACATGCTGTTGATAAAAGGGAAGTATTGTGCTTAATTAATCTAAAGATGAACCCATTAGGGCTTGTTATTTAAATCAATTATTCACATATAGGGTTGCAATGGGGCGGAAAGTTGCTGATAAATTTCCAGTAAACTTCCAATGGGAAGTTAAGCTAGGGAATTTTGGGAACAGTCCAAATCAGAAACTCAATGGAAATTGTGCAAGTTAATGGGAATTAACTGGAAATGGGAGGTCATTTAAACAAACTGATATCCAAACATAAAAACTTTCTGGGCTCTAAAGTGTGGTCCAGGTAAAGAAATCTCCTGTGCAGGTAGGGGGCGTGGCCTCAACAGCCCTGCGGTAAGCAGATGTTCAAGTGTACCTGCATGACATCTGAATGTTTTGGTCAAAATTATGCTTAAAATATATTATACCCAACTATATTCAAGTTCCTTGTCAAGGGCCGACTATCAATTTTGTAACTTTCTGGTTTATTTCCATAAACTTCCACTAATTTCCATGGAAAGTTTCCAACTTGGAAAATGCACAGAATGGCCAGTAGACTTCAAGAATCGTGACACCCCATTGACTGTCAGCATTCTTCCATAATTTGGTAATAATCTGGAAAAAAAGTATTCAAGTTACAATTATATAAAACAAACGAAGATATTCGAGAGGCTGAACCCAACAAACTCTGACATTTTTTTGGTACATAAAATTATGCGATGATTCATCGTCTAATCATGCTGGGCTGGATCAGTTCTTCAGCTTTTGCTATCTGCCAAAGGCCAAGATGCAAGAAGCCAAGAAGTTTGTTAGATAATGACGTGAGGTTATGTTTTAATGGCAGCTGTTGAGGGAAGTTTTTAAATTTCAGATTCAATTAAAAAATAACCAGCAATTTAAAAGCTAACCAACCTCGATTGAGCTCAGATTTTAAACACATTCGGGCAGACTGACTTCAGCCTGTTTTTAACCTCCTGATATCATTGCGATGTGCTGGAGTGTGCTCGAGGTATTTTTCAATCCATTGCACAAATGACTGTTATTAATTAGTGTGCAGGAGCCTTTGATGGCGGACGGGGCCTGCAGATAACCGGCCCTACATGCTGTGAGAGTGAACTTCTGCTGTTACGCTGGTGCAGATTAACATGTTCGCCACAAGAAATGTGCCACATCTTCAAAGAAAAGTGAAAAAAAAAAAAGCTTCAGCTTCTGAAGTCGAAGACATAACTGCATGCATGAAAGAGACATTAAAAGCCGATATGATAAGGAGGAAGGATCGTAGTGTCATGTGTCCAGCGGAACGTTCTCACTGACAGAAATAAACTTTGCCCGCCTCACCTCAAACCTCACTGGTCTACGTCCACAATTGTCCGTCGACGTTAACCACAGTTGCCAAGAAACTACATTGGCGCCTGGGTTCATGTTTAAATGGAGAACAATGTGCAGGTGGGTGGACACTTGAGCAACACATGAGTGCAACCATTTTTTTTTTCAGGCTGCAAAGAAAATTTCTAAAAAGCAGCCTTGAGCTTGTTGTTCTCTGCGTCTACATCAGTGAAGCTTTTTTATCCTTCCGGTCTTCTTTTTGCTAACAATGCAAGAACGGCACTAATGATGTTATCGTGTGGGGATTTCCGAAGCACCTGGTTTCATGCAGTTGGTCTATCGTGCCATCCAAACAGTAGTTGTAGTCTTTGCAGGGGCTGTGTTTGGAGATATTCGAATGCTCATTCGTACCTCCTGGCTCGCGTTGTCTAAGTTTAGGTGCGGACAAATGATCCCATTGAATTCAAATTGATCAAAGATGAGTTCTGGACTGATTTCCGTTATGATTGGAGCTAAAATAAAGTGTAAATGTGATTGCACCATTATCATAGGTGCAGTAGATCTACCTCATGTTACATAAGCCCCAAATAATTTTACAGTTCATCTGTTTTGATCCTCGCATCACCACACTCGAACCAGTCAGGGGTTCCCGTTTTTTTCCCAAAACGGGCACAGCGCAGGATTAAAAGCTTCACTGATGATCCTCGGGCCGCTGACTTTGTCCTTGACCAAACTACTGTGAAAAAATGTCCTAAAACATGACCTGGCACAGCTTTTCATTTCCTAAACGAGTCGGTTAAAGACTCAACGGAATGAACTTGAGTAAATTATCCCTGTGAGGCTTCATATATGAGAAGATTCAAGATTCCTGCTCCTAAAACTTTTGCAAATAACAAATTTTGAGTTTAAGAAGTTGCATAAAATTAAAGACATTACATAAAGGGCTTTGAACAACAGGAAAGATGATTGCAGTCAGCATCTGTAAAGTATATCATCGTTTATCCTCGGGACATGAGACATTCTACACACTCATTTTTTTTTTGCTATTTGATGATGCTGGCATTACCACGGTTCCCACAGTGCCGCTTTGCTGTGCTGTGCATTTTAGATGACGCAATAAGAACTCGATAACGGCGCTTCACTGTGAGGATTTTCACATAAATGAACTGTCATCCTTACTGATGTTTGGCATGATATTGACAAGTTAAAAAAAAACTTTGTCATTTGCCAGCGGGGTTTCCCAGGAGGAGTGTGAACATGGCATGGAGTCATTAGCAAAGCAGCTGTTTGGGCCTGTTAATGCAGACACACAGCGATATGAAGTAGGACGATGTGAAATGCTGACTGCAGTGTTTTTCCGGTGAAGTTCATTTACATTTCAGAAGTTGAGCTCATGCTGTTTACAGTAACAGTTGAATGTAAAGAGATTCATTGAGTTGTCAGCTGGTTATGCAGCGCAAGGATCACCTCTTTATTAGCAAAGCCCTGTTGGCAGCTGAGTGTGGCCAGTAGACGTGTTCAAATGAAACTTCGTACAAACTAGTTAGTTCGAAGCATAAAGAAGCCGAAATACTTGCAATACCTGAAAGTTCGACATTCAAATCTAAAGTTTTAACTTTGTAAACTCTTTGAACAATAAGAATTAATGACATGCGTGGGCATATTCTATTATTTATTTATTGGGGTCAGATTTCAAAACAAAAGAATTGGATGGATGTTTAATTGTTGGGTCGGTTTTATAGTTCCAATCAGATAGTTGACTTGCAGATTGCTCATGAGGACTTGATTTGGACTTGCTTTCAGATTTGACTTGATGTTTGCATTAATAAGGCGTAAGAATTAACTTGAACTTGCTTGGACTTCCCCAAGAAGATTATTAGCTGTAGCTATAACGACACCAAGCGCGCTGATTAGTAACACATCTGTAGCGTGCAAAATTTGTCTAATCCCAACGTATTCACACAGATGTTTTCGTAAATGATCCCTTTATTAGAAAAGGAGCACAAGACGTACTGGACTGTAGTGACGTGTTTAAACTGAACTCTTGACCGTGATGGGGCCAGTCCAACAAAACCACAGTTAATGAGAGTCCAGATCATAAGACTTAATGACAGTGAGCTTATGTGGTTTACAGAGTGCTATGAAAACAGATTACATGAACCCTGGCGTGGATCCAGTCAGCTGAGCATTGGCACCCCGACCATGCGCCTTACCGAAAGCCTGGCTACATATGGCGCCGCGGACCCTACTGACAAACACGGTTAAGCCAGAGGCTGACTGACAGGAGCTTATTTTGGGTGATGGACGCTTCAAAAATTATCACCGACACTTGAAGTTCTCCTGATGAATGCCTCGCCTGAGTCGCAGGGTGGTGTTTTGAGGTCAAGTCACTCCCCCCACATCCTTCGGTTCAGCTCTAGACTTTCTTCCATAAACAGAGGAAGCTCCTAAATGTAAACCGGTGCAGGGAGAAAAAGGATCAGGAAGCTTCTAGAAAGGTTTTGAGATATCTGCACTGATGTGCTCTCGTGGTTTTTGTCCATCATTGTCATCCAGACACTTTATTAATGAAAAGAGATCATTACCTCATCTCGTTTTTGGAAAAACCTTTATGGATGCTGAGAAAGCTCGTTCATTTTCAGAATACAGTCATTGTAGAAGCCGACCGCATGCGTGAGCTTAACATGATTTGACCTCCAGATTTTAAAGTGAGTCTTGTTGAAGTAGGGCATGTGACACCGTGAAACATCTGGCACGAAAACGAACACTCACCGGCCTATGTTATTGAAGTTATTAGCAATTTGAGTGATTGCTTACAGAACAGTGTCATTACTTGTGTCCAGAACACTGCGTTGTATTCATCTTTGTGCTTTCAGCTCAGGTTGAATTTACTCAGGAGTTTTGTGGTTTGAGCCACAGCAACATTTAAATACGTCTCAACTGATAGTTACACCGAGCCGGGCCAAGCATGAATGGGTAGTCATCAACTTTCTCCCATAATAAATATGGAGGTTACAAAGCCCAGACATTGTCTCCTTGTGCCTGCTAAGGACTAATGTTCTCATTGGACTCTCAGTCTTCAGGTCATTTTATATGAGAAGCTTTTTATTTTTTCAAGTGTTAAAAACCTGCCTGACTTTCTTGTCTTTCAGTCAGAGCCACATTCACTTCAGACTTTTCTCCACAGACCACAGACCTTTACTGAATTACTCGGCTGCAACTAAAGATAATTTTTCTCTTTATTGATTAATCTTTTGGGGTATGAAATGTCAGAAAATGTTGAGGAATGCCCATCACAACACGATTCTGGTGAGGTCTTCGAATTACATTTTTTTCCCCCGTAGAGGCCAAAGGCAGGTAACATGGGGTATTTTTGCTTGAAGAATAATGTTAATGATGAACAAAATTGTTGCAAGTTTAATTTTCTTGAAAGTCTTGAGTCCCCATCCACCACCGGGCTGCAGGCCTGTACTGGTTTAAGGGTGATTTTACTACAGGGCTGCACAGAAAGAATGAATAATAAAAAAAATGTTATTGATTATCAGAGTCTGAAGTATGTTTTATTTTGAAAAATGACCAAATGCATCCATCTGTGCATTGTCAAGACGCTCGTGGCAAAAATGAATAAAAACACAAACGTCTTTGGAAAAACAAAATCACGATCTTATGTCGGCCGTGCCTTTTTAAAATTTCGTCATATTTATCCCCACACAACTTGAAGGGTGGTTCATGGTGCAAAAAAAAGTTTGGGGACTGCTGTATTAAAAGAATTAAGTAGATACTACTACTACTACTACTACTACTACTACTACTACTAGTAGTAGTAGTAGTACTACTAGTAGTAGTAGTGACAGTGCGTGTCTTATGTTAGTATCACTCTGAGATCTAGTAACACGGCAACAGCTAAAAAAGGAAGTCCGAGCAGCGAGGTGATCAGATAGCGTGTAAACAAACCCGAGGGAAGCCAAATGGTAAAAATATCACCCGGACTCCGTGGAAATGTTCCCAGATCTGTCATTCCATTCAAATAAATGACGGCAAAAACTCTAAATCCCCTGTCGAGGATTCTTTGAGCAAATCACTGCCTGCCCCGTCTGCCCTTCCCCCCCTGATCCACTCAGTCAGCGTGGGTTGCTTCAGACCAGGGTATCAGCTAAATGTAACATGAATGTGCACTTGTTTGCAGCAGGCAGACCGGCCTTGTTCAGAGCGGGCATGAGTGTCCCTTGTCCACTCGGCGGACACAGACACTGACTGAAATGTCAAGGACTGGCTGTGTGTGTGTGTGCAGCGGCGAGCACAGGGAGAGGATTGTCTCTGAGGAATGTTGGGACGCTGAACAAACAGCAGCATAGCTCAGATATACTGTATCCCTCAGTGCGGCCCGATACAGGCTGATAGAGTCCGAGGACTTCATATTCAAACCGTCACCCTCGTCCTTTTCTGCGACCGCGGCCTAGATCTTCAGTTTCTGCTCTTGTTTGGCGTCTTCATTGTTTAGGTGCTGCTTTATTATTTTCTTCCTCCTGCCTCTCCTGCGAGATTCTCTCTGCCAGAGTCTTAAAATTTCATTTTATTACCCCCCCTCCTCCTCCTCGTTTTCATAACAGAACCTGTTGTTCTCACCCAGCTGTTAATTGCCAGCGGCTAAACGAGAAACCTGGTGCTTTAGTGATGCAAAGCTGAGAGCGCCGAGCATGTTCTCCCGCATTTCAAACCGGCGGAGGTTTGCACTGACAGAGTCCAAAATTTTTGGTGATAGTCGGAAACAAGTGTGCGGTTTAGCCTGGACACAGAAAACCACATGCTGCTCGGAGGATGAACGGACCCACATTAGCACAACCCAAATGATGCATGAGTGTAGATTAATGATGTCCCTCGAAATTGAATTCAGTACTTAGGCTGATGAGGCTTTGTCTGCTAAATATAGGACAGTCCAGGCGAGAGCTCTGCCTTTGACGGATAGATGATTATTGGCCTTTGGGCAGAGCGGGGACACGAGGGCCTTGAACTTCATTCTTCATCTGCATAATGTCGCTCCACGCTGTCTGCTGGGTCTGGGTTGCTCCTGGTCTAGTTTTATGAGGAGTTATAGGAGGATAGTCATCAGTTTGCTGCTTTTCTCTTTCATATTATGAATTAAAAACAAACGTGAGAGTGATTGTGACTAGGGTTTCCATGGGAATTAATGGGAATTAACAGGAATTTATGGGAAGAAATGGGAATAAATGGAAATTTACAAAATCGAAGGTTGGCCCATGCACTTAAATATATCTGCACATAGCTCACTGCAGGGCTATTGAGGCCACGTCCCCTTCATGTACACATGATTTCTACAATTCTACTATTGAAGCCACGTATTTGAGCTTGTGAACTACATAATATTGCTCACTATTTTTAAATTACCCACAATTTACAGTTAATTCCTATTCTGATTTGTAATATTCCCAAAATTCCAGACCTCATCTTCCAATGGAAAACCAAACCCCCCTTTGCAGTCCTAATTGTGACATCTGCAAATCAGAATTTGGATAAACTAAACTAGCTTTTTTTAAAAACTGAGATTGTTCATGGGAGTGAAGAAAACCAGCCCGATTGCACACAGTTTTTCTTTTTTTAAATTTAATGATAAAGGTGACTCCAGCTTTAGCTCTGCTAAGATGGTGTACCCAGTTCAACATGTTGGTTTCTGCCCGCTGGGTCTAAATGAGGCTGGTTTCCCTTTAGTTCAGGATCGCTGAAAGAAAAAGGCTTTGATCCGTTGCCACCTCTGCGATCTCGAGCCTTCGTTCTCTCCTGGGTGTGTTTTTGACGCGGCTCGTCTGCACTTGTCAGAACGCAGCCTGCGAGGGGATTCGATATTCAGCTTTTACACAGAGAGAGGCTGCGGAATAATCAGGTAAACAGTGAATCACAATACACAATGTGTCCCTGAACCTGATCGGGCAGTACTAATAATGCAGAATAAAGTCTGTTTATTGTAGTTTAAAGGAGGAACAGGAAGCATGTTGCTGTGTGTGAGACATGCATGCTGCTCAACAGGAAAGACTGCTGTCTGACTGACCAGCCCATGATGCAACACTTAAAGCATCTTCTCTTCCCTGTTGATGCCGGGCCGCTCGTGTAAAATTTGGCGTGCTGGCACTTACCTTTTGTTTCTGCACCTGTAAACTACCCCCGCAACACACACACACACACACCGTGTCGAGTGACAGATCCAGACTACAGTGATGCAACAGCTACTCACTTGATTGCTTGCACAGTGCATCCGTGTGCTTGTGACTGCCAGACATGTGAAGTGAAACAAAGTGTCAGTTGAGACTGTCACCAAGTCTGTACTCTGTGCCTGCAGCTGAGTCTCCTACAACAGAACTGCGCTTGTATGTTGAAGAAACCGTAAAATAGAACAAATGTAAATTGAGCTGCCAGACACTTTAAGATGAAATCTTGGACATTAAATTCTAGGGATGCACCGAATATTCGGCAACCGAAAGTATTCGGCCGAATATCGCAAAAAATGCTGCTTTCGGTGAAGTGGCCGAATAGTGGCGTGATGCAATGAAACAACGTGCGCGGTGATCTGGCCACGGTTACTGATTCTTTTCTCATCCACACACAATAAACCCACGATGCAGGATATAGGAAAAACACAGGCAAGAAATACATCATACACTGCTCTTTAGCTGAGCTGTAAACTTCTCTAAACTACACATGCGAGGTGCGTTCAATGCCCGTCGGAATGTCTATGATGCGTTTGTGAACGTGGGAAAAATGGTAATTCACCGGAAATATAATAAAACTAAATAGTATTTCTTTCATGAACAAACTGACAGTGATTAAAACAACATGGGCTTTTTAACAATATAAATAAAATAATAATTCTACTAACTGGAAATTCTACTGCAATATTTGAAGGATATTAAATAAGCATTTACTTCTACAAATTTATTTCAGACTATTTATGCAATAGTAAAAAAATTGTGAAAAATTTGACAATCGCATTTCATATTTGGGTTGGGTTTCAGTATTCGGCCAACCGTTTAATTTTTTTTCCGGTTTCGGATTTTTTTTTTAAATTTAGGTGCATCCCGATTAAATTCTGCTGTTTTTAATTGCATTTTTGTCTGCAGTGTCCAAACTATACCTCTAGTTTGCTGCTGATTCAAAAGATTTAATTAAATTTAAAAATTTGCAAGCGTTCAGTTCTCAACTAGATGTGTTGTAGATCAGCAGGAGCCAGTCAGACAGCTGAAAAAATTCAACGGTGTGAAACACTCACCCACATCTTGAACTGGTTCTCACTTAACACAACCTGGCCAACACCAGGAGCCAAAATGGAGCTCTTCTGGCTAAGCAGCTGCAAATATGGACAAACAAACAAAGTTCTTTAGGTGCATGCACATGCAGCTTTCTTAAATAATGCATCTTATTTAGTCTGTCATTTAAACCCCAAGTTAGGATATTAAATGTAGCTTTAGCATGCTTGTTTAGCTGGGCTTGAACTTTTCTAAGTTGTTTCTAAAGGAGGACGCTTCGGCCCAGATGGGATAGATTGAGCTTTCCTCCTCCTGCTCCTCGTCATCTGTATGCAAGGAGTCAGCGGCGAGGAAGCGCATTCACTGGACCAGCTGGACCATCAGAGCGACCGCTATAATTTTTTAAACGTGTCTGGCAGATAAACTGAACTTTCAAACTCCCAGTCTGACCACCTGACTCAGCTGCAAGCAGAGGAGGGCCCGCTTTATTGCCAGCAGATGGAAGTGAGATCGCAAATAAACACCACAGGGAACTACTGTGGTGACTGATCACTGACGCGGTCGACTGAAAGTTCAGTTTAAATGTGCATTCAGGAACTGGTTTGGTTGATATCGAGGAAGCTGTTTTACTTTACTGTCTGTATTCTCACCCAGCTCCGGTTTGTTCCGACGCTCGGCACCAGCGGGGGAGTATGAGGATGAAAGAGGGAGCCATAGCTCGGTGAAACCAGAAATGGTCTCGACCAAAACAAGGGCAGGAATAGCAGTGTTGCTGAAAAAAGAGGCTATATAAGTGTATGAAGGTTCAGCAGTATTTTAATTAGAACCTGGATAAAGACAAAGTAAAACAATAGTAAAGAAATGATCACACTGAAGGAAGTCCATCTGCAGCCAGGGAGCTTGTTCTTACTCCAGAGCCTAAAGCCGACACTGGGCTTAAATATTTGGAGTGTTTTTGGCAAACGTAATGTTGTGTCTGTCGGAATCTGCTGAAGTTTCTCGTTGCAACAAAGAATCCTGTATTGCTTGCCATCAAGTCACGTCACATAGGGTGAAGGACTTGACGAAAGAACAACAAGAACTCCTCGCATGATCTGATGTAACGTTTGAGACTCTCTCCTGCGTGTGTGCACAAGCGCTCCAAAATATTTGAGCATCTTTGCATAAATAAAGAGAGGCTGCAGGTATGAAGAGAAAGGGATGAGCGCCTGGTAACGCTTGTGTGTGTGAGAAAGTGTTGCTGCTTGTACGGGCATCCTCTTCGGTTTTGTTCCATTTGAATGAGTTAAACTCGAAGAAATCGCCTTTTGTAATAAACAGTGATGGATTCTGAATGAGACTTGAATGCAGCTCATCACGGTGGTGACAGTTGAAGCAGAAAAGGCCCTTCGCTGGATAAAAAGCTTACTGTGTGAATGAACTGTGTCAGGTTTGGCCTGGAACTGCTGCCTCTTTTGACATGATCAGACGAGATTTTGTGTGTTTGTGCGTGTGTGTGCGTGTGTGTGCGTGTGTGTGTGTGTGTGTGTGTGTGTTGCCCTCTCGTACACATGAATTAGGGCACCAAACCCAACACGCCTGGCATTTCAAAGAGGAGGCCATTTGTTGGAAACAAGCGCCCCATTTAGACTATCTTGATCCACGTATTGAACTGTGCCCAGAATCTCTACCCATCTCTCCAAAGCCTGGACTTGTTCACCCTTCTGTCGCACTCCTGCCACCTAAAGTAAATGTACAAGCATCACGTACATGTTTACAAGATAAGACGGCAAAGGAACTTCCCTGATAGTCTGAAATTTGTTTTTTAAAGAACGAACACATGGTTATTCATAAAACCAGCGAACAATGGTATCCTCACTCCAAGGTGAGGTCATCAAATGTCTTGTTTTAAACTCTAAACCCCAAAAAACCATTATCAAAATAGTTTCGATTGACTAGATTGTTGCTTGTCATTGAAGATCGACTCCACATTCAGGTGATGAGCGACCATTACAAGGCTCTACATGAATGCCAGACCAGTTGTAGAGGCTTGTAGGGGTGAACTTGAAAGAAATTAAGAAGGTAATGTCTAGTATGTTTGGTATGTGAAGATATCTTCACCGGAGAAATGGCTTAAGTGAGATTTCTATAGCATCTACTACTCTACTACTGCTTGAGGGGGTTGTTTGGGTTCGCGAGTCAAAGTTCGACACTGCAGTCCATGATTTGAACGGTCCAAATCATCAACGTTAGTTTCTTCATGGCTGAGTTTGTCTTGTATCTTTTTGGTTGCCCAAACTTGACCAGACCTGAATCCAAATCAAGCAAAACAGTGTCATGGGTCGAAGGCACTCACAAGGGACATTTCCCGACATCTTTACTTCATCTACATTTTGCTCTCGCGTACGAAATGGATTTAGTCGCTGAAATCGAAAGCTGTGCCACACACTTTAGCTCTTGACCCGTTCAGTCCAAAGTGATTTGAAGCGTCAATGTTCCAAGCTCGTGTCACTTGATTTACATTTCAAGTAATCGCAGCTTCAAAGTCACATGCCCTACTTACTTCTCAGTGACATGGCCTGCTGTGTCACACCAGGAAGCCCTGGAGGGACTCTGAGTTTAGGCCTGGATGTTTCTGGACCTCAAACAAATGGTCAGATTCCTCTTTGAGCCATTTATCAAGCTCACAGACGACTGCTGAAGACTTGTCATCATAGACGAGGCTGCTGAACTGGAGCACATAGGGCTGCACTGTTTAACTCGAATGACTCCGTGGTGCTTTAATGCTTATGACTTTGTATTATTGGTTTTATAGAGAAAACCAGATGGTTGATGATGCTGCTCAGCGGATAAGCAGCTTCCCTACTTGACTTTATCTAATGTATATCAATTTGAAAAATTGGTGTGTCAGACTTCTCCTGCCAAGACCTTATTTCCTCACTTGTTTTCTAGTTTAAAGCTCAGTCGGACTCCGTGTCCGGCAAGGCTTTGTGAAAGCTTGGCACGGAGACAGAGATGCTGCAAATACCTCTATCTTCACCATCCAGACTGAAGTGGATGGAAAAAGCTGCGTTCCTGCCAAAGATTGTGACGGCTTGTGCCGGAGCCCAGCTGGTTCGCTATAAACAGAGCATGAGTTATTATGTTTTTCTGCTCCTTTTTTTGTTTTGATTCACTCCCATTTCTTAATAAGTAAGTAGAGCTCGGCCTTTAGAGACATAAAAGGACAGGCTTGGATCACTTTTGAAGACAGCGTTGAGCAAGAAAGAGCCTTCACAGGTGCACTGTGAAAGAAGCCGTCAGCTGTGGCTGCCAGAATTTTACTGTAATAAATACAGTAGAAGCTTTTCTAATATTACGGTAAAATTATAACAATACTGATGATTTTACATTTAAAATTGGAGTTTTATTCCATTTTATGACGAAATACTGCCAAACCATGACAGAAAAAGACTGTGCCATTAAATATAATGGTGTTTTACTGTATTAGTAACAGTCTCTAATGGAAAATATTACTTTATTCTGTATAATTTAACTTTAAATGTTGGGTATATATAAAGGTTTTGCCAAAAATAATGACTGCATATAAAAAACAACAAGTGGCAACGGTAAAAAAACGCGAGCTGTGGTTGCCTGTGCTTTACTGTAATAAATACGGTTTACCCACTTCCAATATCATGGTAAAAGGGCATTAATTCTGTTTTCACCTTTTTAAATGTTGTTTCATTCGATATTTAATAATGCCTTTAGTATAATATAATATATAAATATAATAAAGTCTCTAATATAAAATTCTACTTTATATAAATTACCTTTTTAAAATGGCATAAATATGTTTTTAAATATAACTTAACTATATACAGGAAAACACAAGTCATACTTCAGTTTTACCGTCCTGGTTTTTCACCATAAAATCTATAGACATTTTTTACAGCGTGGCATAATACAGAGTATTAGGACTTTTGTTCCAGATTTAGCGACGTTGTGACGTTTCGGTTCCGTCATCTGCTGCGGATACAAAAAGTTTTCCGTGGCCGTGTTATATCCCTGTCTGTCGTCTCATTGGAGCAGACAGTGTCCTGACCCACTGTTGTTTATCCTCTTACATCACCGGTGTTAGAACGCGCAGAGGCTAAATGAGTGCATGTGCTGTTTGTGTACACGTTCATGCCTCTATGTCACTCTAATGCGCACAGATCTAAAGTTTAAATATGTGCATCAAGAGCGGATCAGAAAAGTTCAGCGTTTTAATCTTTTATATGATCCCGAGCGGCTAAAAAAAGAATGTTGAATGTGTCCGACCTTCATCAGGAGGAATTCTTGATTGTGAAACTCATGCGTGCCGCGGTACACTTTTGACCCATCTTGCATACTTTCAAGGTTATGGCTGTGTAATTTTCGTCGTATCTTTCAGGAAGCCAAAGGAAACTTTCTCATCTTCTCTCTTGCTGTAACTACCAACCCCCCCTTTAGTTTCTTTCCAGACTCCAGAGGAAGAAACAACTGCAACGTGCATCTTCGTCTCCCAGCACTCCAACCTCCCTCCTCCTGCCTACATCCATCTCTACATCCTCCATCTCCTCCCCCACCATCTTCACAACCCACTTCTTTAAATAAGCCTCTCTCTCTCTCAGCTTCGATACACATGGGCCCGTTGCTCGAGCTTTGAAGAACTCTTCTGTTTCTTGATTGAAATGCGCACAGAAATGTGTTCTCTTGTGTCTTGATGTCTCGATGGTCTTTTCTCATTTTTCTGAACACGGTTGATGTTCAGTCTTGCCGCTCTTTGTCTTTAAACGCTGGCGCACGTTCATGTTGATGTTTGTGTGTGTTTTTTATCTCGAGGAACGCCATGACAACCCTATCACGGATGATTTCGCAAGCAAAGGGTCTCGTGTCTTTGACACACGCCAGCTGTTGTCACGATTGAGTCTGTGACATCTTGCTTGCATGATAACTCGCCCTACACATGGACACACACACACACTCTTAAGTCACTCCATCTCTTTTTCAATAAACCCTGAAAGGGAGTTGTTCGGTCGAGCTGTCAGCTGTACCCTCTGTTTGAAGTATGTCCATAAACATTACACAACAGCGTCTGTAAGCGATCAGTGACTGTACTGTACTGTGTTTTTTTTGGCCTGCCTGGGCCTGTTGGTCCCATTTCTGTCTGTACAGGCCTCTTCAGCTCCTCATGGGTCCACAACACACCACACCTCAACAGTTCTGCTCAGATCACTGCAAATTTAGATTAGTTTTTTCTGTAGATTAGCGTGAACAAACATGAAGTTACGCCATGAAGATGGCGTCCGATCCTTTTACGATCCGTCGTCAGCACGTCGGCCAGATGTCGTGACTCATAGAACACCCAAGATCAATACGAATAAAAAAGATCTTGGTGGTTGTTAACGAAGAACTTTGAAGACCGAAGTGGAGAAGGCGTCCATGTGAACATGGGCCAGCTGGTTCTACGTTATAGCGCATAAATCTATATACTGCTTATAAATGCTAAATAGTTGAGGTTGAAATGAAGTCATCTTTTTGATTGTGTAGTCACTTCCCAAGAGACCACAGGTGGGGTTAACGTAGTGTTTCTCAAACCACCTCAGAAAATATTCCTCTCTCCAGGTACCACTATTTTGTTAGGCATTAAAATCCAGAAACATAGGTCGACCCTGATCAGCTACAGATTATTTAGTCTTGACCATTGTTCAATCGTGAAGAACCAGAACTCAGTTGGTGTCAAAAGGGGTTCTCCTGATCCGAATTCCTAATATTTCCTAGTTCGGAGCCACGATTGTTTGAGTTTTTCAACCATTCATATACTTTACTTCGTCACCTTCGTCAGATTTGAACTAATCATGGATTTATGTGAATGTACTACGTGATGAACGTAGAGTCTACGTATCCGGCTGATATGCAAGATGTTTCAGGAAATGCAAAACTTTTACATAACGGCAATCCCCTCGTTTGATTTCATCCAAAATGTTGCAGATAGTTTGATTACATTTTAAATAACCAACAGTGGTACTCAGTTCTTCAGCATGTATTTCAGCCATGCAGATGAAATGCGCCTTTTTAAAGCGTCACATTTGGATGTTCTTTATTGTTCCCGTCTCCACTTTGAACGCTGTGGTAGCTTTTCTGCCACAACTTGGTTTATCACTGGCAACACCCACAATAAACGACAAATGTGGAAAAATCTATATCATTAACAAGCCAGTTTAAGGAACACGTAGAGGCTGTTTATGGTTTATAAAGTTGATAAAAATAACTCAGAGCAGCCATTAAAAACCTGTTACACCCTCAGCATAATGAAATGCCAAACAATTTAAATCTAAATCTATGCATTTGATCAATGATGGATATTTCAGTGTCACATATTGGAGCTTATTTAAAGGCGTGCTTGAGCGTAAAAGATCTTACTGCAGATCCTCTACAGCAGAAACTCCTCTGGCCTCCTGTGTATCCCAGCGGATTTGAATGAGCCTTTGGTTTGGCAGGCCTCCTCTGCCTCGCTCTGTTATTGCAGTTATGTATAATAGGGCATATCTCGGCCCACTACAAATAAGCCTCCTTATTTTTTTTGCCTTTTTTTTTCCATTTGCCGAGCTGTAATCTGATCGGCCCGAGACCATTGGCAGATTCCCTCTTCGCTGTCCAGCTGTCACATGACGCTGGCTCTGTTTTCGACTCTTTCTGTGTTCTACAAAATAATCCCATGCACCGCTGTCTGCCCATTGACCAACAGTCGCTACTACTTCCACCCCCGCAAATCCTCTTGTTCCACATCTCCCAATCCTTTGGATAACACTCGGCTTCATAACTAAATCAGCGGTACGTGCGTAACTCGTTTTTATTCATAGACCTCGTGACATTTGGGGTTTAAGGAGTTGCCAGATGCTTTCGTAGGAGAAGCCATGATTTCTTTTTGCCGTGACTCACCTCCTCAAAGCCTCCTTTTTTATTCTGAGATGGGAGGAAGATTGGCCGAGGTGTGTTTGGCTTTGGTCGTAACGTGTTTGGACCTGATCGAATGGCGAAATGACAAAGAGTTTCAAATGGCCTCGGAAAAAAGGAAAAAGATCTACAGAAAACTCTGCATGCATGTGTCAGATCGTGTGTGTGTAGAATTGATACCACGTACACGTACAGTGTGGACTGCAATCATAATCTACCTCTGAGAGCTGAAAGAGGTGAAACGAGATGAAACTTTAATCGTCGCTGTTGGGAAAACATGGATTCTTGATTGGTTTGGACCACCGTTGAGGTCAAGATTGCACCTCTGCAAGCTTTCAATGCTGTCTACTACACAAACAAGACACACGATGATACAATACATAAAATTAGAGTCAGACTTTGTATGCAATTTGTGCTGAATGTGTCACATAATGGCTGTCAACCATTTTTTTATGCTTTCGGCTGATCCGCGTCAATTCAATCGATTTAGTTTACAACAGTCTTTGGAGCACGCAGCATGTTGCAACTGATATTAACTGCTAGATATTGTATAAAAAATGAGTAATAAAGTGCATTGAAAATCTAATGATCTCACAAAATGATATTATACATTAGTGAGAGTTCCCTGATTGTTGGTGGGTGTAGCAGGAAGACGCAGCAAATGCTCGTTCACACCATCAGCACTCGTTTCTAACGAAAAGTGATGCGTGATAGTGAGAGCTCACTGTCCTGAAATATTTTGCAAGTCACAGCTGTTGTAATGTTGAGCAATGATCCACATCTGCACATGTTGGCGTGTGGTTTTTTGGGTGTCACTCTTCCACTTTTTTACCAAGTTTAAGCCAAATATTACGTCACCATCAAAGGAGAAGAATACATTGCTTACTTTCAAATAAGTTTTTGTCTTCCTTGGGTTAAATCACCATCAGGACTCGGTTCCATCTCCCCGTAATGTCTCTTTCTCGTTCTTATTTTTGGCCTCAGCTCTTTCTGCCTCTCTTCAGTTTAATGACACAAAGACCATGCTTTAGGTTTAGACATCTTCCACGCCTATCATCCCCCTGACATCCACTCCCCACTGGCGCGCCGGAGGCAACCCTTCCCTCCCCACACTCCCCACTCCATCCTCTGATTGGCCGAGGCGAGAACTCCCAGTGACCCCCCGGGAATGATGTCAGCAGCTCGTTTCCATGGCTTGTATCTCGTGTTTGTCGCCCGGTGGGACAGCCTGGGACGTGTCACTGGCTCGAGAAGACCAAATCTCTTCTTGGCTGTGCTTCTATCAGCGCTTGGTGGGAACAAAAGCCAAATCTGAGGTCGCGTTAACAGAGATTAAGAGGTTCGAGCGGGGAGTGTGAACACATGGACACAGCTGTGGTCTTACTATCTGCTTCG
This sequence comes from Collichthys lucidus, assembly GCA_004119915.2. Lineage (NCBI taxonomy): Eukaryota > Metazoa > Chordata > Actinopteri > Sciaenidae > Collichthys > Collichthys lucidus. The sequence goes on from CM014089.1 coordinate 6,581,674, forward strand.
GGTTTGTGGCTCACTTCCAATAAAGGCTCGGTTTCAGTAAAAATGATTGTGTCATGAACATTTAAGAGGCTCCAGTCACAGAATATGGCAGAAATGAAACACTTCCATGTCCTTCCACGTCCATGCAAGGATGGAAAGGGTGAGGCGATGGGTCAGGAACTTAACCTTAAGATATCACAAAGTCCTACACACCTTCTAATGTAAATGACATCAGCAAATCAGTATGGGTCCTTAAGTTTGATTAGATAATTTCATAATTGACTTATCAGTTCAGTTCTATAGTTGCTTTTCAGTCCTGGCCTTTGCTACACTGTAAAAAAACTCTAAAACTCTTCTGATATTCCCGAACCTGGAGTTATCTTTTGTAATGGCTGGTTGATTCTCATTCGGCAGAAGTTTTTAGGCATGTTTCTGATGTGAACATCTTGGATTTTTTTTTCATTGCATGAAACAGGTTTCTCTTGAAAGCCAAGGGAAGTGGCATTGGTTGAACCGGTTCTTTTAAAAAAACCACTTGATGTTTTTGTCTGTAAGACTTCCACTGCTGACAGACAGGATTTCCTCCTGACACATTCTGCCATAAACCAGATGACGGCAACCACAAGATCGTCTCCTGATAGCAGTCAGTCATTGTGGCATAAGGAGTGCCTCGAGTGACAGTGTATTGTAATATAATACAGCTCTGACCGCAATCTCAAATTCCTGCTGCTTGTTTGACCCTGATTCAACTTTCAGATAGAGAGAGGTGCGCTTGATTGCACCGATTTGACAATTGCAAATGCATCCAGAACTTCTCGTCTTGTCTTCTTTAGACTCCACCCAGACTCCAGGGCTAGATCAGATGAATTATCTGCTTGTTATCTCACCAAAGCAAGCCTGTTTTTTTTAATTGACACAATCACAAAAGGGTGTATAAAAAAATCACAGGAGCCAAAGAAACCGACCTGCGAGTGGAACGCGGCACAGAATCCTCGGACGGCCTTTCAGCTGCCAATCCCGATGGCTTCGCTTTGTTCGGCTTCAATGGATTGTTCATCTGATCCAAGCCAGCTGCCTGTCGAGTCTCCTGCACCTGTCCGACACGGTTCATCTCTGCTTTACCTACTTGTCGACATCTGACACGTCCACATGTTTGTGCCACTTTTTATTCAAGTCCCCTTGAATTTTAAAGAACGTCCTCTACAGGAAAAACCTGTTTCGTTGCCCAAGGACGAGTTTCTTTTACTGCTTTGCTTGGAGGAATGTAATTTACACCGGCCTTCAGTATTGAAGTATGATCAAAATACTATTTAATAACGAGCTTTCCACCGAGCCAAGGTTACTTCAGGAAATATCCTGATTAAAATTCGGATTTATGCCACACGAAACGATAATTCACCATCTCGTACAGTTGTCAAAACACGGCACATAAATGCAAATAGGGTGCCGCAGCCGGAGCTCGAGTATCAACACAATTCCTCAACCAGTTCGCTCACCGTGGAGGTTCTTGTTGCCGCGCCAGAGTATCAATAACCGGCGATGGGGCGGCAATCCGATACACACGACCTCTGAGTTGAGAGAACGGGTTATTGTGTTGCAGTGTGCGTCCCCGCTCGGGTCTCTTTCAAGAGCAGACGGCGGTCACACACACATGCAGCTGCACGGCAACGCATAGATAAGTTGCATAAAATGTCACGCACAAGCACAAAGCTTATTGTGCACAGGCAGGTCATTTGCAGTGTTGCACACGGGGTTAGCTGTCTGCTGCAGGAGAGGACGATCAGAGTGTGTGTGTGTGTGAGATGTGGAAACATCACTATGCTCTCAAGAAGAGACTCAGAGTGGAGTCTGGTCAAGGTAGCCAGCTGCAGGTACGTTTAGACGTCTGCAAACATCTTTTATTCTCAGTCTGTTTGCCGACTGTAGCCTCTGTTATGTATTCAGCTGTGTCTGGTGTTAATGCCTCATATATAGATACGCCTATGCTCACTAGGAATGCACCGAGCATTGTGCAATATTGGTATCGAGTGAGATCTATGCTCTGACGCCGTGAAGCCTGGTCCGTTTCTCATGTTTGTTTTCTTGCACAGAAGGTGAGTGTCCCGTTTCACTGTTACAATGCAAGCTTTAAGGTGAATGAACTGCGGAGCACCCGGAATAAATACAGCAGTCCAGAGAAACAGCAGGGACTGATGTGGGCAGGTGTACAACATCTACGAGGCGGTCGTGTTTATGGAGAACTGTGGTTTTTTTGTGCTGGCAATCAGGAGAGACTGTTCATACTGCTGCTGATTCTCTACAACATACAGAGACATATGTGACATGTACATGTTTTCTAAATGCTGAGCTGTTTAGATGTCAGACATAGTTTAATTCAGTTTCAGTATTAGTTCGGTTTTGGTTTGGTACACACAAACAAGTTCAATCACATACTTTATTGATGAATAATCTGACTCAGACTACCCATGTAGTTTTCTTCATTTAAATGTTTGAATGTATAAAGACATATCTGATTGAAGGCACCAACTGGGCTCGTCTCTGTCACGACGTGGCCATGACGCTGTTTTTGGTCCATCTTGCACGCGACTTCGAACCGAAGTGTTTAACCTGCCAGACTTTGTTTACTCGCTCAGATTTGGTCATTTTCCTGGTACATGTGCTCCTAAATATGCTTCTTCATCTTTGGCGGAGCTGGTGGGGTTTGAAACATTGACTCAAACGGCTGCGGGCATCTGCTCCTGGTGTAATTTGGTGGTTACCGTCAAACGTGAATTAAATTTCTCTTTGGTTTTCCATCAGCATAAGTTGTGGATAATATCTGGTACCTTGTGCTACTTATTGTTAGTCATCACCAGGCGAGGTTTCAAGTGAACGGAGATGATAATTGGTAGTTGAAAACACTGCAGAGAGTCGTCACATGTCACAACACGGACGCGGATTTGGTTGAAGGTTTTCAAAAAGAAAGGATATCCTCTATTTGCTTCTGTATGTTTTAGTCACGTTGAAGACAATCAGGGCGTTGTCCTCTACATAGCGTCGCTGTGGCGATCGTTGAAATTGAAATCCAGGAAATCAGCTGGTACCAAAAGAAACGGCGTCAGTCTTCATGTCACGGCCGACAGCCCCTTTGCAATCGGACGATGTAGACGACTTATTCCTCCTTCAGGAATCAATAGTGTATCACAAACATGCCTAATTAATAGCCTACTATTGAATTCTCTTTGTGTCACTCTTCTTTGCTCGGCGCTGAAGGCAGCTTTCAGTCCAGCTTGCCAACACCGGTCGGTTTTGGAGGATCTAGTTTCCGATGCTCCTAAATCAGTCGCCTCTGGCTCGACGCCTGATTCTGTCTCTGTCTTCCTGACGTTTCTCGTAGGTTTTCTCTTTATCTTAATCTCTTTATCCGTCTTCGTCCGTTTCCCTTTTCCTCAACATTGATAAAGATGTCAAGCGATAATAAAATTTTGTTTTCTCAGATCTGTCTCAGCCGTGTTGCTTCCTCTCTCACCTTTCAAAAACGGAACCTGGTCTTAATCGTATTGACAGATCGATTGGCAGCACTCCTCGAGCCAAAGTCACTCAGCTCTCTTTTTCTTTAGCTTTTGGGGTTTCCTGGCTGAAGTTATTGTTCCACTGCATAAATCTGTGGTGCTATTTATCGAGCTTGGTGCCAGGTTTAGTTCTCAGCTTTGCCTTGTGAAAAAAAAAAAAAAGACTTTGGATCTTTTTTTTTCTGTTGGATTTGATTTCAGTCCTTGTCGTCGTTGAAGTCTCGGGAGCTGGAGGGCCGGGGGCGAACATTGGCAAGTCTGACAGCTGCTGTAATTGTAGACGCTACTCCGACGTGTGACTTCAATTTTCCTCCCCAAGACACCAAACAACAATAATTTTCTGCATTTTCTTGGAGACTCTCTGCATTACAAAACAACTCTTGAGGAACATAAACTTGGATTTGTTAAAAAGTTTAGCTTTCAACAGCATTTGCAGTGTTTGCTGTGATTTTCTTTTCCGACAAGGTCACAGCACACGGGGGAATAAATTATCCACAGAAATGATTTTGCAAAGCAAAACATTGTCCTCTTGAATCAGATCATGTCTGATATCCAACAGAGATGCATAAAGTACTGGAATAAAGGAGTGGAGTAGAAGTACAAGTGCTATATCAAAAAACTGACTTGAGTAGAAGTTGAAGTGTTCTTTAAACACCATACTTAAGTAAAAGTACTAAAGTATTCAAAATGTTTTGTACTTAAGTATTGCAAGTAGAAGTATGTAAAAAATTGCTACTCAAGTACTGAAAGTAAAAGTACAAGTACTGTTGTTTATATTATTTCAAATATTTATTAAGGCACAACTTCTAATGTTACAGTGTTACAATGTTCATGGTAGAGTTCTGTGATTTCCCATGGTCTGTGAATGCGTCTGAATGAATGCAGAGCGAGGGGGCGGGGCAGCAGGTGAGAGAGCGCACCTGGGTGAGTCAGGTGTGTGACGTACGGCGCACGAGCGAGGTTGATGTGAGACCGGGACTGTTCAGTTGTTTTTTTTTTGTCGTGGTTCCGGCCGACAGTCACCGAGTCCTGGAACCAAACCGTTCAGCAATAAATGCAGTTTGTTCAATATCGCCTCGTCATTCATCACGTGTCCGGCTGGACGCTACAATAGTAACGAGTAACGACTCAGCACATGAAAAATGTATCCGAGTAAAAGTATTAAAGTCATCAAAGATATGTAGTGCAGTATAAGTGGAAGTTGGGGAAAAAAATAATACTCCAAAAAAGTACAGATACTGCATTTTAGTACGTACAGTACTTAAGTAGTTCCACTTTGTTACTATACATCTCTGATATCCAAACTGTGAAACTCGGTCTCAGTTTGTCACTGTGCACGTCTTTTTCTCCTATTTTATGCAGAATTAGTGCACGTGCACAGGCAGGGATTATTACACATGACGGTATAAAGTGTCCCGGTGCAGTAAACCTCCTCACCTGGTGCTCCAATAAGATTAAAAGAAGCACCATAGGGTGTTGGCAACCACGGTAACAAGCCAAGGAGAATTTGGCACTGTGGAAATTAGTAGGAGGTTGTTTTTGTCGTGAAGTCTGCAGCCTGATGGGAAGTAAATGACATGTCTCTGATAAAAGGCCTTCATTTGTGAACATTACACGATTAGACGACTGTCGGGCTCTTCGGGGAGCGTTCTAACCGACGGAAGCGCCAAACATAGCCCGAATATTTCAGCATGGGAACTTTTCTAAAGCGTCGTGCCATGGGCGTCGAGCCACACTATGAATAACAACCACAGGCTGCTGCCGTTTTTGTGGAGTTCCTTCTCAATTAAGTTTCATAAATCCAATCTGAGTTTACCAGGCCAATGCTGATGAATCAAGACAGACATTTAGGTGTCCCGTGGCGGTGATGTAACTTTTAGGCAATACTTTAATGCTGCACACACACACACACACACACACACACACACACACACACACACACACACACACACACACACACACACACACACACACACAGTCAGCATTAATGTCAGAAAAGCTCGTCAAAAGTTTACCGGAATCGAAAGTCGCTCTGCGAGCGTCTTTTGTGTCTGTGGCAGCTTCTCCGGCACTAATTGGCATGAAGGTTCAGTTCATGGTAACCCTGACGAATAAAAAGTCTGTCGATAATAAAGTGAAAGAAGAAACTGGACTCGCTTGGTCACGGTCTCAGTTTTGTAAAACAGATTTGGCACCTCAACAGTAGCAGACTGTTCTACATCCATGTCGTTACGGAGGATATATTTCATGTTGTTTTCATTCCCGTGTCACAGCGCGTCACTACAGATACAACATGACCCCGAGACAGTCAGTTCGCTGCATTACTGTGAGAATAATTTAAAAAATATATACTCTCAGCTCCCTGCGGCACTTAGCAGTGATTGTTTTTGAAGTACAGACGACATAATGGGAACTTTAATGACAAATAATTCCGTCTTTGGCTTTGAAGAGCGGACAGATTGATAGGAAAGCTTTAGCTTCCTGTTGAAAAGGACTGTCTGACGACACTGTACAAATATTCAAATCATATCCCCAAAACCCCGCCGGGTACGTCTGCGTCACGTCACTGGGAGTGTTTCAGAAGCGTTAGCCTGTCAGACTGTGTTTACTTGCTCAGATTTGGTCATTTTTATTGGTTTAGAAAGCTTCGAGCAAAGAATCTTCTCTTTTCTAATGTTTCTGCTACTTGTATTATGAGCTGACTTGTTGTATGTATTCAGCTGAAAGTGATTCTTGTGTTTTGAGGTGCTCATCTATAGTAAAGTGACAGGTGAGGGTTTGGAGAAGCAAACAGAAGGACGAGCATGGAAGCAAAGCTTTGCACTGCAGTGGACAGGGTTAGTGACAAAATGTGTATATATATTTTTTTAAGATTATTTTTTTGGCCTTTTATGCTTTTATTGATGGGACAGCTGAAGATAAACAGGAAGCAGAGAGAGGGGGAATGACACGCAGTAAATTAGCCGTCCGATGCGGGATTCGAACCAGGTCCTGCTGCAGCAAGGACTACAACCTCCACACACGGGGCGGCCACTTAACCCACTACGCTACCGACCGCCCCAACAAAATGTATTTTCCCCATCTCAAAACACCTGCACCAGTCTAACCCCTAAATTCCAACGGGCACTGATGTTCCACCACCGGTCGCCAGTGTCTCAAACCCCATCGCGGTTAACTCCGTGCAGTGTTTGGTGAGAAAACATGTCCTACCATCCTCCCATCTGATTCTATTGATTTATTTTTTTCAGCCAGTTAACATTTAACCTGCGTGAAGGTCACCGCGGCGACGAGCTGGAAAACAATGAGTTCACCTGTTGATGCTGAATGCTGCTTTTCTAAGCTGCTTTTTGCTGAGTCCAACGTGCAAATGACTTGATAACGGTACGAAGGACAGCACGTGGCGACTGATCATACGTTGTTGGATGAATAGCAGAAACTGTGAGGCTCTAATAAACGAGTGCGAGTGAAGGCGTTTTTTAATGTAGGAGGAAGAAAGGAGGAACAGACTCCATCAGGCTGACTCGGTTTGTTTGGAGGTAGAGCTGCAGGCTCTCCTGTGAACTACATCGTCTTCCTAACTTTTCTGTGGAGCCCCTCCATCCATCCATCCATCCATCCATCCATCCATCCATCCATCCATCCATCCATCCATCCTCTCTTCCTCTCAGGCCGCCTTGGGTTTTCTCCGCACAGGAGGCGGAAGTCTACAGACAGGCGGCTGCCGTGTGATCGTTCATTATTCATGGCGTTAATCAGGCTGCAGGCTGAACGTTCTCCTGCTTTCTGTCCCCTCGCGCCACGTTCCAGATCCTCTCGTTCTTTTGCATTTTGCACAGGTTGCCTTTTCTTGTTTTCTGATTCCTCTCTGTTCATCCAATGAGTAATTCATGTGCCGAGCAGCTCTGCGGCTCTCTTACGCCGAAGTAAAGACTCTATTGTTTGCTCCTTTTGAAGGTTGCTGATTAAAGTCTGCTGATTAATTGTTCCTGCCTTGGTGTAATTTTGACTATTTTTAGCGCGTAGTATGTTAAGCGGTCGCCTGTGTTGATCAGATACGGCGCTTTCCGTGAATGGCGACATTGTTCCGCGTGCGGCTCGATGCTCGTGCCTCTGCCAGTCTCAGTTTTCTGTTTCCCGCTCTGTTTTTCTATTTTTCTGAGATCATTGGCGGTTGAATGAAAGGACACGAGGGTGAAACACGGCTAGATTGAATGATGGCGTCGTAGGGCCTCAAACACTGACCTTGATTCAATGATTGTAATGGAGAAAATTGTATGTACCAGATGGAAATAAAGAAACTCTAAGTCATGCCGTGCCGTGGAAGTTTAAAACCTGTTACCGTAAGTGTATTGTCATTTCTGTTTGTCATGCTTCTGTGACATCTGAGCAGATTTTATTATATTTCTCACCACAGCGGTTATTTATCAGTTGTACATTTTAATCGTGTCTAACCACGCGTAGCTCTCTCATGAATTTCCCTGCCACATTGAGCCGAGTTCTGCTCGAGGTCCAGTGTGTAAAACTGGTAGTGAAGTTGCAGATTTTAAACCTCTTTGAATACCCCTCACCTCACCCTCTCGTATCAAGCATAAAGGAATAACTCCAGTGGCCGTGAAACTCGTGACAAACGTGAAAGGTCCTAATGTAGCGCCAAGTGTTTTGGTTTATCCCTTTTTATGGGTTACCATAGAAACATGCCGGTTCAAATGATACACTGATGAAAACATCGATATAAATATTATATTCCCTTAAAGGTAAGGGAAGTTTTTCCTTGCCAACGTCACTAGGTGTTTGCTCATGGTGGGAATTGTTGAGTCTAAATAACTTCTGTTCTGATTTAGCTCCATATAAATTGAACTAAAATGGATTCGTCATGATGCTTTTACACTTATCCGACATTAAAGTCTCTGTAAATGCTTTTTTTTTTTTTGAGTACGTTCCGTTTTCTTTTTTTAATGACGGTCAGGACTCTGATGCATAATCATCGGCATGTCTGCGTTGTATTTCCATCCCTCTCTTTATTTTTTTCTCTTTCCAGAGGCATGTGTTGCAAGAGAACCTCACCGACTGTAAACTGCGGTGATCGATAGTGTGTTTGTTCAGCATAAAGCATAACGTTTGGGCGTGTGGCGACGGAAAGTTTGGCTGAAAAACTGGTAAAAAGCCTTCCTTGTTATGATCTCGTGATTTAGTGAGAGAGAGACGAGGACACATGCAGGAAAGGAAGAAACTCGTAGTTAGTTCTTGGGCTTCTCCTCTCTGGCTTTGTGTGTTTTTGTTTTTTCTGCCTCCCCATCCAGACGGAATATTTATAACTGAAGACCACAGCCTTCGCCCCGTGCACGTATACACACACAACCCAGCACAGCAGGACGGGCCGGCTGTTAATTCTACTGAGTAAATGGCCAGCAGCGAGTCTGGCTTCAGTCCAGGCCCTTGAATTCCACTTGGCATTTTACACGGGGAGGAATGTTTGGCACTTGAATTGGGGAGGACGGACGGTGCCGTGCAGTCAGTCAGAGTGATGTAAATACTGGCATCAATAGCGCACGCACACACACTCATATTTTGATGCTTGCACATTTCTGGCCTCGTCCCACAGATTTAATTAGTCTGTGGTGACACAAAACATTTTGACGAATCTATTAACAAACCGCACGCTGCACCTATAAAGAATAATCGATGTGGGGTGTCGGTAGAGAGCCGCCCCGTGTATGAAGGCTCATCCCTCGCCGCGGCGGCCCAGGGTTCGAATCCGACCTGTGGCTCTTTCCCGCATGTCATTCCCCGTCTCTCTCTCTCTCCACATTCCTGTCACTCTCCAAGCGGTCTGTCAAATGAAGCTCAAAAAGAAAGGAGAATAATCAGTGTGTGATGCCGTTTGCACTCTGTAACTCGACGGGGATCGAATCGGTTTTAATTTAGCCGACCTGAACTCGAGTTTGAAGAGTCGGCTGTAGTTTTCTTGTCGCCGCGGCGCACCGACACATCCGTCTTTGTGCTGAAATCCGTCTCGTGGTTTTACACGCATCGCCTCACACTTGAATGGCGTTTTCCAATTTCCGCCTCCCTTCCTCACCTGGTGTCAGTTCGACTTCCATGAAAGGGTCTTTTGTTTCTTTCTCTACCTCGACCTCGCTTCGACCCCGAGCGGTAGAGGTCATGTGCGGCACAATTCGAAACTTCACAGCGACGGATCGACGGGGGATTTGTCAGGTGTGATAAGTGGAGCGGAGAGATGTTTGTCTGCTTTAGATAAAGGCAGGCTGTGATGTTTGCAGAAGTCTCGTGTTGTGTTTGAAAGAGTGGCAGACAGATCCGTCACGGGGACATGTTCTTTTTGTTTAAGGCTTGAGGAAACAAGTAGTAGTTAACCTTTATTTATTCAGGGAGGGCATGCTTCAGAAACAAGCTGTGGAGCTCGCTCCATATTTTCACCGTCACACCTGAGCGACGCTTCATAACAGTCCTTTATTGAGCGGTAAGACGGCAGCTCCATGTTTAGTTCTTTTTCAGATGTCGGAAAATAAACTCATCAACTCACTTATAAAGACGTGAATGGAAACCTGCTGTCCTGAAAACATTAGTTTGGTCCAGTTGAGTTCTTTGATGCGTCACCTGTAACGCCTCATTGAGGCCCGTGTTTCTCTGGAAGTTGAGACATTGAACTTTAGTTCAGCCCACACATCCTGACAGTTACTCTACAGGTTATCGCACTGTTGAAGAAGTTTGTAAGAATGACGTAAACTTTGGCCTTTGACTTTAGACTTTTGTAACATTTTAAAGTTTCATTATTCCAGTAAATTATCTGAACTAACTGTGTTTTGAAATTGAAGGATGGCATTAAATTGTAGGGATTTGTTTAGGACTAGTTGGTCTTGTCTTGGGACTTCATTCTCAAAAAGTGAGTCTTACTTTCTTTTAGGGCTGCACGATATGGCCTGTAACCAATATCTCAATATTTTTAAGCTGTATCGCGATTCGCAATACACGATATATATCTCGATATTTTTGTTGTTTGTTGTTTTGTATTGTTTATTTCTAATAAATAATGTCATTATTACCTTGATAGCATTGTAATTGCTCAGAATCAATGTAGAACAGTAGATTTACACTTGCTGTATGAGACACACCTCTTTTTATAGCATTTATGAATTTTTTATATATATTTCATAATGTACATATGAGCATTAAAGCAGTGCAGGATCATACTTGGCTCATGACACACTTTAAATCAAATTTGAACCATTCTTCATATTTTATGAATAAACGTTTAACAGTTGAGGTTTACATTTAACACCTACGCCTTTTTTAAAGTATTTGACATAAAGTCGGCAATAAGGGCGCACTTGAAAATATTGGAACAGCTGGCGTGACCACGCGAAAACGAGAGACAGCGCGACCGCAGTTGTTTTTCTTCGGAACCAAGTCCGTCTCCATCTTCAATTAACTCGCTTGGGCTCTTCACCTCTCTTCTCACTTAATACAGAAAGTACGCATGCACGCAGGGGATTTTTCTGGGTGGGCGGGGCAGTGTGCTGCGTGCTGTGAGCAGCAGGAGGAGTGAGTGACAGGAGAAACTCCGGAGAATTAAATGCCGATGGCTTAAAACATTTACATGACAAGTACTCGATGGTCGCGATATAATCATTTCATACATCTCACGTAGAACGAGCCGCGATATATCGAGTATATTCGATATATCGCCCACCCCTACTTTCTTTTCTTTCTCCAACAGATTCATTTGTTCTGCTGAACATAAGAAAACTTTTCCAGTCGGCTCCGGCTGCAAATAAAACCAGATCTACAATGTTCTGTTAGAGTCCAGTTTGTTTATAATCCATTACTTATTAGTGTTGGCTGCTGCGAGGATAAAGCATTTACCTTAAACTCACCATGATAAGTGCTGTGTTGTGAATTTTAGCAGCTGTGTTGTGAATTTTAGCAGCTTCCATCAAGCAGCTGCCTTGGAGTAACTATCCACACTTTAAAATAAAAACCTTCCTAACTCTACCATCACTTCATTATTCTTTCACATAGGGAGCTGGAGGATTCCCAGAGAGGATCCACTGCAGCGCTTTTGAATATGAAACGAGTCTTAAAGCGTGTCAAGTGTGGACGGCGTTTCGTTAAAGTTTAACAAGGACAAAGATTTTGAGCAACGGACAGAGAATGAGAGCGGTGAGAAAGACAACGAGGCACATCACCAAACCTTTGCAACAAACTCTGCATGTCTACACGACTCTACACTAAATTTTACAGTCTTGATTTTAGAGTTTTTAAAGGTCCGGTGTGTAACTGCAGAGAATATAGAAACTACAGTCCGTAAAAATAAGGATCCACTCGTTTATTCTACAGTTTCACATCCTGTCCATATCGTACTGCATTCGTCTTCTATCCATCGGGAACATCCGAGGAAACACTGCTATTGGTGTACGATGATGAAGACTGTGACGACGATGGCGCAGATAAAGACATGGCGGTGATTTCTTCATACAGCTGCAAAAAATCCCCAACGTAGTCGTCTTCAAGAAGGTCCAAGTGGTCGTGGATGAACTCCAGCTCGGAGAGCCCGACTTCAGTGTCGGAGCTTGAGCTGGCGTCATTCTGCACGGACAGTTTGAAGGCATGATTAGTGTCTGGGTTTGTCAATTAAATACTTTTTCATCAAATACTTGTTGATGAAACAGCTCATAAATAATACATAATTAAACATTAGCAGCCTTACCTCCATGTCAATGATGGCATTGTTGGTGTAGATGTGTTGGAAGCACCCCAGGTTGTAGTACAGGTTGAAAAGTAACTGCCCGTAACTGCACTCCTCCTCATCATCATCGTCGCCGTCCTCCTCGCTGTTTTCAGCCTCGTAGTCGCTCTCATCCGACTTGAATCCTGGGTCTAAATCTTCCAGAGACATTTTGGTTTGTGAAGCCACCCACGTCTCAGGCTGTGTGTCCAAATTCACCAGAATCACTTGTTGCCACGATAGATTCAGTCTGTTTACTGTGCCGGGCAACAGACTGGTGCTTTGATTTGAAAAAGGCTTGTTGGGTTCTGTGCTGCCGGTGTGTGTTCTGCAGAATTAGACGCCTCCTCTTAAACCTTCAAACTTTGTTTGTACCTTTTTTTTGTTGGAGGAAAGTTTTGTTTTATTTCACACTTCTCGGCCGACCCTCGCTTCGCTTCTTTTTCTTATTTTAGCCTCAATTAAACACGACTCAGTCAGCTCTCATTTGCATAATAAACTTTCAAGCTTTTTTTAAATCTCCTGCCAGCTCATCGAAGCTTAAGGCGCAAATAATTTGTCTCTCATAGAATTTTGCACATAAAGATATTTTAGATTTTACTGCAAGTTAGTTCAATTTTCCTGTTGTCATTGAACGTTACATTACATGTATTATTCTAGATGTAACCAGGGTTGCAAAGCAGCCCATGGAAATAAATATATATTTCCCCCCAACTATACTTAAGGGACTATATTTAATTCCCATGGAAAGTTTCCAACTTTGAAAATTCCTGGAATTTTGCAACCTTTACCCTAACGCCTTGTTATTTAATTTAATATTTAGTACACAAGAGTCTGTCCTTTACATTTAATGGATTTTCTTGGAGCCTGGATTGTGAAGCCTGCATGTAATACTCATAACTCTGTTTTCATGCATGCGTAATCACCTCAAACTCAGAATCTTTTTGTTTTTGTAACTGACTGAACATGGGGTCATACTTTGAATCTTCTATACACGGCTCCTCTTCTGTTCTCATGGCGTTGTTGCAGCCTGTAATTTAGCGCTGGGCTTTCCCTGCAGCCGGCGTGTTGGCCTTGGCACGTTTCCAAGTGTGTTGGGGCCGATGATGAGGGGCCACAGCAGGCGGCGGTACCGGGCTTTCATCTCTCTTTGCTTTTTGGAATACTTCAGATGAGGGCATGTCAGATTAGCATCACAGGGAATCACAATTAGCCCCCCCCCCCCTCGAGGGGACAGGTGAGAGTGGACGTAAGGTCCAGAAGTAAGTTTGATCTGAAATCAGATGAGACTTTAAAGGGAACCGAGTCGAGTGTGTGAGTACATTTTAAGTGGAGATGCCCACAACAGAGCTCTGTGTGTGTGAGAGAGAGTGTGTTTTCCGTCTGTGGCATGCTATAACCTTGTTTACTATCTGACTCTGTCTCCTGTCTTGAGTTTGGCACTGTGACATTTGCCGTGAGCTATTTTTACCTCATGAACTTGGCCCAACACACACACACACTCAAACTCTTTCATGTGGCCCGCTCCACCCAGTCCCAACACATACACACACATACATATGAACCCGATATAGGCACATAATAAGCCCACACACACACACACACACACACACACACACACACACACTGGCACTATCAACACGGCTTCGTCAAATCTAAACTTAGGACAGCCTCAGGTTAAAAGAACCTCCGGTCTAAGGTCCTTGTGTGTTTTATTATTGTTGTGTGTGTGTGTGTGTGTGTGTGTGTGTGTGTGAGGCTCCATTCATAGCCACATGTGACACTGATACTGTTTGTGATGTGTTCTAATTATAAAATCTAATAAGTACTTTGTTTACGGTTTAAAAACTGCATAAAATAAACTTTGTTTCCATTTTTTATAGTGTGAAAAAAAGCCTGATCCAATGTCAGCGTTTTTGTGGCATGACTAGGTTTGCAATGGGATGGAAAGCAAATTCCCAGAAGCTGGGTAAATTTGGAAATATTACAAATTGGAAACTTTGGGAATTAACTGGAAATTGGGAGTAATTTAAACAAATATAAACGTTTTGTCATAGGCAGACATTTATGCAAAATAAAACTTTTTATTGAACAATATTCTCAAATGTGTGGCTTCAGCAGTCAGTAAGCAGCGTGCTATGTGCATGTGACCTGCATGGAATCAGGTTGTTTTAGTCTAAAATATATTTTCCACAAATATAATTAAATTCCCAAAGAACGTTTCCAACTTTTCCAGGAATTTGCAATTGCATGCCATGAGTCAGCATGTTTTAGGTTTGGAGATGAAGGTGGTGATTTGTGGCTTCCTTTCCCACAACACCTCAGGTTTTTTTTTTCTACTTTGGAAACAAGAGAAAAAAAACACAGACAACAGCAACATGAAAACGCACACACACAAACACACACAAACCTGCTGTAATTAGTTTACATTGCTCTGTTGACAGATCCAAATCTGGTGAACGATGGCGACTTCCTGCATTTCTGCATCAGATAAGAGTTTCACAGCGCAGCTTTGATTTCCACGAGCTCTGATCACAGAGAGAGAAACTGTGTGTGTGTGTAACGATGTGATCTGTGTGTGTTTGTGTGTGTTTGTGTGTACGTTTTCACACTGAGCTCCATCAGCTGGAATCCACAGGGTCTCCGTGCCGGGGGGGCGTCGCACAAAACGAAATGACGTCTGTCACGGGGGTCTGACAGTCTGTGTTTGGAGCTGACAGCAAACACACAGAGAAAAAGACGAACGCAGCCTTTTCTCTCCTCTTTGTTGTTTGTTTGTCGTCGTCTGCTCCGGTTTCTTGAATCTCAGGGATTCACCCACGTTGTTGTTGTTGTTGTTGTTGTTGTTTTTACGCTGGTCTTCAGATCACCTGACAGCTCAGCGCTGCAGGTTTTTACTCTACTGAGGCGACAGTAGCTCAAGTCCAGCACGGGTCACAGTATGGAGAGATGACTGGTAGCTGGCACTGCTGAGGTGCCCTTAAGCAAGGTACCCAACCCTCCTAACTGCACCCAGGGCGCTGCTACTTGACAGGCCATCACTCCATCATCTCTCCACATTTGCATGTCTATAAGCATTAGGGTTGCAAAATTATGGTAATTTTCAAAGTTGGAAACTTGCTATGGGAATTAACGGGAATAAAACAGGAATTAATGGGAATAAACTGGGAATTTACAACACTTAAATTAGACAACACTTAATATAATTGTATAAAATCAAGTTGTTTTAGTCAAGTTTATGCTAGAATATATTTTCCCCAGCTACACATGAATATATCTGCTATCACATGCACACAGCACTATAATATTGAAATGTTCCTGTTAATTTTTTTTAAAGAAAAACCCTTAAATAATAAAGACTGGATTCAAAGTATCAACGTTTAAGTTGAATTTATTATTCTTGTACAAGAAGGAGCGTTTAACAGTGCAACACACAAAAAAGTGGTTACAGAGTAAAGGCTCCTCGAGGAGCTCTAACAGTTGGTTCTTATACATTTAAAAAAAAAACAACAACTCTTGAATAATGAAAACTGGATTCAAGGTTTAAGTTGAATTTAATGTTCTTGTACGAGAAGGAGCGTCTAACAGTGCAACACACAAAAAGCGGTTACAGGGAAAAGGCTCCTCGAGGAGCTCTAACAGTTGGTTCTTATACGTTTTTTTTAAGAAAAACTCTTGAATAAGAGACTGGATTAAAGGTTTAAGTTGAATTTTTTATTCTTGTACACAAAGGAGCGTTTAACAGTTCAACACACAAAAAGTGGTTACAGAGAAAAGGCTCCTCGAGGAGCTCTAACAGTTGGTTCTTATACGTTTTTTTGAAGAAAAACTCTTGAATAAGAGACTGGATTGAAAGTTTAAGTTGAATTTTTTATTCTTGTACACAAAGGAGCGTTTAACAGTTCAACACACAAAAAGAGGTTACAGAGAAAAGGCTCCTCAAGGAGCTCTAACAGTTGGTTTTTCTACATTTTTTGAAAGGGCTCTCCACTGATACAAATAATATCATAATGTCCTTTTTTGGTTTTCCGCTCAGTAATGAACTTTATGTTTCTTATCCAAATGATACTTCCCTAACCTGTCTCTCCTGTCCTTGTACTATTGATTTATAATTCTGTCTTCCTACCAGCTATATGAATTAAAACATCTGAACCTCAGTATAATCCTAATTTCTATAACAGTTCAAAAATTCCCAAGCTTTAACTTCCCATGGACAGTGTCCGGATACTTTCCACTTATTTGCAACCCTTATATGCACAACACTAAACTGAAATGGATATTTTAGTATTTAATAATTGAGCATTCTTCGCGTCTGTAGTCAAAATGTAAAACCAGAGAACATTTAAGAGACAGAAACAGGATTTCTGGTTTAATGTTTGTCTTCCTTTGATCAGGAAGCCTTTTCATCTCGTGTTATTTCAAGTTAAACACAAAAGAGGTGTCTTATTATCCCTCGATAATGTCTCTGCTGCCCTTTGCGGGGCACTGGAACTGTAACAAGTGGGTAATGAGGCTGTAACCCTCGGGGCTTCTGTGTGCAGGATGAACCCAGAACAGTCGTACCTTAACTCACTTTGTCATGTGATACCTGCACACTTACAGTACTTACATGTCTCACAAACGTGCACTTGTGCGTGTGCCGTGTGGTTTTGCAGTAAAGCTCCACGTCTTCCGTCGTGCTGCACTTTGAGCTGCATTTTTCTGCGATTACGGTGAGATTAGTTATTTTTCTTCCTCCCTCACTTCTACAAATTTCGTTTGACCTTTTGTGCGTGTTTTTTTTTTTTTCTTCTCAAAACATTTGACAAGAAATTGGACTTAATCATACAGCAGCTCCGGTTTGGATTCCCCCTCGGGCCTTGGTTATTGTGCGTGTCCTGCTTTGGAGAGCCAACAATGACTAAATAAGTGTCTTTAAGTGCCCGTTTGAAGTATTTCCTTGTATTTAGAAATCATTTTCTTCCTGTCAGTGCCGCCTGTCGGATCGTTACAACGCTTTAATCCATCCTCATCGCGGCTGTTTTTCGTCTTAGTGTTTCCGTGCTCCTTTATCCTCTTTTCGTGATCATGTTATGACAAGTGAAGTTCACATTTAATCGCCTATGTCAGCACCACCAGTGGCCATTGATTTTCACCTCATTTTGTGGCTGCCGGTGGTTTTTTTAAACGTCTCCTCTGTCTCCACTTGTTTTCCAGGATGCGAGCTACTGGCTGCAGGTCCACCGGTTGGAGCACGGCGACGGCGGCATCCTCGACCTGGACGATGTACTCTGCGACGTGGCCGACGACAAAGACAGGGTGAGCGACTAATTGAATTTAAAAGATTAATGAAGACAAAGGTTAGAGGTCCGGCGTGCAGGGTTCGGTGCCATCTAGCCGTATCGATGCAACCCCTTTGTTTCATCCTGTCCTTCCTAGCGTGAAGGAGAAACTACGCTGGCTGCAAAACATGAATAAATCAATTTGAAATGAAGTTATGCAATCTCTTAAGTTATGCTATGACTACAAGTAAAGGACCGGAGTGTGGTGAATTTGATTTGTAAATGTTTTTGCATAGCGGCTGAACACAGTGTGAACATCGATCTGACTTCAGGCCTTGAACTCGTCTGTGTCAGAAGCCTGACAGTCGTACTTCCTCGTGGTTCATTCATCGCCTTCAGGGCAGTTTGAGAAAGAAAAGTTCATCGCGAGTGACAGCCGGGAGGTCACAGGGTCACATTCTCGACTGTGGTTAAATATTTCCCCTCCGAAAGACTGAAAACTTTAAAATATGTGTAGCATCTATCATGACTGCATGGACATTATGTCACGAGGAATGATGGACTCTTGGCGAGAGGACTGGATGTACATCTGAAGAAGGGAGGCTGCATTTGAAGTTAGGTCACAGAACAGGAAGTGGATGCTGCTCTTTAATTTAAGGCCCTGTTTACACGCACACGGGTATTTTTAAAAACATTTCCCTTCGTTTGTATCTTTTACACGCAAACGGTGAATTTGCCTCTGAAAACGAATCTTTCTAAAAACTCCGGCTAGAGTAGAGATTCTGGAAAACTACGGTTTTGCGTTTGCGTGTAAATTCAGGTAAACAGAGTTTTAGGCAGCTGATGCGCCAGAAGTGCGACCAATGTTTACCTGTTGCTATGACGATGATCATGGAAGCTTTATTCTGATTGGCTTGCAGAGGATTCTCCTTCTTCCTACACTGCCGCCCAGAGGCTTAGCGTAGTTATGACGGCGCTCGATGGCGTATTTATGCGGGTTGACTTTTTTGAAAACGATGCTATGTGCACGATGTTATTTTGGAAAACGGAGGGAGGGAAATATCGTTTCTCAACATACCCGGCTATGCGTAAACGTGACGAGAAGTACGCAACGCTTTAGGGCACTAAGTCACACTCCGCCAACTACTTCACTGATTTTGGAAAAACTGGATCATATTTTATTTTTCTGCTTCACTACAACTCGTTTTTTTTCTTAACTATTGCTGCTGTTAGCTCACGTAGTTAGCCGTGCAGCCCTGAGCTCAGATCACCGGGAAGAAGAAGAGGTTTTCAGATTCAGACCCAGGGAGCAAAGCCAGGGTGGGCACCAGAACTCGAGCTGTGGTAGAGCACGTAATAAAAAGGACAGAAACAATCGTAAGATTTATTAACAATAAAAACAATCCTTGGCACTAGTCCTGGCAGGAGTTTATGGTGATGATGAATAATAACTTTGTCTTATGTAAATCAAAAAACCACTGGAAGGAGGCACGTCCTGTTTGTGAAACGGTAGCATGTTGCTGGAGTCCATTTCTTTGCAGTAATTATACAGTACCACAACTATGCAGTTAATTTGACAGAGTTTGCCTGACGACAGAAGACATAATTGGATGATAATAGTAGAACTCAGCAGCCGAACAGAAATCTCAGTGAGCAGTGTAGCGTTTTGTTTCCCCGCAGGGCACGCGAGCTTCTGAGAGTTTTGGCCTCCTCGTGTGAAAAATTTACTCAAGCGAAACTTCAATTTAAGTTTGAAATTTGTAGTTGAAGCGTGTGAGAGCGATCTCGGCTCTGCCTTCTGAAATGCAGCGCTGAGCTTGAGGGAAAACTCTGTTGGTGGCGAGCGCTCTCTCTTTGCAGGTCTGTCAGCCTGATGTTCATACGCCTCCAGGTGTGAGCGCACATCTTCATTTATATAAACCAGTTTATGTGTGTGAGCTGTCATCGCGTCCTCTGCTCGCATCACTCTCTCTTTTCGGCGCCCCCCTCGCTCCGTGGTCCCTACAGGTGTTTTCTGAAGAGGAGAATGTTTCATACATGACGAGCCTTCAGCCTCGCTCACACACATCTACATCACTCTCACTGCTTTGACGCCGAACCCTTTGGGGGGATCGGCGTGTGTTTTGCTGCTCCGCACAGTTTAAAAAAACTCCAGCTGAAATGGAAATGATTAAAAATGTATACGCGATGTTGCATGGCTGTAAGTGAGAGGTTAAAAGTTTAATCGATTCTTTTTTTTTTTTTGTTACATTCAATGTTTCCCCAGCTGCCAGATGTGTGCAGCAGGGCTGTGAAGAAACTCGAATATGTATTTTATAATCGATTTATCGCACAGTTGATAATTCAGATAGAAATGGTGACAAATGATGCTGAAGGCGACACTTAGAAAAGCTTTTTGTACCCACCACCAGTCAAGAACAGGGATGTAACGATACACTCGACTCACGACTCGATACGTTTTTTTGTTCACGATACGATTTTCTCACGAAAATGAGCTACAGACTTTTTATTTGTAGAAAAAAATAATCTTATGTGCTTTTGTTTACAGAAACTCTCAAACAGTTTGTGTTCTCTTATAAAAAAAGTGCAGCTTACATCCTAAACAACAAAACACATGACAGATATCTGCTTTCTTTAGAAACAGTCTCACAGTAAACTGCTGTGATGTGCAGTTTTCGCTCTCGAGGTGGCGTAACGTTACTTTGCTTCTCACTGTGGCGGCTGATATGCTGCTGCATGTTGCTCATGTTGCTGCTGCATGTTGCTCATGTTGCTGCTGCATGTTGCTGCGTGTTGCTGCTGCATGTTGCTCATGTTGCTCGTGTTGCCGCTATATGTTGCAGTCTCTTGCAATATTTCCATGCTGTTTTGGTTTCGTCTGTCCGTTTCTCACGGTTGTATTTGTGTATATGGGGAATCCTAAATTCTCTACACAGGTGATTTCAAACTACTCGGTGCGTCCTCTGTTTAAAAGCTGTTTTCTACAGTCGCCTTGTCTTCCCACTTGACGCCTGACGTTGAACAAATGAATCACCAACCACTGACTTTTAAAAAAATAACGTAACCTATTTCTAATTTAAAAAAAAGAAGAAAAAGAACACATCTTACTTCTTCTTGCATTCATTCAAAACTCATTTTTTTCTGTCAGTGTGGTGCGAATCGTCACGCATTTGTACCGATTTTTAATCGTGTCACGATGCATCGTTACATCCCTAATCAAGAACCAACTCGAAGCAAAGAGTCTTAAAGCCCAGGCATGATTTGAAGACCTATGAGGCTTCTTCTCACTCATGCCGGTAACTGTAGCTGCTGTGAGATAGTTAGCCGTGCAGCGGACCATCTCCTTCGCCGGACTGGGAGCGTCACATTTCTACTGGCTAAATGCTTCTACAAGTAAAGCTTCCAAATGTCACAATTCAAAGTCAAAATAACCCTGAAGATGGAAACGGTCCTCCAGCATCAAACCCTGCAGAGACCTCATGCTGCGCGGTGACGTTTAAAAGACTCAGGAGACATTAAAAACCACGCAGCAACGTTACATGAATATAATTATTAAATCTGTGATGTCTGACGTCAGTGAAGCAGCTCTACACACACTCCTGCAGTTTCACAGTGATCTAATAAGGTGTTCAGTCATATGAACCTTCTTTATTCAATCAAAGGACACTTTTTTTTTTTTGAATGAAGCCATGAATAGATCTCTAGAAGTTATTAGATCAGAAATGTCTTTAAAGTTGTGTCTGATGTCTAAATCAGCACTAAGTGAGGCGCCGTGCAGATTTCCATTTTTATTTAATCACACATCTGAGCATGCAGAGATGTTTTTTTTTAAGTATTTTTATTCAGGAACCATCACAAAAAGATCAAACTTCTGGTGAAAGTTCCTCCAGCTCTTCGGGTGCCGCCTCTGCCCCCGCCGAAGCCACAATCACGGCCAGAACAATGGCGCGTTGGCAGCTTGGCGTCGTATCAGTTACGCTTCACGTCTGTCTTTTTTTGTTGAGCGATTTAAAATCTAAACTTCATCTGATTATCTTGGCTCGTCGTGAACTTACTCTGGAGGCAGAATGAGTTGTAATTCATGGGATTAAAGTTGGTTTATATCGTCTGTCACGCAGCCAGAGGCTGTTCGGGTAACATAAAGCTGCGCTGGTGCTCGGCCCAGGCGCAGCTTTAAAAAAAAAAAGGAATGCAGCGCAGAGCTGGTGTGTGTCTGTCAGCGGAGAGAGACAGAGAGAAAAACAAAAAGTGGATTTCTCTGGTGCTTTGTTTATTTTTCCAAAAATAAAGTTCGATACGGACGCGCTAAGCTGATCTTGATGAGTGAGGACCATCAAATGGATTTCGTTGCCTCGCCGTCATCATGAAGTTGCAGTCTGTAAAGTTTGACTGCCTCTCTGTGTTCGTTCAAAAATGTTCAGTCTCAGTCTGACACTGAGTCCGGAGGGTCATCGGTTCAGCTGTGATCAACTGCGATGAGGAGACCGTGGCAGCGAGGCCGACTGTTTGCAGCGTGGTGGAGCCAGAGGAGCGAACAGCTCATGGCGTTTGTTGGTCCTCATCCCTGCTCAATTTGTGTGTGTGTGTGTGTCTGTGTGCAAGAGCGTGTAAGTGAATCCCAGTGTGAGTCCACTGTGGGGAGCACAGCTGTGTGGCAGTGTGTGTGGACAGGCTGCGAGCACAAGTGTGTGAAAATGAAACCAGCTTGTGTGTGTGTGTGTGTGTGTGTGTGTGTGTGTGTGTGTGTGTGTGTGTGTGTGTGTGTGTGTGTGTGTGTGTGTGTGTGTGTGTGTGTGTGTGTGTGTGTGTGTGTGTGTGTGTGTGTGTGTGTGTGTGTGTGTGTGTGTGTCATGCATTTGTTTCCCGACCTCTGACCTCAGGCTGACGTCTGTGTTGTTCGGTGATTTTAAGCACAGCTGCTGCTGTTGTTGAAAATAAATTAAATTAAATTAAGTCCGGCTTCTTTTTTTTTAACGTGTCTGACAATTTCAGCTGAATTGATGAATTGATGTGATTTTAGATGAACCGGAGCAGGTGTGTGTTGTGTGTGTGTTGTGTGTTTTTGTGTGAGGGAGGCACAAAATGACACAACTGCTGCGTGTGACGGCTGTTTTAACCTCCTGTTGTCGCGGCGACTCTCTCCGTCACACCGCGTGTCTTTCCAACTGCCACGTCGATATCGTGTCCTGCACTCAAACTCGTCCAGCACCATTACACAAGATTAAAACATCTTTGTTAGTCCTGGCATTAATTATCTGTCTATAAATATCATCAGCAGCCTTGGTCAGTGCTCGCTGTGCTTGCTGACGTGACACTTTGGTTGCTTAGCTTGGAAAATAACAACACGGGACGCCAGATGTGACACGAACACACGACTTTTCTAACTGTATTCACCATTTGTAGTGAAACTAGATCATATTTTATGTCTCACATTTTTCCTCCGGCTGCTCTGCTTCACCGTTCATTGATTTACAGAGTTTACTGATAACTTTACCTGATGTCCACCAATCAGGTGATCGGCGGTTCGATCTCCAACTCCTCCACTCTGCAAGTCGAAGTGTCCTCGGGCAAGATACTGAAACCCCATATTGCTCCCTGGATACTCGAATACTTGCTCCCTAGAAGATACTTTACGTCTCCGCTGAAGAAGCGAAGCATCCGAAGCCGCCAAGAGCAGAGCGGTCAAATAACTGGACTCGGCGTTCCCGTACCAAGTCGCTAATCCGAGAGATATAAAGACGCGTCGGTGTGTCGTGTAAAGCAGAAACAAAACGCCGGCCTTTGCATTCAGGGCCGTCTGGAACTGGAGCCTCTTGCTTCACAGGGATTAGTTTAACCTCATTATTTGACACTTTAATATCCACATCTGACATCGTAACATTATATATGACCCAACTGATTCAAGACATCTCTGTTCGTTGTGTTTTTATGGGTGGAAAAAAAACACTGGATTGATGTAAACCGGACAGAATGAGACGTGTCCTTTCACATGAATCTGCGTTACTGTGGTGCTTGGCCTGAGAAAAGAAGGAAAGATGAAGCGTGTACGAGAGTGTGAGCGACTCTATGTGTCCCCGATAAACATGACTGGTGGTCTCCTGGCAGCTGTGACTCATCTCTGCCATTCCACAGGAGCTTTTTAAAGACTGGGAGGAATGGCCGGCCCATCACACAAGGACTTTTTTATGAGCTTACACTGGCATGAAACACTCATGTAGAGAGCATATACTGTGTGTTTTTAGGGCTTTTTGCTGAGTGTGTGTGTGTCGAAATGGAGTTAAGTGTTAAAGTGTGTGTCTATTTCCGTGTAGATACAGTATGCATCATCCCATGCCAGGAAAAGTGGCGGCTTGCCTTCGGACTTACCGAATGTTTTTTCCAGATACCATCTTTCCATGCGTTCATCATCCTTCCTTCCCCGTCTTCCTTTTTCTTTTCCACCTCTCACACCGAGCGAGCAGTCGTGAACTCATCTACGACCTTTATTAACCCCGGTCACTCGTAGGAATCCTCTTTCTGTATTCGCTCAGTTGATGGTCAATGAAAAATACTTGTCTGTGATTGGTCGGCAGGTGCCCGTTTAAAATCATGTCAATGGACAGCTTTAAAGATAGCACCGGTCAGCACTTTCACCACTTTCTTAAATCAGTGTGTGAGCCAACGTGATGAGCTGAGGCAGGAATCATAGCATGGGATCAAACAGCTTGTGCCGTGGATGCCCCCGCCCCGGAGCGTGGCTGTAATGCCCCTTTCTAAAATTAACTACCCACTCGGGCAGTTTGGCATGTCCTGTTTCGAACCAGCCATTGTGCCCTTAAAAGAAAGTTAAATTTTATATATATATATATATATATATATATACATATATATATATATATATATATATATATATGTATATATATATATGTATATGTGTGTTCAGAAAATGACATGACTGACTCTGAAACACTCTGAGCTGAGATGAATTCATCTCTATCTCTCTGCTCAGGGTGGCCTCAGCGTGTCATCGAGCCACCCTTTAGGGACCGCCCACAAAATCCTGAGACTGAAAACTGTTGAAAAACTGTTTGAACCTCTGACTCCACATTTCACTGATGTATCATTCAAAGTCTTTTCACGTGTTTTCAGCAACTATTGTCCAACATATTTAATGTGCTTAGAGAGAAATCTCAGAGTTGCCTTTACATGGACTTAGTGAAGTTTACTGTTTCAGTGCACTCGTGTCATTTTTTGGCAATAAGACAAGTTGCCAGATTTCTTTTAGTCGAGCAAATATGTGCAACGTAAACACTCACAGACATTAAAGAGACGGTTTGATCCGATTGGACGAGTCGAAAGGTCAAATTAAAAGATTTATGACGACTTCACTGGCTGCAGTCTTTAATTACACACACTGAGTACTTCTTGTGACACCGTAAAAATAGTCAATAAACACATGCAGATATATTACATACAGCACATATATATATATATATATATATATATATATATATATATATATATATATATATATATATATATATATATATATATATATATATATATATATATATATATATATATATATATGCGCTGTATGTCCGTCTGTTGTTTCAAGGTTTGCAGTAAAACCTTGACCGACCTTCATCCTGCGTTATCTGAGGGTAGTGCGCCGACAAACATGCACACACTGTCCAGCTCAGTTACACACACATACACACACACACTCTCTCTCTCATTGCATTTGTCAGAGCACGCACATAAATCTCTGTCAGATTATAAACTTTCATGCACACACAGTCACACACATTTTTGTCATCTTCTGTCATACCCTCTAAAACACACACACACACACACACACACACACACACACACACACACACACACACACACACACACACACACACACACCCTGACATACCCCAGGTGTCCGGTGACAGACTCGTCCCTACATACACTCCTGCAGGGATGTCATGACCCTGAATGATGGCACCTGGGCTGTGCCATGGCCACATTTCTGAGTGTGTGTGTGTGTGTGTGTGTGTGTGTGTGTGTGTGTGTGTGTGTGTGTGTGTGTGTGTGTGTGTGTGTGTGTGTGTGTGTGTGTGTGTGTGTGTGTGTGTGTGTGTGTGTGTGTGTGTGTGTGTGTGGACAGGGTGTGTGTGTGTGTGTGTGTGTGTGTGTGTGTGTGTGTACGTACAGGGTGTGCCGCACAGCTGCACTCGCTGCTACTTCATCACTGACATGTCTGGCCCTGGTCAGCGTGGTGCCTGGACGTGTGACAGACACACTGAGTTTTTAGCTGCGTGTGTTGGAGTGTGTTGGTGTGCAGATCATAGCTGTCTGTTTGCAGTTTGAACAGATGATTAATTTTCCATGTTGATAACTAGTTTTCACATCAGCATCTGTTTCCCGACTCTGTTTGTTTGTCTGTGTGATCTTGTTGTTATTCTTAACTCGGCATTCCTCGTGTTGGGTTTTCTTGTTTGCTCTCCATCCAGACGATGTCCTCGTCTGAGCTGTATATAGACGCGCCTCGCGGCCTAGGAGACGGGCAGACAGACAGACAGACAGACAGACAGACAGGAGGGGCCACGAGGTTAAATAAACCCAGAGGAGTTTCTTAAAACGAGTCCGTCGGGTCTTCTGTGTCCTGTCGCAGAATATCAACAGACAGGCCGGCTACCGCTCGCATATTTGTGCGTGATCCTCGTGTCTCATTTAGAGTCCTGCTGCTGAATAACATGACGGCATTTACTGGAAGAGCTGTTCGCTTTAAGGCTTTGTTTGGACGTCATAAAAGATGATTTATTTGATTGGAGAATTAAAACATGGACTAGATTTTATCCAGCAACAGAAGGAGAAATAACGTGAGAGTACCAAAAAAAACATCCCCAAACTTTCTTGCTTTGGTACAAGAAATATAAATCGAGCGTCTCTTTTAATCCTCGCTCCATACTTCACTCCACACTGAGCAATAAATTGCAATTTTATGCACTTGGTTTCATATGAGCTGCAAGCATAAATATTCAAGCCTGAGGAGAATTTCATCATTTCAACAGCTGGCTGCAAAAATAATCTTTTGCATCCATCAACATGGCATTGGGCCGGATATCCCAGCATGCACATGGTGCGGGAACCCCCAAACGAGCTGCCGGTCTATCCTCCTCCTCCACGTACTCCTCCTCATCCTCCTCGTCCTCCTCGTCCTCCTTGTCCTCGCTTACAGCATTGAGCCTTCTTTAGCTGACACCTGTGAAAACACGAGTGTTTATCGATCTCAGCGGTCTCCACCACGTTCGGCCCCGTTTGTTGCGTCTATAGTTGATATTGATTTTTTTCCAGAGACGCTGTGAGACTGAATCCTGCAGACGTGATGCTGAACGTGGAGATTTTTGTCTTTTTGGGAAGAATACTGAGTATTTCTGCACTAAGAGCAAAATGTTCTGTGTTTTATCGGTTCGGTGGCGTGTGAAGACGAGGCTCTTGCTTTATTTCATCATGCGAGCGTGCTGCATTGATGTCTGATCACATGTAAACAGGCGTCTTTACACCCGGAGCTCCTTGTTTTTTGGTAACCACACTGTATTTGTCTTGGCACAGAGCGGGACGGCTGCTATTTCCAGGCGTCTTTAGCGGCGTTTTAGTGTCACCTGAGCCTCAGTTGGTGAAACAAATTAAACTATAGAAGGAAACCTCTTTTTCAAGCCGTCTAGGGAGACAGATACCGTAGATAGCGCTGTTGTGAGAAGCGTATCGAGGCCTGGACCGGTGCCTGCGTGGAACTCGTCCAACATCAACATGATTGGGATAAATGAGAGGTCAGCCAAAAACATGAGCGCTGGTGAAAACGAGGAGCCGAATGATGGAAGCGTTCGGCGATCGCCGCTCGTGCTTTACGTCCGGGTCCACGCTGCTGTCGTAAACACAGAACACATCACTTCCTGTGCACTTCCTGTGCACTTCTTTAACCAGGAATAACCTCCAAAACACTCCACGGAGTGAACGCTGCCGAATCTAATGTCACCCATAAAAAGTGATTTCCGTTCTTATCTTTCACTGCGACACATCTTTCTTTCACCAGACCACACCCGTCCGTCCGCCGCCCCCCTCTCCCTCTTCCTCCAGCCCAAAGATCTTCCTGAGCGAGTGTTGGTGATGACCTCATTTATTCCAGGCTAGCACCCCTCCTCCTCCTCCTCCTCCTCCGCCTCCTCCTCCTCCGCCTCCTTCTTTTCTTCTCCCCTCTCTCCAGCCTCCTCCTAATGAGAACAAGATGACAACTTTATAGCAGACTCAGCCGGGGTGACACAGGAACTTGAGGAGGACGGTTTAAGACTGACGGGCTCCGGTCAGCTGGTGGCTGCGTGGGATTGTTTTTCCTTGTGTAAAAGTGTCATATGGTTTAAAAAAACTTAGATGGGGCGCCGATAACGTCGATGTTAGAAGCTTAGTTGGAGTGTACGGAGGCTCAGTCCTCGCTCTTTCGTCCCTGCTTTCCTATCACTGTTCAGCTGACTCTGTCAAATAAAATAAAAAAAACGATTTTATCTGATTTAAAATATTCATCTTCGCTCCGTTTTTGTTGACGTTTAGTCTTTTCACAAAGCGAGGCATGACGGGGCGGTGTCTGGATGAACCCTGCTCCTTTGCATCTTTTTATATCGATGTGATCCATTAAAGAAAGTTAATTTATTTTAATCTGATGAGTCACTTTTTGTTTGATGACTTTAAATCTTTTTTTTAGGGTGATGACGTCATAAAATATGAAGAGACACATTCAAAACTCCAACAGCAGCACAGTGCACAGACGTGAATGACTTCAAATTATTGAAATATCAGCGACGTCTGATTGATCGCTTCAGCACCAACAGGACTCAGAGTGTATTTATGTCTTTTTCAGGGAAAATAGATGGGACTACGATCAGATGATGATAAATTATAATCGATTATACATTTGTATTTGTTGTATCCTATTTTATTTTTGTACTCCTGTGAAGTTGGACATTTGCACTCCTATTTTTATCATATTTGATGTCTCCTGTGTTTGTTTATCTGAGGGTGATAATGGGATTCGAGCATTCATCAGCCTTTTCTGCAGGGCACTTGGCAAACCAAGCTCTGAATGTTTCACATCATTAAATCAGCTAATGAAACCATGCACAACACGTCTCGCTTTAGATTAATGACATCTAATTTCCTCAACCATCAACTTTTGAGGTGAACGCTTTCTTTGTCCAAACAAGCCGTCTCTCCTCCTCCGTCTTTGGAAATCATTTTCAGTCTTGGCGTCAGAATGCATTTCTAAAATCGCTGCATGTGTTTAAACACGTGAGGAAATTGTTTGAAGCTCTGAGACGTGTTTCCGCCGCCGCTGTGACTCTGTCGTGTTCGAAAACAGCCCACCTCTTGTGCTCTGCACACAGTGGCACCACTCACCCTGCTGACGAACGCAGCGAGGCCTTATGGGGGCTTGGGTGGCTCGTGTGAGTGTGTGTGAGAGAGACAGTGTCCCTTGTTGCCGCTGGTTGCTATGACGACCGCACCGCTGCAAGAGAACATTCAACCGCACACATACTGTGAATACACACGACGTCTGATGGATCTAGATCTTCTTGGACACGTTGCACGCTTAATGAGGTGTTGCCTTAATTTGTGGTAACAAAGTGAAAGTGGAGATGACGTTCTGTGACGTGCAGTGGCGGAGTCAGGCGGGAAATTAGCTACAGAGACCAAAACTGTTTTTTGTACCAGGCTGTAAACATGTTTATTTCTGCTGTGAAACATGGGGACTTATGGAGACTGACTCACTTCTGGAGCCAGCCTCAAGTGGACGCTCGAGGAACTACAGTTTTTGGCACTTTCCGAGCTGCGCAGGTATGTTTCTGTAGCTGTGAAATGATACCTTCATGGAGAGATGACGCTGTAAAGTAAAAACAGTTCTTTAAGCCAGAGGGGAATAGTTGGATGTCACAGCGAAGAACCCGAGCTTGATCCAAGTCAGAACCTGTCTTCAGGGCCTCGATCGTAAGACGCGGCTCGTAGATCATCTGGACGGCGTCTGACGAGCTTCCAGCTTCACAGACGAGTTTCTGTACCGAGCGATCTTCCTGCATCGAACAAGCTTTTTGTTCAACGCCATCCAGCCTCAATCCAACATCGACATGACGACCAAACATGTTAACTTTGTGTATCAATAATGATAATCAACACTTTTCTATATCTATATAATTATTTCCAGGGAAGTTTCAAAAAGTTCCTTTTCAGATGAGTTTCTAGAAACTTTCAGAAGTTTATGGGATCCCTAATTACAGTTATTGTTATTGGAGATGCTTTGTTGGAGGGATTACTCACACACACTTAAGCAGTCTCAGCATTTCACCTCGAGTAATTGTCACCCACGCAAACTCTGAGTCACCCCGATCGCTCAATTCTCCCTTTGTGTGTATGCATATACATCCACATTACACACAGCAGCTCCTCCTCCTCCGTCAGGCCCGCATTAACCCGCCGTGCACCGTGAACACACAGGTTAGCAGTGAGGTGACGTCACCGGCTGTCATCTCCTTCTGTGGTAACGGACTGAGGCGTCTTCACTTCCCTCCCCTCGTTTTTCTGGACCGGTCAGAGCTCAACGAGCAGAGACGCCACAACAACTCTGAGCCTGACGATGCCGTACATGGACAAGAAGAAATGAAGCCATGTGACGTGAACAAGGATGGTTCTTTTTTTTACAGAATGCTTATATCGAGCTTAAAGAACGAGGCTGTAGGATTTAGTGGCATCCAGCATCAGTGCGACCCACATCACCTGCAGTCCTGAGAAAAAACTGCAAGGACGAGGACACAAAGCATCTGTAGGAAGATTCAGCTGATTTGAAAACATTATATTCTTATATATATTCCATGAATATCCATCCGTCATCTTCCATTTATCTGGAGTTGGGTCGCCATGGCAGCAAGTTTAGCAGGTCGCCCTTCTCCCTAGCAACACGTTCTGGCTCCTCCTGGGGGGATCCTGAGGTGCTCCCAGGCTAGATGGGCTATGTAGTCCCTCCAGCAGGTTCTGGGTCTCCTCTGGGTCTGGGTCTCCTAGTTGAAACGTGCCTGAAATACCCTGGAGCCACCTCAGTTGGCGCCTTTCGACGCAAAGGAGCAGCGGCTCAACTCCGAGCTTCTTACTCCATCTCTGAGGCCGAGCCCAGCTACAATTAAATTCTGTAAATAAAGCCCCAAAAATCAGACCCACTGGAGCTTTTAAAGTAAACACCAGCTAAATTCTTATTAATTCTTAATCTGTGTAAATCCTGTGGACATGTTGTGAATGATGATAGTGAGTTCGTTCTATGTTGGGCCATCCCAGTAAATTAAAGGCGACAGTTGGCAACCAGCAAAAAATACCTGGGACATTCACAAGATGGCAACACCTCGTTTTAGCTTGTATTGGTTTCAGCGTCGTGGACCAACATTAGCACAGCGTTGCTTCCTTTAACCAGCAATGCAGAAGCTCATTTCCCAGCGGCACCAGGAGCTTTCAGCGTGGCAACTAAATCCGGACGGAGGCGAAATAACAAGAGGAACTCAGGGTGGAGGTGTTGATCTGAAACGATGGAGCATGGCACCGACGCTTGTACAGACGTCCAAAAATTCACCTGTCAGCTTCTCTTCCTGCTTAGGGAAGTTTGAGAATAGAGTTACAACCTGACGGACGCTCGTGCAGCCGGCGTGCTTCACAGTTTAGCAGCGTGTGGAGGTGAGAGCTGTTTTAATGCTGATAGTAAACAGATTTCTTCCTCTCATGTGCTTCATTGTGCCAAAGTGTGTAAAATCAGAGTACATGGAGGTCAAAGTATCAAACAGTTTTTCAAAATAAAAGACCATCGTTTGGAGACGAAACAAATGTTGAGACAAAAGCTCTAAAGCGGAGAAAGATTCACTTAGAAGAACTTTTTGTTTCACGGGTGTAGCTGATGTAGCAGATGTAGCTGAAGCCGGGGTTCCCGGGATTTGTGTTGGCGTTAAGCTTTTTATCTTAATTGCGTCGAGAAAAGTGTCAGTAAGGAGACAAAGACGATGTTTGAGGAGTCAACAGGAGTTTAAGGATTACAGCAGCTCACAACAGATGTAGAGTGTGTGTGTGTGTGTGTGTGTGTGTGTGTGTGTGTGTGTGTGTGTGTGTGTGTGTGTGTGTGTGTGTGTGTGTGTGTGTGTGTGTGTGTGTGTGTGTGTGTGTGTGTGTGTGTGTGTGTGTGTGTGTGTGTGTGTGTGGTGATAATAAGATTAGGCCTCCCCCTCCTCTCCTCCTCGCCTCCTCGTCCATCTATCCTCTTCCCTCCTATCTCCTCTCCATTCATCTCTCTCCCTCCCTTTTTCCTCGCCTCTCTCGTTACGTCCGTGATTTATGTTTTTAGCCTCGTTGCATATTTTTGAAAAGAAAAAAAAAATCTCCAGATGTTTTTTGTTTTGTATTTTTTATCAAATCAAGAAGTAACCGGCTGATCCGTGCTGTGTTTGACAGGATGACGATTTTAAACTTTAATTTTCCGACTCACTTCGAACCATCTGTGATGAATCAATCGGGTTCATCGAGCTTTTGACTCCCTGTGTATGAAAAATGCTTTCACCTCATGATGCTGCAGAAGAACCAACAACAGAGGACTTCTTCTGCCCTCATGTGGCAGTTTTGTGTCAGTACACTGGTGGTGTCAGTCTTTCTGCAGGGCGTCTGTCCTCTGAAATCAGCCTGTTAACATTAACTGGACCAACAAAAGCAGTTCTGATCGTCAGCATCCTGCAGGAACACGCTGGCCCCTGCTTGTTGCTCATGTTGGCTTTCTAACTTGAGCTGTTTCCTCTTATTCAGGCGTCACCTGATGGGAAGATTTTGGTCAGAAGAGGGTGCTAAGAGTCCGCCTAGCGTCCCTCGAACTTGGAAGTCCAAAATAAAAGTTTCAAACCAGCCTCTCTGGCAGACAAGCTGCTAAATGCAGCTGCTGAACCACAGAGACAAACACAGACAGTGACACTGCAGCCCGGTCTGGCCCAAAGGGAGGGTGCCGCCGCCGTGGGTTAGTTTGTTTTGTTGGTCAGGGGGTTTGGAGCGGTGACCGGTGGAGGTCATCCGTGTGGGTCAGCTGCGATTTCTGAAGAGTCACGGCGGGCGCTCACCACGTCACGGCAGCAGCAGCAGCACTGCTGATTCTGCAGCACGGCTGACCGTGCACGCTTCATCAATACTAAATTTAGTTTACCGTTACATGATTCATTAAGAGGCGCTGCTGCCAGGAGCCCCGGCTCACGATCCGCTGCTGCAGCACTTTGTGTGTTAGAGACGCTGAAGTTGGTCAGTCATTGTGGATAAACAGACGCTTGAAGCATTTCAATTAAAGTTTCTAATCCGCTGGTTTTGCTCAGGGACGGGCTCTGAGATCCGAGTTCCCGGCTGCTGTTTGTCCACTTCAGTTGAAAGTGGAAACTGAGATGCACGTCGGTCGGTGTCGGGGCCAAAAGAAACAACAAGCCACATCTTGTGTAAGCAGAAACACTTCCAAGCTTAGCTCAGCATTCCAGCGTCTCTCTCTCTCTCTTCTAAACTTTGATCTGTGGAAGCTGCCGAACTCCACAAACTCTCTGCATTGCACCGAAACTTAATGAAAAAAGCGAGATTAACTTTCAACTCAGTCAGCCAAGAGATTCAGTCTAAGTCATTTCCGAACCACTTTTCCTCGACCTCGATGGAAAACGTCACAAGGTCAGAATGTGAAGGAGAGGTCATGAGGAGAAGACGAATGCACTTAACGGCTGATGTTGTTCACATGATCTGTGGTAAAACTACAAAGTTTAGAAGATGGACTACAAAAGGCTCCTCCTCCTCTTCGTGCGCTCTTACTGCAGGAAATATAATCGCATATAAACATATTAGCAAGTTATGGGAAAGATCTATGATAAATAATCAACGGTAACCTCCACGATTAACTGCAGGACGCTGGGTGTCACAGTCAACAACAGATCACACTTCATGGTTCGAAAGTTGCAAACCGTGAGAAGGGAAAACACAGATATGTAAATAATAAGACACTTTTCTCCAACATGTGCAGAACTGAAGCTCGTCTGGGTTTTTATAGATCTTTAATTTTTAGATGATCCCAGTTTAAATCCGTTTAAACAGATTTTAATCGTTAATTTCTGTCCCCACGTATCCGAATGTCGTTTCCTGCTACAGGAAGATGTTTTTTATTAACACGCCGAGCTCATCTGACTAATTTACTCCCGCGATGAGAAAAATAACAACAAATCACTGCATGTCTCACACACACACACACACACACACACACACACACACACACACACACACACACACACACACACA
Source organism: Collichthys lucidus (assembly GCA_004119915.2). Lineage (NCBI taxonomy): Eukaryota > Metazoa > Chordata > Actinopteri > Sciaenidae > Collichthys > Collichthys lucidus. Next base: position 6,615,558 of record CM014089.1, read on the forward strand.
GGCACATGCAGTGCTCATTAAATACTCAAACATGTTCTTTCATTCTCTCTCTCTCTCTTTTCCCTCCTACGTTACTCTCACTCTCTCGCTCACACACTCACACACTCCTGCCAGAGGGGTTCTCACCACAGTGACTCAGCCAGCCCAGCTGTGGTCTGTGGGAACAGGCTGCACAGGCAGGAAGTGGTGTGTGTCTGTGTGTGTGTGTGTGTGTGTGTGTGTCTGTCTGTGTGTGTGTGTGTGTGTGTGTGTGTGTGTGTGTGTACAAAAGTGGGTGTTCTGTCTGCATTGTCTCTAAACGTGAACATGCAGGACGGACACGGCCACAGACTTCAGAACATCATAAAAATCTGAATTTAGAGCCGGGACCAACAATAAAACCAAATTTATTGAATTACCGACATCACGGGTCTCGACCTGATCTAAATTTACTCGTGTTACAGGCTTCAATAAATAAAAAATTGCTGTGAAAAGTTAACAGGGAACGCCTACGAGAGCCAGTTACGTCTAACAAGCTTTTTTTTTTTGTTAGCTTGCACTACAGGACAGTCTAGAATCTTCAACAGGTCGGAGCAAACGTCAGAAATGAGGCGACACATGAAGGAAATAGAATCATACAGGCGCGTATGCCGATATTAATCTGATAAAAATGTTTGTTGGCATTCAGATCGGAGGGAACATCGTCCAGCCGTGCACTTGGAGCTGAGGATAAACCTCATTGGTTGCCGTGGTAACTGTTTCTAGCACCGAGCTTGGAGATGGATGAGACAAAAACACTCACGGTTCACTTAGTCGCCTTTGAAACAACAATACATCTAAAAAATGATTTATTTCCAGATCAGTGCAGCAAATTTTCACCCAATTTAGGAAAAGTTTCGTGACTCAGAGTTTAGTCTGTGTTCATGGAACTTTCTTCTCACTTTTACCGGATGATAATTGCATGAACCGACCTCCTCATTGCAGCAGGAAGTCTATTTCAGTCACTACCTCCTCGTAGCACCAGGGGTCAGTGTGGTTTTAGGTTTAGCAGAGCCGAGGCAGAGATCTTTCCCCTCAGTCTGCTGCTGCTGGTTGCAGAGGAGGAAGTTTGTCTCTGAAGCTCTGAGGCCTTACATCACGCTCCTCTGGGGTGACTTTTACCCCCCGCTGGGACTGTGAGTTACTGCGACGCAGCTTGAGGAAGGTTCTGTTTGTCAGGGAGGGCAGGAAGGAGCTGCTTTTATAAGCGTTTCTTCCTTTGGGTGTGTGTACGTACATGTACACGACAATTACTGTATGCCCTAGTGTGTCTATGTGTGAATCAAAGAGCATATACGATATTTTTTCTTACATTATTAATGTCGTGTGATTAAACAGTGGCTCGATATTGAATTTCTGGTAAAATCATAACTCTCCACCACACAGTGCGTCACGTCTAATGTCGTCCCCCCACACACACACACAGCCGTTATTTCCCCCCCGATTCCTTCGCCCAGTTGGTAAACGATGAATTTTAAAACTCCTAACCGCAGGAAGTGGCAGGAATGTTGGCAGGAAGTGAGCGTTAAAGGTATAAAGGAACAAACAGGATGTTGTGTGATGTGATCGCCGCTGTTTGTGCAATCGCTTCCTTCCACCGTCTCTGCTTTGATCCGACGGCCCCTGAAGATCAGGAATTATTAAAAGTCAGCATGAATAAATAGTTCAAATCTCTCGTCTGCAGTCGGAGATCGAGCCTGAGCGGAAAAATCGTCACGTTTTAGCTGGAGGGTTCGTAAAAACGGTTAAAGTCAGAATAAATGTGAGTTTCTCAGACCAAAGAAGAACACCCGGCCAAATTTGAATGATTAAAATATCTGAAACGTGTCGGATGTGTTCAGAAAATGACGACTAACTTTAAAACACTCTGAGCTGAGATGAACGATTACGATTCATGTGATATGAGTATATTTTGTGATGAAGTATCAGTTTTCAGTGAATCCAGTTAATGAATACCTGAAAAATTTAGGCTATAAATCCAACATTGCCATAAAACAACCCATCTGACTTGTAACAAACCCTCAATGGTCTAATACAAGTTATGAAACAGATATGAAAGAGTTGGCTGAATCCATTATTAATGATCTAGAAAAATCTCCAAAGTTTGAATTCATATCATCTTTGGGTACGTTTTGTCGTATTGCCGACGTTGCAGTCAGTTTTAAAACCTCAATGCAGCAAAATCTTCTTCTAAAAGAAAAACGTAATGAGGCAGAAACGCACTGAGAAGCTGGACGGGCTTTCATTGGACTGCCTGACAGTGGCGCGTTAGAGCATGTTCTTACACGGTGTCCTAGTTTCCAGATCTACACACACACACATGCATGCAGACAATTAAATAGCCTACATATACAGAACACACACACACACATGCACTGATGAAGACTTCCTCCGAGCATCCGGCTTCCACTGGCAGACCAGCATGAAGCGAGGACGAAGCTGCACCCACAACAAACTCATTGACCCCCCTGACAATCAGGATCCATCCTAATCGAGTGCAGCCACCGCGCCGTCGTCTCACATGTCGGCACCCCATCCTCCTATTGTTACAGTGGAGGTAACCCAAACACAGACAGGAGCGCAGAGGAGGTATGTTATGGTTTGCATATTGTTGAGCGTTCATGTTACGCCGCTGCCCCGAAGGAATGAAACGGTCACGTAACGGTCGATCGCTTTCGCAAGAGCTGCTCCAGTTTGAACCGTGACGATGTGCCGGTTCCAGATAAAGCAAATTATAATTTAGTTTCAGTACCACTGACACAATACTTTAATCCTGCTGAGGAACAAACATGTTTTCATACAAACGTCTGATGCCAGATAAGCACAAGGACTTTAAGAAGACGAACATTTGACTTGATTTTTATATATGAATTATATATTTATATTTTATTCACTAATCTTTCTAACGTATTTTTCACACTGGTCTTGGTCAACCTAAGTAAACGTACATGAATGCAACAATACATCTTTGAATCGATGTTTCCTGATAAGTCTGATCAATGAATAAATATTTTTAGTTCATAGTTTTAATACTCACTACTAGAGCTGCAAAGGGGTGGAAGGTTTCTGGAAACTTTGCATGGAAATGGGAATATTCCAGATTGGAATTACGGAATTTTATGGGATTAACTGTAAATTTGGTGCAATCTAAACAAACTGTATGATATCCAAACATTAAAATAAACGTTTCGATTTGTCAAAAGCAGACGTGCAAAATAAAACAATTTCAACAGATTTAACTTTTTAACTGTTTTATTGAACAATATCATGTAGTCCACAGACTCAAATGTGCATCTTCAATACTCTCTGTGTCCTCTGGGCTCTAAAGTGTGGTCCAGGTACAGAAATCACCTGTGCAGGTAGGGGGCGTGGCCTCAATAGCCCCATAGTAAGCAGTGTGCTATGCACATGTGACTGAGGGAGAGCAGATATTCAAGTGTACCTGCATGAAATCTGGTTGTTTTAGTCAAGATTGTGCTAAAATTTATTTTTCGCCAGCTATATTTAAGTTTCCTGTTAAAGGCCCAACCTTCAATTTAGTAAATTCCCAGTTCATTCCCCTTTGTTACCGTAAAAACTTTGAAAATTCCCAGACTACCTACTACCTCTAATACTACTACTCTAATTAAAGTGTGTGGTCGACAACACAAACTGAAAAACCGCATTGACTGTTTTGTAGATCACTGATCGATGAGTCCTGATGAAATATTGTACTAGCAGTCTTTTTATTCTCTACAATCCAGACAAAGGTTGCTTCAGCTCAGGGGAACTCGGATCTGGTGCAGTCGGGCGGATCTCCTCGTGTCTTTTCACATATTTACCACAAAGGGCTCTTCACACTGCGCCCCGATAGGCTGGGTAAACAGATAGCGACCCTATCTGCAGCCGCAGGTTGAAGGGGGGCGTCTGATTTGATGGAGTGGCCTGATATCCTGCCATTCATTCAGCCATTCATTCACTCACAGACTGCGGCTCGCACCTCTCTGCTCCGAGAGCATGGTAAATCCATTATGGCTAATCAACAAGTGCCAAGTCGGCCGTGCTGGCCAGTGCTGAGAAAAGTGTGTGTGTGTGTGTGTCTTCCTCTTCTTCTTGAGAGCTCAGGAAGTCCGCACGAGTGTTAAATAAGCAGATTGTTGAGTCGCGGCCAGCCGCTCGACTCTCTGCCCGTTTCATCATATCTAAACACGACCTCTGAATCCTCCGAGCGGCAGCCGACCCCGAGTGGCAAGACATCCTGTTATCGTCTGATATACGGACTAACGAAAGGGGAGAGGATGTAAAAGTGTGTGTGTGTGTGTCAGAGTTTGTGAAACCTATTATTACAAATCACATTTTTATATCTCAGCCGACTGATTTCGCAAAAACCTCCGGTTGGGCTTCAGGAATTCAGATTTTTCCGAGCGTTTGCTGCAACCATTATTTATTTCCATACAGTTTAAAAAAAAATCCAACAACATGAATGTGATAGGTTACATAAATTCAAAAGTTTCTGTCTTGTAGTATATTTTTATATCATGCAAAAATGAATGGAAACTATTGGCTTCCACATTCAAAGTTGTTGTAGAACATGCATTTAAATGGTCGACGAAGATCTATGATTTGAAGCCAAGCATCTAAAACATGCGCGCACAAACACACACACACACACACACACACACACACACACACACACACACACACACACACGGTGGTCTGATCCTATAAACTAAACGGCCGTGCCTGCTGCAGAGCTGCAGCCTTTGGCCACCCTTCAGGCTACCTTAGTGGAGGGAAGCCAGTTGCGTAATGAAATTTTTTTTTTTAAGTGTTTACTTTTTCCAAAATCGCAAGAGGCTGTGGTTCTTTTTTTTATTTTAAGGCAAAAATATTTCCAGATGTCTCTCCTAAAGGGTTTTTTTTTCTGCAGGATCTTTGGCTGTCACGCGTCAGAGGAAATCTTTTGAAACATCTGCACTTACAAATCGAAGTGGTTTGATTGTAACTCAAAAGGCCAAAGTGTGGACAGACCTGAGGGCAAGACACTGAACTGAACTCACTCCCTGCTCGGTCTCTGTCTTCATCACACACACACACACAGTTTTCAGTTGCCACAGCAGAGACACTGATGCAGATGATGCAAACAGATACATACAGTATTGGCTCTGTAACAAGTCGGGTTGTCATAACAGAGACGCTGATGAGTTTGACTCCGAGCATGATGCAAACAGACGCACAGCTCTCACCCACAGACCTCTCCGCCGCCACCGCCGCTCATCCTCTGAGCGCGACATCCCAGCGGAGGAGAGAGAAGTCGGGCTTATTATCGAGCGTGCGGTCGCGACCCTCCTCGCTCCTCATGTGCAGACGCACGTGGTAATTTCAGCATTTGAGGAGAGCGGCGTGTCTTTAATCACGCGGCGAGAGCCGTATTTGCATGAAACATATGGAAGAGGTGGATTGATGGAGGATGGATCCTTTTTGCAGCAGTGTGATATTTGTGTCATTGGCACCCAGATCATGGAGTTTATTTGGACCTGCTGGGAGTCACGGACAGAAAATCAGACTTGTGTTCCTTTAGTTCCCTAAATGTGGAGATGTATTTGTTTCTTTTGTTTGGATCAGTGTTTCTCAGACCTGAGAAATTATTACTCTCATAGTTCCATCATTATGACAAACATAAAAATACAGTAGACCCTGACAAGAAACTACCTACCTACCTACCTACCTACCTACCTACCTACCTACCTACCTACCTACCTACCTACCTACCTACCTACCTACCTACCTACCCAACCCACCCACCCACCCACCCACCCACCTACCTACCTACCTACCTACCTACCTACCTACCTAGGTTTAGATTTGTGTTTGAACTGTAGGTAAGATGCACCTGTGACGACTATTGGCAGTTTTTTTGTTATTTTTTTTCTTTTATACACAAAACAAAGATGAATATAAATAATTGTTGCATAGAACCGTACTCTAAAGAAATCTTTCTGTGTCTGTTTAGACAACCAACACGTCTTATTTTGGAAGCATTCACGCCTCAGGCAGCTGAACGCGGCACACAGCTGACAAATATAACATGCTGTTTAACTGAAACTCTGGTAGAAGAGCAACTTCGATTTCCTTGATGACCAGAGACATTAACGTCACACATGCGGACTGTTAGTCAAAGCCACACTGACAAGAGCTGACACATATGGGTGTGCATAAAGGATGAGCTCCTCCTGGGAAGATCGTATTAGGATTTAGCTTCTGCACTGATGTAAAACCTACATTTCGATGAGAATCTGTGTAATGGGAAAGGCAGTGTACCCCCCACCAGAGCCACCACCACACACACTACCATGTTTCTGCTGCTTAACAGAGCCTCACTGCAGGCTGCTGCAGTGTGGAGTTAGCAGCAGAAATGGCCGCAGTGTCCCCAGGGTTTGGTGTAAATGAGATTTGCTGGGGGGATGATTGGGTCTGAGGCAGGCCTGGAGATGGACCTTTATGAAATAACCTCTGCAATCTCTGACAGAACAGCAGGAGAGAGAGCAGACACACTCACACATACACCAAAGCACACCGCGGCTGCACAGTGACAGCAAGTACAGCAGGCTGCATGTGGCAAGTTAGATGAGACATTCATAGATTTTTATATATATATATATGTGTGCACACAGCCGTCACTTATAATGATTCAACCCAACATCAAAAACAGAAGATGGGTTCAGAGAAAAGCAGCTTGTGATGGATGAATCCAAAGAGATGTGAAACAATAAGACGTCAGTCTCTTTGTTGTTCTGTGTTTTTACTTGTTTTCCTCCCAGAGGAGATTAAAGGAGGCAGATCTGCATGAACTGAACACGATCAAAGACCTCACAGAGATCACACAAATATGTGTGAACACTTTGTCAGCTATTACATTAATTGACATCGATTCGTCATTTTTACTCGTTTTTTATTCAATTCTTTGACTTCAGGCTCTAAAAAAATGTGAACATCTTCTGTGTTCTTTGGTTCTCTGTCGGGTTGCAAAAGGGGAGAAAGTTAAGCTTTTGGAAAAATTCGAAATCGGAAAGTCCTTGGGAATTAACAATAAATTGGAGTACTTTAAACAAACTGTATCATCATCAAACTGTGTGCTTACATGGAATCTAGTTGCTTTAGTCAAGATTATGCTAAAACTATATTTAAGTTTCCTGTTAAGAGCCAACCTTCAATTTTGTAAATTTCCAGTTTTTCATCATTTATTTCCTTAAATTCCCGTTAATTCCATATGGAAAGTTTCCAGCTTTGAAAATTCCCAGAATTATGCAAACCTAGTCCTCTGTGACAGTAAACTGAACATTTAACAAAACCAGACATTTGAGGATAACACCTTTGGGGCTTTATTGTGAAATATTTTTCACCATTTTTTTTTTTTTTGTGAATTTTTTTTTGGCCTTTTATGTCTTTATTGATAGTACAGCTGAAGATAGACAGGAAGCAGAGAGAGGGAGGGGGAGTGATGCGGGATTCGAACCGGGGCCAGCTGCAGCGAGGACTACAGCCTCCACACACGGGGCGGGCCGCTTAACCCACTACGCTACCGACCGCCCCATTTTTCACCATTTTATCGATCAAACAACGAACCAAGACGATGATCTGACTGATTAATCAATAAAAAGTAAGCTCAACCCCAACCCCCCCTTGTATTAGTGCTGAAAAATAACAGATTAACACATTTGCAGGTTTTTACCTCTCTTGTAATCGTCAGTATTTTTGGTTTTGTTAAACAGAGTCTGACCTCGAAAAGTCAAAAAAACACCTGGAAAACCAACAGCCGGCTCGCACTCACATAAACCACATTAGGGACAGTCCAGACAACCCCACATTTAAACCCAAGACCTCCCCTCTGCTGTCATAGATCCCTCTGTTTATTTGTACAGTGTTAGGTCTGAAAGAAAAAGTCCACTCTAAGGTGGCCACATTGGACCCGACACACAAACCGCAGAGTTGGGGGATTTTTCTCTCCTGCCGTCCTTGATGTTTTTTGTTTTTTTTTGCACTTGCTGTCAGAATCAGTTAAAGCGGACTGCGGCGACTTTAAAACCAACATTTCCTTGCTTGGGTTTCTTTAACGTGTCGGTAATTGCGGTCACCAAAGAAAGCATCAAATGTAGCCGAAGGGCCCCCGTGTTATTTTCTGAGGATACGTTTTCATGAAACGTGGAATGGCCGGGGTCAAACGTTTTCACACACCTCTCTGGATATTAGAAAATTACTCGGCTGAAGTGAAATACATCCCCGGAAATGCCCCCGACGCTATCGCCCAGCAATTTAAAAAGAGGAATCGTTCTGGGTTTAACTACTTTTTCCCAACGAGGGGAAATCATCTCTTTGAACAAGCCTCTTAAATTGCGTTTATATCTCCGTCAGCGACATCATTCAACTTTAACAGCATCCATAATAACGGTTATCTGTCAGTGTAAGTGCATTACTGACAGCTAAGCTCAGCGTTGGAGCCAAAAAAGCTCTTTGTCTGTGCCGTCCTCACCGAGAATCAGGCTTCACATCGTTTTTCCCTCAGACGTGAAGTGCTACTGACGAGTTTTGACACGGATTGATTTGCTTTTCTTTTTGACAACGCTGCGTTCAGAGCCACCGCTGTGAATTCTGGCCTTTGTTGACACCTTACACCTCTGTCTCGCTCTTCCTTCAGTTTAAGATTTGACCCAAAAACTGAGTCCTGGCATCCCGCCACGTCTTTTCCCATTTTTGTTACACATTCTCCCGTACGTCTTTCTTTCCTTCAAACTCCTCCCTCGCTCCCGTTCTGTCCGACTATCCCTCGTCTACCTCCATCCCTCTCTCTCTCACTCTCTCTCTCTCTCTCTCTCTCTCTCTCTCTCTCTCTCTCTCTCTCTCTCTCTCTCTCTCTCTCTCTCTCTCTCTCTCTCTCTCTCTCTCTCTCTCCTCTCCCCTCCTGTTCCTTGTCACGGTAATTGGCTCAGAAAAATTATGCAGACTTATTTAGCCCTCTTTGAAATCTCTCTCTCTCTCTCTTTGCTCGGCTCGCACAAGATTAATTGCCTGGAGAAGCAGAGCGGCACTTGTTGTCCGTTTGGTTGAATTAACATTAAAACAGACCCTGGCATGCAGTCAGCTTTGAACCGAGGCCACCGAGAGCTCTGTCTCTCTCTCTCTCTCTCTCGACGTCTCTTTTTCTTTCTGTCCGTCTCTTTCCATTGTTTTGTCTGTCTGTCTGTCTTATACCCCTTACCGCCTCCCACGCCTTCGTCTATAATGGGAATTTTGCCTTTGACGCTGTACGACCGGGAATCGGGTGAACTTTGCTCTGACAGCGCTGATTAAGACTGATCCAGACCAAATCTGTCTGAGTTCAACCGAAGAGAGAGAGCTCTTTGTGGGGGTGATGAAAATGATGCAATTATTTCATAATTGTTGTAATGGAGAGGAGGGTTTATGAGTCTTAACTCGGTCATGGGAACTTAGTTTTGGAGCTTTTTCAGAGACTTAATTTAAGACTCAGGGATGTGGAGTAGCAGTTAGGCACTGAGCAAAGAGATTGAAGGGATGTGACTGGGCATGTTTTCAAATGAAAGCACGTTAATTTGATACACGGCGTTCTCTCTCTCTCTCTCTGTCTTTCTTTCACTTGCTCATTTGGTCATTCACTCTCATGCACACTGATTCTGCGAGGACCATGTGTTACGAGTCGAGACTGTGAAATGTTCTGTTTCCGTGCCCAGTCAGGGTTGTACCTTCTGCTCTGGGCTTCGGGATGACTTGCACAGGCGTATCTGTCCATGCTTGACTTGTGCGCCGAGCCTGCCAGAATACCAAGCAGATCAACAAACTCGTTCCCAAGATATCCAGGCGCTCACCGAGAAGAACTCGCTGAAACTCACCGAAAGTTTGCAAGTTATGTGTTCGTATGGACTGTCTCTTGTCATGAACCTGTTGTGTTCGGTTCAGTCACCTGTAAACATCCTGTTCTTTTCACCTCCGTGCTCTGAGTTGGTGCAAGCAAAAGTTAAAACCATCGTCTGGTTTTCTACGAGATAGCAAACTTTAAATTCATTTAGTTTTTGTGCACAATGTTTAAAAATCATCAATAACTCTGTGGCCACTGTAAAAGGGAAGATAAATACATAATGCATACTTTGTTTCATTCTTAAAGTTTTTTGAAATAAAGTGTTTTTTGTTTTTTTTTAGTTCTCCCCAAACCAACCAGCCTAATTTACACTTGCAGTGTACATCATTTATCAAACTGGGACTTCCTTCTCGGGTCATCCGGCTCCGCCGAGATCCAGAAGAAATCTTCTAAGATGCTTTGTCATTTATAGAACATTCATAGAATATTCCATACCCGTTAAAGCTGCACAAATATAGAAATAAACACAACATCTGAAATAGTGTCAACACCAATACTCCGTGACAAACTGAACTGTATCTTGTTAGATATGAAGTTTTATGTGGAAAACCAGACAGAAATATATATAAATACCTCATATTACATATAGTGAAGTAAAATAATACATAATACACCTTGTAATAGATTTACAACATTGGCCACAATGGTCTAAACCAGCCAGGTATTATTAAGATACTTTGATTTATGATGTATTGGTCAGTCGACCTTCATCAGGTGGGAAATGTTTTGTCTGACCCAATAAAGGTCTAAATTTGTGGAAACTTTCCATGGGAAGTTAAGCTAGGGGGAAAAAACAGAAAGTCGTTGGTAATTTAATGGAAATTTACGAGAATTAACTTTTAATTAACTGAGGGAAAGTATAGACATTGCACCGTAAATCTCATTCAAGTGTGCTCGCATGAAATCTGGTTGTTTTAGTCGATGCTGAAATTTATTTTCCCCAACTACATTTAAGGGCCAACCTTCAGTTTTGGAAGGAAGACTGCTGAGCTGTCTGCTCTCATGTTCGGTAATAGAGAATAAAGGAGGACGTCTTCAGTGGGTACCTCCGACAACACGATGATTTTAAAGAGTGACTTCTGAAAAAGGTGTTTGTTTATTTACATCCTTTCTTTAACGTAGGAGGCAGAGACCGTCTGTTGTCGCTTCCATTATTTTGTTTTCTGCAGACATGTCAGCCGTGCCACATGTCTTCAAAAAAAACGATCCCAGTCAGACAAGGCAGGATCACATACTCGACTCTAATCCCTTCTCAATCCCTAATGCAACAGAAACGTGTCACTGCAGAGCTTTTCCAGACGTCCTTTTGTTCACACAGCAAATTAGCCCGTTTGCTTTGCTCTTCCCTCACTGCTTTGCCTCCGACAATGGCCATTGTTGTAAGGTATCGTTGTCAGATTTCTGCTGTCTGTGCGAGATGTAAAAGTGCTTATTTCAACAACAAGGCCGGCTTAGCGAGCCCCACTCTCCTATTCCCTTGATACTCTGTAAAGTATCGATGTCTCTCAGGATAAGGATTGCTTTGCAGAGGGTGGGATAATGCGCTTTACGCTGCCTAAATGATAGGGAATGTATAGCATCTCAGAAAACGCAGAGTTTAATGAACCATCTGCTCTTTGGGTGCGCTTGAATTATGCATTTCAAGAGGTTGTGAAAGGACCTGAAGGCTCATGGAAACTTTTTTTATGCTGACGTAACTCAAACGAACGCCCGCGTTGGTCCAATTGAATGAAATCAAACCTATTCTTATCACAGATTTTAGGTCATAGAGCAGACAAAGCCAGCATTGATACAATTGGATTCCAACAGAAATTTAATGTTTTATGTGACTTGTGATGATGCAAATGACAGCAGTAGCATTTTCCCCCCAACCGGCTGTTCTTGGGGAACTGGCACAACAATGCATTTGTTGTTTGGTAATTTAACATTGTGCAATGCATAATTGGATTTGAAGCCTGGAAGGAAGATTAGTTCACACAGCACTGGGCTGAAATATTGAGCCAATACAAGCCAGCGTAGTCCCAAATACCCCGTGGCTCTCACTCAGTGGAGTGTTAAAAGTTTCGAGGGGGGTTGTAGAGAAGTAAACTCCAAACAGACTGTGGCAAAGGTCTGTCGGCTTCATGTTGACACATTTTAAATACTCAGTCGAAAACACTGGGATGGTTTGAATGGATTCAGTGCTGCATTGACTAGTTTTTTAATAACATGGATAACTGGGTTAAACCGACTTTCGTTACCAAATTACGCTTCGAGTTACAAACCCAACAAACTCCCAATCCACCTACCAGCTCTTCCACGACTTGTTTCTTGTGTTTTAATCTTGACACAAACCCAGTTTTGTACCTCGGTCTACTGTGTTTAATATTTTAGGATGCACCTTTCATCATGGTGCTCTGTTATTATTATTTATTCTTTTATAACTCACATTCTTTTCTGTCTATTTAATGTCTTGGAGAAGTTAATGCATCCCGTGGGTAAAGTCCGCTCTACTTTCTGAATTGATGTTGCACCATTAAGTCAATGTAGATTTTCAGAGCAACTCTGAGACAACTGGACTAACTTTTTTTCTCTTTCTCTTCTCTTGCTCCTGTCTTCCCTTGAACCCGATCTCCACTCTTGTCCATGCAGGTAAGTCATTCTCCATTCCTCTACTGTTTTAACTAATCTGTCAATCTCCTTTCCGTCCGTCGAGCCCCACGAGTCGTTTAACCGCTCCCTCCAGGATTCAATCTGCTATAAACTTCTATTACAAATGGAAAGATACCTGGATAGCCTAGATTTTTTTTATACCATGATATCCATGCTCTGAGTTTGGCTCAGTCCCGAGTACATCAGTCATTTTCATTTTTGGCAGCTCTTTCAGGCAGAGAGCCACGGTAGCTTAACGTTAGCCAAAGATTAACCATCTCTGCTGTGAAAACCAGACTAAACACTAAGTGATTAGCTAACGTTGGTAACGTTTATCCAAGACGATGAGGCGATTATCAAAAACTAAATGTTCAACTCCGTCTATGAAAATGCATCGGTGGACGTACAGGCCGGTAGGAATGAAGGTAGCTGGAAGAATCGTTGTCCTGTGTCTCGAATCGGCGGCTCCACCTCCAACCAGTCGCTGTCTGAAAGCACGACTCCGATCAAGTTCACTATTTCAAGTTCAATGTTTTCTGCAACCTGTAAAAACACAGCTTGCACGCCACTGAATCGGATTCTGGATCGATGTGTCTTGTGCATTTGCTTTCTGTTTTCTAACACGGCTGTGTTGCAGAATTTTTTAGACGCAGGCAGATAAGATTGAAGCACAGACAAACAGACTCCATCACTAGCTGCCGACACTCCTCCGCCTCCCCACCTGCAGTCAGAGCGCTGTCTGTCTGGCTGCTCTAATCCCAGCCCGGGTCGGCTTCTGGAGTCTCCAGGGTGCACGGGGGGGATCTGCCGAAGCTCGCTGTCTTATTGATTTGTGTCATTCTGTCCCAGCGGCGACTTTGATGTGACAGTTTCATTTGAGCTCTGCTTATGGAGCCTTTAATTAGATTTCAGTGCCAGGGCTCCTCTCCTGGGGAATGAAGGTGGTGAAAGGGAACGAGATTTGATGATGGGTCTGTGGAGGTATGCAGGAGAGAGAGAGAGCGAGCGAGCGAGCAGGGAACTTTGGGTACTTTTAAGGTGAGAGCTAACTTCTGCATCGGCGTGTATGTAGGTTAGCGCTCATAAATTGCAGAGACTTAACTCCTGTGTGTGTCTGCGTGGTGTGGGTGTGAGAGATAGACTCAGACGGGGAAAACCTTGACGCCTGCTCTACCTCGGCCTGGATTAAAGCCTAAACTCTACAGCTCTAATACCGCCGGATCTCAAATCCACTGGCTCTTACCTCTGACTTAGCAGAACCACTTTTAATCGCAAGTGCAATATCTGCGGTGATGAGAAAGTGTCTCTCTCTGAAGTCACGGCACCCGGGGATATTATCTATGCAAACTTCCAGGTCTCCAATTATCAACAGTGGTTTTAAAATCAGCTAGTGCTGCAGAGAAAGTGCTAGAGGGGCAATTTACTAGAAACAGTTCCCGAATGAATGAAGTGAGGCGGTGGTTGAGCTGAAAAGACGATGTGGATGTTTTTAAAAACCTTTCTAAGACAATTAAAAATGCAGTTTTGAAGAATAATCTGCAACTGTTGATAATTTATGTGTCGTATTAGTCATTTCACAAACAAAAACAGTGAAAGAAAGACGAAATAGTCTCTGGTTCTGCCCTTTCAAATGAAGATTTACTGCTTTTCTGAGTCATGATTCATTTTAAACTCGGCATCTTCAGGATTTGGATCCAACAAACATTTGAAGATGTCACCATGGGCTCAACAAATCTGACTGATTAATCAGCAGAGCCAGGTGAACTCTTATAAGACACTTCACAGAGTCCGATGGAAACATTTTTGAATATTTAAGTGATGATCATACTTCACCCTGATCCCATTTGCACATTTTGTTGTGAGAGGCGTCGTGTTTCTCAGAAACACACGTACTCGATTGTCAATTACTGGTTTGTTGGCATGATGACCCATCGACAGCAACAAGGCTATTAAAAACACAGGGTGGTCGTTGGTGTAGTGGGTTAGGCGGCCGCCCCGGGTGTGTAGGCTATAGTCCTAACTGCAGCATCGAATCCCGCATCGGACGGTTAATTTACTGCGTGTCACTCCACCTCCCTCTGCTTCCTATCTTCAGCTGTCCTATCAATAAAGGCATAAAAGGCCAAAAAAATATCTTAAAAAAACAAAAACAAATCTAAAACTCACCTGGAAGTCCAAACACCTGGTGAACTCACAATTCAAGTCAGGCAAAGATGATTGGACGTCATAAATTCTGCAACTTGAAGAACTCAGAACACTCCTGGAAAATGTCCAGTTCGCTCGGTGGAGAAAAAAGTAACAAGTGCATAAGCAGCACACCTAAATCCTTTAAAACCCACTGGAACCAATTAGAATAATGCACCTTTACTGCTAAAACCAGTCCAGTGTGAGCACCAGCTCGGGGACAGGTGGTTACTGAAGTCCTGGAAGCATCAGACTAAATCCTCGGTATTGTTATAATGGGACTCAAAAGCTAATTGACGACAAAGAAATTGAGGATAATTAAGTTCGAATCTGCGGTGGTATGATTTTTAACAACTCTGTTTCTGGACTCACTCTCTGGACTTCATTCATTTATGTGTGTGTGTGTGTGTGTGTGTGTGTGTGTGTGTGTGTGTGTGTGTGTGTGTGTGTGTGTGTGTGTGTGTGTGTGTGTGTGTGTGTGTGTGTGTGTGTGTGTGTGTGTGTGTGTGTGTGTGTGTGTGTGTCTGTGTCTGTGTCTGTGTGTGTGTGTGTGTGTTAGGGGGTCTCAGATGCATGTTAATCCCGGCAGAGTTTATCCCCTCCTATTTCAGTCGTAATATCGCCTAATCCAAATAAGGAGCCGGCGTAATGAAACCATATGAGATGTAATTACTATCAAATGGACTCAGGTTTTTCTGAAAGCATCAGCAGAACTATAATTTCTCATTAAGCGGCCGTCACTCCTGAGGTGCTCCCTTGGCCCTCAATTACAGTGAGGCTTACGAGACCTCCGCCTGGCTGCAGAGCGGCTCCGTATGTGGGTCAGTCTCACATCTGAAGGTTTCAAATCTTCGGCCGGGCTCATGCTCAGAAACTCGCAGATGTGTTGCTCCAGATTTTATAGGTGTTAACACGTCTAGTATTATCGGTTATGTTCCCGCCGGGGCTGCTCTCATACAAATGTTTTTTTTTTTAGATACATGTACGTGTGATACTGCCCACACAGCTCAGCGATTAAAGTTGTTCTGCAAATTTTATTTAATGAAGTCTTCAGAGGAACAATCGTGTTGGGGTAGTTTGAGATAAATCCACCCTGCGGTGCTTAAAGCAACAGGAGGAAGCTTCTGTTGATTCTGGCGACCCCTGTGGACAAACGCAGTCACAACATCAAGAACAACTTCAGAAAAAAAAACAATGATGTTCTGGTTTGTTGCAGTCGTGCATCAGTTTCATAGCCGCTCCTTTTAAAAAGCTGCTGGACAGCATCTGTTGGCTACGTTTTGTATTTTTGTTCATCTTTTGGAAAAATGTAAAAGTGCAGAGAAAGAGACGCCAGGGTGGCTTCTCTCAACCAATCATCGAGGGACTGTTGAGACAGATTTAACACTAGAACCGTAACTCTTTCAAAATAAAATTCCTAGAATGTGCTTATTGATAATCTAGTGAATTATGAAGGGCTTCAGGGTAAAAAGAAAAATAACATTTATACCTAGAAACGCTGAGGTGTCATATTTACCCCTCATAGAAACAGTCGCAGCATGCCCGGTAAGATTAATAAACCACATAAACAGAATTTTAAATGGTTATTTTCTCAAGTCTAATATATATAAATCAAAAATGATTCAACTGCTTATAGAAATTTGCTTCATATGATGCATCAAGGGTAGAAATGACTCATTTGGTGGTTCTAGTGTTAAAGTAGTAAGAGTAGAAGCAGATTGAGAGAAAACAAAAAGTAATAAAGTAATAAAGTAATAATTTATTATTTTTGGTGCGTCATGGATTCTAAACTTTAATAGAAATATTCCAGTGTCTCTCACCAAATTTTCAAAACTGGAGTCGGTCCACAGATTATACTCCATAATATTTCTTTATTCATCAGTCTACCTGATGATGATTAATAATAATAATAATAATAATAATAATAATAATAATACTATGTCAGCAGCCAGTCTGTTGGATTCCTGAAGCCTGATCACATGCTCATGCAGTCATGACAAGCCCGAAACGCAGTGAAATCTTAAATTATTGGACTTAATCACGCGACGTCGTGGAAGAATTATGGACTTTGTGCATTTTTGTTGAAGTCGTCTGCTCTTTTAATGGCTCTGATGATAAATACAGACGGTCTGTACGGGGTAATATCTGTATATCTTACTCAGCCTTTCAGCCTCTTTGACTCTCTCACGAAACGTCCACCCCGTCTCCCATCAGCCATTTCTTTCTCCATCCATCCATCTCCCCCTCTCATTTCCCACCTCCTTTAAATTCAGCTGATTTATCGCCATAAAAAGTAAAAAAAAAAAAAAAGTAGTTTCCTTTCGGGATTGACGGCCGGTTCATTGTGCAACCGAAACGTCCCAGACGCTCGAGCCAGCTCGAGCCTTGCCAGCTGTGTCGCCACACATTTAAACTCACGCTACGCTAACACTTCCCCCAGCACCACTTGTCTAAGCCAAGGGAGTGACAGAATAATTCCCGGCAAAGAGAGAGAGAGAGGAGAGGAGGGGGAGGCGGTCCAGTTCACTGTGTTCTGAGCGTTCTCAGTTAAAAGAACCGTTGGCTCGATCCTGAACGCTCACTCCCTCCGCTGGCTCTTTCTCACGGATGATTGGCCCGGCTTCTTTCCTCCTTTCACCCTCTTCCCCCCCTTTCTTATTCGGATAACCCCATCATCCCCTTTATCTATTCCTTCCTGTTTTCCTTCTCCCCTCTTGGGCCTCCTCCTGCTATATTTATCCCCCTCTCTCTCTTTTCCGTCACCTCTCCATCTTTCTGTCCATCATCCTCACCCGCCTCTGCATTTTCTTCTTCTCCCTCTCTCACTCCCCTCCCCTCTGGATCGACATTTCAAGCTGTTTTTAGCTCCGTCATACATCAAGTTAAACGCGCCGTCCGTTTCCTCCGTTATGTCACGGAGGTTAGACGAACAACATGTTTGTCTTGAGACGGAGAAAAACAAGAACCCGTCACCCCGCGGTGCAGAATGTGCTCACGCGGCGGATATGCCGTTATGTAGTATCATGTTTGGTCATCGCTGGTACAGCTCATGCTCTGTAATAATGATTTGTGAGAGTTTTTGTGAAGCAGAAAGCCCAAAAAAAAGGCCGTTCAGGAGCTTGGGGATTTAATTTAGGCCGAGCTAATAGAAAGAAAACGGCGTCAGGAGGGGTGGAAACTATTATTTGGCAGCTAACAGAGAAATAAATTACTTCCAAGATTGTTGGAGATAAAAGTAATGACCGGTTCTGTTTTATAGAAGCAATGAAAACCAAACACGCTGCGTGACTCTGATCCGATGCCCACACCACATTTAAAAAAACAAACCCTTAATGTTTATTTGTTTCATTTTAAACTCTTAAACTTTGAATTTAGGGTTGTCATGCGGACAGACACATTAAAATCTATCACACACACGTAACACGAGCCAAAGAAACATCCTCCACGTAACGTCTTCTGTTCTCCGACTATTCGCTGACTTATCTCAGCCGAGCACGAGTTCACGACGAGAACTAGTTTCCTATCAAAAGCTATTTAAGCCCTTATGTTCATACACAGGTTGTCCTACTTAATTAAACATACACACACACACGCACACACACACACACAGCAGCTAGGTGTTGATTAGTCCCATGGAAAACAGGTAATTGAAGCTAAATGGCTAAATATAGCCCTTAGTGTGATTAGCACTGATAGCATGTGATGTATGGTGCTCATTAGTGAGCGAGCTAACCAAACCCCCTGTTCACCCTCTCACCCACACACACACACACACACACACACACACACACACACACACACACACACACACACACACACACACACGGTGGTGTTTCGGTCGCCATTCATTTAAAGAGATACTCCTTTTTTTCAGCCTCGCGTTTGGAGTGACGGTCGATTCGAGGTGTGTGTCGCTCCTACGTCACACTGCTTTATTGTTAGGGCCAGTCTTAGTTTTGGACTAATGTAAAGCTTTGGAAAGTAGTCTCCACTCAAATCGCTCATTCAAAGGTCAGAGCCGGAGACGTATTGATCGCTGCCAATCAGTGACGGCTGCAGACAGCTGACGGAAAGAGGAAAACACTTGAGAAGGAATAAATGGATGGGAATGTCTCAGTAATTGTCTAAATTACTGTAGCTCCGCTGATTACCTCCAAACATCTGGACCTGAGCTGTAAACCTGGAGGAGAGGAGGCGTGCAGAAAAAAACATAACATACAAAACCGAACTCAACACACACACATATATATATATATATATATATATATATATATATATATATATATATATATATATATATATATATATATATATATATTCTCTGATAGGCCTTCTGCAGTTCAAACCAGCCTATCAGAGGAGAGCTGTGGGAGGGACAATGAACACGATTAACAATAAAAAACATAATTTATTAGATTTTTTTCGTCCCAACAAATACATATTAAATTCTGCAATATGAATAAAAAAACACTGTACCGTAATTTTCAGTCTATAAGCGAACCCTGAACCCTGCGGCTTATACAACAGTGCGGCTAATTTATAGATTTCAGGGGGCGCTCTCTAGCAGTAAATGCAAAAGTGAGACAGACTTGTGGGCAAAGATTATGCACCGAAGAAGACACTAGTTCTGATTTTGAACTTGCGCATCATGCACACACCCTGATCATGGAAAACACACGTAGAAATGCAGATGATGCAGCTTTTAAGTTAAAGACAATCGACCTGGCCGTCAAAGAAAGAAATAGAGCTACCGCACGTAATCTTGGCATCCTGTGTTGGTGCCGTACTGCCGATTTTCAGGCACAGTTTGAAAAAAGCATGTCTTAAATTAAAACTAAAAAAAAAAATCTTCGGTGTAAATACCTCATGTTACAACCTGCGGCTTATATTCAAGTGCGTTTTGTATATGTACAAAATTAGTTTTCTTTTCAAATTTAACTGGTGTAGCTCATATTCTGGTGCAAATTACGGTACATTAAAAAAAACACTCGATGAAATGTACAACATGAATTATTTACCTTTTAATTAACTGAAATGTTTCCATCATCCAATGAAAATACGACCCACCTCCTTCCAGCCTCGCTCTTTAAGCACAAAGGACTGAAACAGATTCAAACTAAACTGTTTGACTGATGACACTGCTGTGTCTATTTTATCTAATATCACTTAAATAAATTAAACAAAATCGTAACTTAGCTAATTACAGGCCAGCAGTGAAGGAGTCTGCACTTCCTCACAATCTGAGCCTACGTCTGCCAAACGAGCTCCAGCCTGACACCAAAGTGCTAAATATTTCAGCCGAGTGCTGCTCCTCTGACCTGTACAACACTCTCCAGATCCAGCGTGTGTGCCATAACAAGAAGAGTTCCTGTTGCTGCTGTTGTTTTTGGGGCGCCGGCTTCACCCGGCCCGTCAGCTGGTTGGAGCCCCTGGTAGCACGTTTCTGCAACCTGCTGCACAAAACACTACGCGCTATCGGTTGGATCTCACATGGCGACTGACCAATGGGAGCAAAGTGGAGCTTTGGCATCAAACACACCCAAAACTCAACATGTAAAATCTCTAATTCTTGACAGGGACGATCCAGGTTGTAACTTAGAGTTACCAGATTAAATTTTGTATCAAACCTTCTCTGTTCAGTGCCAGTCTGTAATCATGATAAGAGTAATTAATCGTGTTTCTGCTGATCTGATGCTTACACTAAATGCTACATGTGTGAGCACAGATGCAAAACATAATCAGAACTAATATGGGTAGATTACTCCCCTTCCAAAATGGCACCAACAGTAGTTGTTGTTTGCACATTTTTAGGATGCATTTAAGAGCTTAAGTTATTCGACAATTGGACCGGCTCCGGTGCATCAATTTATATCGAGTTGATTGGAACGAATCTAATCGTTGGAAACATTAAAATAAGTCGATTTTAGAAGAAGTTTGTCCACAGGAAAGAAATGCAAGCAGGTTCATTATATATCGCATTAAAGTGCACAAATAACAACAGAAGGTTACAAGATGCACCATAAAAATAAAGTTCTGTGAGGAGTACGTTGTCTTTATTGGGTCCAAACTCTCTGTGAACACTGATTTGATGGATGTTTTGTTCCAAATACTCCCCACTGTTACCTGAGTGCATTTATTTTTAGTGTAGACAGCCTCAGTGGGAAATGAACATGGCAGTGGTGGTACCTTGCTCCACCTATCAAGCCAGAGGACAATCTCGTCTTACACAGGTTTTTAGAAATGGGTTCGCGGCGCAATATCAGGTGTTTGGGCCATAGGAAACAGTCTGTGTGTGTGTGTGTGTGTGTGTGTGTGTGTGTGTGTGTGTGTGTGTGTGTCTCTTGTGGATTTGTTGCACAGTCTTTTCCGTGCTGTACCCACATCTATCAGCTTTCAGCAGCTTGAATTAAACACACTTTTCACTCAGCTGAGAGACTGTCAGCACTCTTCAGCTGTGTGTGTTTTTTTTCTTTCTAAAAGTTCCGATATCCAGAATCGTCAGTTTAGCTGTCGCGGCTAAGTGAATGAGCAGATGGGGGGGCTAACTCGAGAACAAACTTTTGACAACGAAAGGTGAGGCGCCAAAAACGGAAAAATGGAAATTTCAGGTTTAATTTCAAACCTCAGGGAAGCAAAAAAAACTTCCTCGGTGGGAGAAAATACTTTTTGCTTTTTATCTTCCATTAGCAGGAAGTTGCTGAAGTTTTTTAAACAGTGGAAGCAAATTAGTGTTTGACATTAATATTTATGTCTCATGCCGATTGTTTTCTGAAGGAAAATGAGCAATTGCTGAAAAATCTCTCTGAAAACAGTATTTATTGGTCCCTGCAAAGTGATTTCAAAGTGATAAAACGAAAAAATTGTTAGAGCTCGACGTCTTTCTGGATGTAATTTGACTTTATGACACAACATTTGTTATGACTTATATTAGAAAATCTATCTATCGATGTATCGATCTATCTATCGATCTATCTATCTGCTTCGAACCGGGGCCAGCTGCAGCGACGACTATACCCTCCACACACGGGGCGGTCGCTTGACCCACTACGCTACCGACCGCCCCTATGTCATTTCTTTTCAACTCGTTAAACTTTTTCCTCTCCGGGAAACGGAGCTGAAGTTTCACCACTAAGAGTTTCAGTAACAACATCGACATCTTTCAGAGAGTAAGAGTCACAGCTCAGCACTCCTCTCATTCCGGCGAATGAATCACCTTCAGCTCCTTCGCTCTCGCACTCCCCCGCTCCGTCTGATTGCCGTTTTCTTGTTGTCGGTTTTGGCCTCGGCTCAGACGTCCCCGTGCTTTCACCTCCACCCCACCGCCCCGCTTTCCCTCCTTCCCTCCACATGTTTTCTATTGTCTGGCATTGAAGTGAAATGGATATCGGGGTCATTATGCTGAGTGGAATCGTTCCACACCGCTCGATAACAATGTAATCGTAAATCTGTGTTTGCTCGGACATAATTGTTGTGTGTGTTTTGTGTCGGGTTTGTGTGTCTGAGGCGCAGACCGAGTGGACGAATGTGTTTGACAGTGTTTGGATGTTTTGTGTGTTTTGTGGGAAGGTGAGTAACACACACCTGAGTAAAGTCATGTCTCATTCTCCTGGATTTGATACGTCTCCTTCCCTTTCTTCTTTTTCTTCTTCTGCGAGTGTTTGTCTTTGTCTAAACTCGGCGAGGTCAAGGTCACCGTGTGTTCTGCCGTTTGCTCGCTCTCTAACAGCCGCTGTGGGAGTTTGGGGTTGCGCCGCTCGTCTACCAGCCTCAGCTAATCTTAGACCCGTCTGTCACGCATCCAAAACCGCCGCCCCCTTTGGCCTCCTCTGCTCAGATTAACACTTTTTCCATAACGGCTCACGGAACAGTTGTTGGAAAACACCTATTTGATTACAGGAATGAGACAAATCAAATCTGAAAGTCTGTGAAAGTTTAAAAAACAGTCTGACATCCTGAACTTTCCACTATTTTATGCAGTCAGCTCTTCTATTAATACAGAAAGAATATGTAGATCACATTGAAAAGAGTGTTTATGGAGAATAATGCAGGAAAATTGCCCAGTGTTTCATATCCTGTTGTCCTTTTTTTAAAATATACCTTGTATTTCTTTATTTTAGTTGTTGAAATGGTCTCAAATAAAAGTCCATGTAACATAAAGTCCTAAATTTGTCTTTCTGAAACTCGCAGATATGAGTCTGTGAGTGGATTAGAGTGATATGTGGTGGCTGCGAGAGAACAAAGCGACAAAATAACTTCAGGCAGAGTGCCGGAGCTAGAACTCGCTGCACACACTGTGCTTAAACTGCATCTGAATGTAGAAATGGGACAGGGGGTAAAGCTGAAATGTGCGACTTAGAGCGATAGATGTGGAGTGGAAAGTTTGGAAAGTTGACTCGGATGTCAGTTCTGATTCCATTAGAATCTAAAGTTTTGTATTTGAAGTAGTTTTTTTTCCGTAAGCGCAGCTCCAGCGTAGCTCCCAGACATTTTCTTCAATTTATTCCTCGTAAACATTGTAGATGATTTTGCAGTCAACTTTCCGGTTCAATCCCAGAAGAGTTGGACGGGGTTGATGTGTGGATGCCGGTTAAGTTCTTCCACACCAAAACTTGGGAAACCGTCGTCACTTCTTTAAACTGTCTCAGTCTTCACTGTGTGCTGTTTTATATATATATAGGTCGCTTTTACACCAGCGTTGCTTTAAATGGACCAGAGTCCGTTTCCGTCTGATAGTCCGGTTCGTTCGGGCAGGTGTGAAAGCTCATCCGAACTCTGTAGGGATGTAACGATGCACTCAACTCACGACTCGATTCGAGTCACGATTTTTTGTTCACGATACGATTTTTTAAAATCAAAATGAACTACAAGCCAGACGTCGCGCGAAGTCGCGTGCAGGACGGACCAAACACGCCACGCTCACGCAATGCGCCGGGAAGCCTGTTTGACCAGTTCGCCAAGAATCGCGATTCATTTTTTCTGTCAACCGATGCGAGTCGTCACGCATTTGTACCGATTTTTAATCGTGTCACGATGCATCGTTACATCCCTAGAACTCTGGTCTACAAGTGAACCCTGGTGTGGGTCGCAGCGGGAAAGCAAATGAACTATCCAGCGAGACAAAAATCAGAACAGCAATCGATGAGCCGGGTTTTCTTCTTCAGAGTCGGTGCTTGTTTGTGCCCATAAATTTTTCGGCGGCATTCCCCGCCCAATCAAACCGAGTCCTCCAGACTCTCCTGGTGTGAAAGCAACATAAGATTCCACCTCAGCTGGAACTAAAGACCCTATAGAGTCCTATAAAAGCCTATACATGTAGATATATTATGTAACAGTTGGGGAAATAGCTGCGTAGGCGTTTGTAGGATTTTGTCTGGCAGAGGCGGTAACACCTTGAACCAATTGTGACCGATTGAGCCGTTTACCCCCAATTGGAAATAAATGGGTTGATTTTTTTCCAGACATCGAAACGTTCTTTTCTTAATCACCTCGAAATGAGCAAGTTGATTGGTCAAGTGCTGTAATCTGCGGGATCTGACAGTCGAGAGTCGACTCGCTCATTGGATTTACGGCATTTGTTGGTGAGGTAGTTCCTCTGATTCACTCGCCTGAAGGTCGACGTTTTATTTCACGAGTTTTTTTTGCATGTGGCCTTTCTCCGCTGAAGGAAATGTCCATGTGTGTGTCCAGATACTCAGACATTATAATGTAGTGCTGCCTCTCCTCACTGTATATCTGTGAGTCTATTAAAGTGACTATTTGATGAAGTAGGTGATATGAAATCACAGTTATTTTTCTCCCCGTGCTTTTATTGTACAGCCGTCCACTTACTGCCGTATGTGGGTATGTGGGTGGAATTATGATGAAAGCTTTCATGTAACCTCTCAGGTAACAAATCAAACTTGATGTATGAAAGAGGAGACCACGCCTCTCTCTCCCTCTGTGGCCTTGATGAATAGCTTTCGCCAAATCCATGTAACTATAACTCTCGTCACACCTCTCCAAACTCTTGACTTTCAAAAGAAAAGTCTTCCACATACGGCCAATTTCCTTCTTCGCATAATGAACCCGTCAGGCGTCGCGTTCCTCCGGCCTCTCGACGCGAGGTGCAAATCTCTGCGATTTGTTCGAAACGAGGAAATAAATGTCACGAACGAGCGAAGCTACGGCTCACTTTACTAAAAGTACATATCCATCCTGACCCCGAAGTTCATCTTTCAAAACCATGAGACGTGGAGAATATTGTCCACAAAAGTGTGATCATGCTGTCGTCTAAAGTTTAAAGTTACCAACCAGCCTTTAAAAATGATGATTATTTTATGGTGGGTCTAGTTTTTCCCTCCACCGCTAGACATTTTGAAACTGAACTCCTCATATATAAGCAGTGCGGTATCCTGACCCGTGAGTAACATTGGTCACTGCCTGTCTGTGCTCTGTGGGTTTTGGCTACGGCGTGGACCGACGCTGAGGGTTTTGATGGCTGCCGCTTTCTGGGGGAAAAGGCCGAGCTGCAGCCTCGCACTTTCTCTAGAGTTACTCAAGCATGTAACAGAGGAAGAAAATGTTCTAGGCTGCAGTTTTTTGACCTAAGAGGAGAGTCGGGACAACATGTTTTGGATTACACAGCTGTGTAGGCGAAAGTGAAGTGGTTACTTCCCTCGTTTTGCTGACTGCTTTGCTTTTTTTTTGCCTTCTCATTCCCTGGCATGGAGCTGGTTTAGTGCAAGCCAAGTCTGCAGGATTTGGGTTTCCAGAACCAGGGTCACCTTTATTTGTAAAGTGTACACGAATTTCTCTTGTGATGCTGGTGCATAGATATTCTCCAAATGTGTGAACTTGAGAACTTTGTTTTCGCTTTTGGTTTCCAATATTTTTCACAGTTAATCGATATGGATAGAAATAATAGTTACTGTCAGATATGTTTCAAACTTTAATCCAGTCGAGCTCATTTTGTTTTTAGAGTGCAGTGGTTCTTAATCCAGCCCGGGCTCTCAACCAGGGTAAAGAAAATCTCTAATAGGAGTGTTGACTTGGAAAAGGCAATTAGCCAACATAGAAAATGTGTGAAATCAATTGAAATACAAAAAGCTGTAATTTAGCACCGGGGGTTTCAAAATGTCCAGTACAAATGAAATAAACACAAAATGGGAATTTCCAAATGTATCTGAGAAGTTGGTCCAGTTGGAGACGATGAGCCCGGTGGAAAAGTCCAACAGAAGAAGAAGAAGGTCCATTCATCAATTTCTAATCTGTTCTTGCTGATTCCTACACTTTTTAAATCAATGACAGGACGGACTCGCTGATGCCAATTGCTTATTTATTTCTTCATTCACCGTCCCAAACTTTGCGTATTGGCTCATACTGAGCACCGATTTGATCTGGAAACGATCGAGCTCATTCGTCTTTGTGTGCAGTAACCCCAGGCTCCGTGTAGTGTAATTAATTCATAATAAATAATAAAAACACAATTGCTCATTTGCAGATTTTTGAATTTGTGCATCGTTCTCAGAGGTTTATGACAGTTTGTTGCAACAGTTTTATAGATGGCGACTTAAAAATGATCATAACTGGGGGCGGTGGGTAGCGTAGTGGGTTAAGCGGTCGCCCCGTGTGTGGAGGCTGTAGTCCTCGCTGCAGCTGGCCCTCGCTGCAGCTGGCCCTCGGTTCGAATCCCACATCGGACGGTTAATTTACTGCGTGTCACTCCACCTCTATCTGCTTCCCGTCTATCTTCAGCCAAAAAAAATATCTTTAAAAAAAAAAAAGTTGATAACTGGAGGTTACCTGATCAACTTAACGAGAGGAAGTACTGAGATGTCAGAACCGATCCAGTGCATCGGATCAGTACATCACTAAAGTATTTCTTCACGGTACATTTATGGATAGATGTGGCCACCACGTTTGCTGCATTTAATCTGTAATTCCAGACGCTTTCTGAGGTTTAAACAGTTTAAACATGCTGTCTCTGATTTCTGTCGGGTGTCAGTTGAGCGATCTTTGCGTTTTGTGCGAGTAAACAGAATTTTTTTTAAATGTAGGATGAACAGGATCGTCGGTTTAATCCTTAAAACCATGATGTTCATTCAGAGGTTTAGATGAAACAAACATCGACCGGCGTTCGTGTCGACTTGTCATTTCCACTTTTGTTTGACGAGCAAATTTCCACCCTCCGCTCAGTCAGACGCGCTCCGCTTTCATTTTAATCTTATTACTAACGTGCTAATGTGGGTTTGAGTCAATAAATCATATGAAAGAACACAAACAGAAATGTGGAGCGTAACTCGAGGGATCTGCAGTCTCTATTGCTGCAAAAGAATTCTGTGTGAAATTGTAATGACTTGACGTTATTCCGCGTGACGAGGGGGATAAATCAAACGGCCGATAGATGGATGTAGCAGCTTGGAAAGATTTATGTTTTGGAGTCGGTAGCCAGAACCGAGGCGACTGTAATTCTTGGATGGCCTCGACGCATGAGCACGGCAGGGATTTCTGAGGAAATCAGACTTGAGCGATCACTGATGTGGCGCAAGCAAAGAGCAAGAGCAAGAGCAAAAGTGTGTCTTGCTACATTCACCCACCCCCAACGCGTACCGTAAGGATTAATTCCCCTTTGAGAGACCTTTGGTTTCCTCTCTCCGGCCCAGCTGCCAGCGTATTGTTCTAGCCAGAGTTATGATGATGATTTATGAGCTGAAAGCGACTGCTGAAAAGTCGACTGACTCATACTTTCCATTGTAATTTAGTTTTCAATTATTGTTTCTGTTTTGTGTGTGTGTGTGTGTGTGTGTGTGTGTGCGTGTGTGTGTGTGTGTGTGTGTGTGAGAAACTGAAGAAAAGTTGATAAAAGTGAGTTTTGCACGTGAACACACATCGATCGCTTCCATAGCAACGGCTCAATAAACTATTTTATGGTGTTTAGTGTGTTAAAAAGTTTTAGTTTAGTGCACCGCAGTTCATCATAAAGCAATTTATCAATGAACTGATCAATAGAAAAACATATTTTTAATAATCGCAAACAGCTTTGAGCAGAAACGCCTCACGTCCGACGTCTCAGACTCAAACATCCGCTCGCTTTTCTTGGCATTTTTCACGTTTTAACACGTGAATGGTTAATTCCCGAGGAAATTAATGAAGTCTATGATTGTTGCAGCTTTAATTTAAACTGTAAAAGTTGAAAAAATAAAGGAGATTAGATTCATTTTTAGTCGTCTCAGCCTTTCTGGCTTCTATTGACACAGTTTCACAGGCCAATCAACACCCGTTCCTCGGTGTACACATCCGCTGTTTTCCTCAGGGTGAACCAACCCCGCTGATTGGATGTCACCTTCTTCCTGTGTGTGTGTGTGAGTGTGTGTGTGTGATGATTGGTGGCAGGGTCAGGACCGTGCTTGTCAACAAACCTCAGCAATTAGCTTCGACTCGGGGCTGTTTCGCAGACAACAATTCACTCAACAACAACAACAAAAAAAACATCCAACAGAACCAACACGACGTCCCGAGGGAGCGACTGTCAGTTGTGGCCGTGCCCTCCGATGTTTCCACTCACTGCGGCGGATTCATTTACATCGATTAGACAAAGGAAACGCAGGAAAACTGATGTTTAACTCTGGAAATCTGAAAATAAAGGCAGCGATCTGTAAGTGTTGAACGTGCAGACGAGCTGATGTTGCTATTATGTAAATTATCCCGTGATGTCATCCGTTACTCGTGACAAGGGGAAGTGCTTAACACCCGATTCATCATGTTTGCGGTGATTTCAGTCATTTGAGGTGTGAAATACAAAGCGGTAACAGCCGAATCAATCAAGAACTCAAACCTGAATCACAGTTAATGAATTTATTCCAGTGACATAAGTGAACCAGCATCGAGATAAAGAGAGAACGATAACTCTCTGAAACATATCGGAATCAGAAACATGCTGTTTAGCTTGAAATAATTTACATAACAGAATATTTCCTCACATCTGGTTTAACTTGAAGCCTTCAGTCAGGGTGACTGGAAACGTCTCTGCTCCCATGTGCGGCATTTCAAAAATAAATCTGGAAATCAAAACAGGGCTGTCGTTAGTGCTCATGATTGACCCCAATAATGGAAATTCCCCTCGATGAAACTTCTGTGACTGATCTGCAGTGAAGTCTTCTGTCGTAGTGTAGCAGTATCCACTGACTCCCCTCCTGACGGATGCCGGCTCATTTTAGTTTTTTATTCACAATTATTCCTCGCAGCTCTAAAAGTTTCCACATGTTCAGAAATATTTGTCTGTTATCTTCTTCTTCCCTGCAACATTTCTTTTTTTTTAATTAAACATTCTTTATTGCCATATACTGATCTGCATAATATCCTGCATGGTTACAATATTGTACGCAAATGATCTCATACATGCATAATTTCTATACCGCGTACAGAGAGAGAGGGAAAAAAACGATGTAATGCAAATGATTTTTGGGTTTGAAATAATTCGATAAACTTCCTGCAGGCTAACGCGCCTCTTCCAGCAGAAACACAATATTCTACGTGCAAACACTGATGAGGATATATCCAGAATAACCCTACTGTGAGATTTATGCATCATGAAAAAGGAGAATATGTTAATATTTCTATGTCAGACTGTAAATAAAGGGTCGTCTGTGCTGCTTCTCTTCTGACATCAACGTTCGTCTGTGATCATCCATCCAGATTTCCATGATCTGACTGCAGCCGGACTGATTTTCCACGTAATAATAACCACATGAGCTGCGAAAGCACATGAGGTTGGGTTTTTGGGGGTAGGGGGGGGGTCTTCTTCTATGGTGTCCTCAGGGTCCCAGAGTGGGGGACGGACGGAGGGAGGGAGGGCGAGCGAGCGGCTGGGGGTTTGCTGAGTCAGCTGTTTTTGGCTGAACTGAGCTTTAATGAGGGAAGAGTGGAAGACCGTCCGACAGTCACACGCAGGAAGTTTTATATAGATGTGTGCGCGTAAGACACACACACACAGACACACACTCTGTCTTACTGCCTTCTGCCATGAGTCTCACTTACACACACACACACACACACACACACACACACACACACACACACACACTGCTCTATCTGTTTTAACTTCCCCTTGTTCTTAATCTTTCTCTTCTCTTTTGCTCCTTCATCCACTCATTTACATATTCTTCCTACACACACACACACACACACACACACACACACACACACACACACACACACACAAAACCCATAACCAACCCTCTGCAGCCCTTTGACCTCTATTACCCCCATTACTGTGTGTACACATTAGCCCCGGGCTCACGCAAAGCCTTAATTTGAAGTAAATGTGTCCACATTTATGTAAAGGGCCTAATGGGAAAAATAAGATGTGTGTGTGTGTGTGTGTGTGTGTGTGTGTGTGTGCGCGCCCTCGAGAGCCCGGTCCTCTCACCACGGGGAGTCTGTCCAGCGTGCTATAAAACTCTGCAGCTCTCAGGCTGAATGTGGCTGAAATGAAAGTTTAATGTGCTGGAAAACTGCTAGTTGGATTTGAATGGTGTGTGTGTGTGTGTTTTAATGGATCGTGTGTGGGCGTCTGTCTCTAGATGTAATTGTGTGGTTGTGTGTGTGTGGCCATATTCGTATGTGTATATACTGAATGAGAGTGTGAATATGTTTATGGAGTGTGTTTTATTGATTGCTGCTTTAAGACTTTGGTGTTTTTCATTAGGGCGGAGAGTGGCTGCTGATTTAAAGGCTTCAAAATGTTCAGATTTTACCTTTTTTATTTCTGAACAAACACGTGTGTGCTCCTAAAAGATGTTTCACATGTTAAAACTGTAAAATGTGCTGACTAAAAATGTCCTGTCACCGTCTTTTCATTGATTATGAACCATGGAAACTGGATCACCAATGAAAATGAGATAAATATGTTGGGAATGGGTCCCAACATATTTATCTCATTTTCGTTGGCTGAGGACGGGGACATCTCTTTGGGTGGTCGATCATCAGCTGATTTTAGCTGGTGTGTTTTCGCCAAACTTGAACACTGGCTGTATCACGTCGTCTTCATTGACTTTAACCCTGTGCCAAGCATTGAAGTTCAGAGAGGTCAGTGCATCGATGGAAGAGTTCACCGCATCCAGATCGTCTTGATTTATTTGTTCGGGAGGGAGTTTCCCCGTTGTGGTCGAGCTTCGACACAGAATAAACACGTGTCATGTACCGCGAAGGTACGACCCCGTCAGATAATGAAGTTTCGAGTTCATCTCCAACAACACTGGATCCTGCGATTCTCTTAATGCAACGAAAACACGCGTCCAAGCTTTAAACTAAGATTGATCATCGGGGTCATTTTGCTTCCACTTCCACTGTTTTCTCAGCTGTTTGTATAATGACATCCTCCCTGCATGAATTCATTTTCTTGCCATGATTAGATTTTTCTTTGTCACCCCCCCCTCCTCGTCGTTGTTAGTATTGGCTCCAGGCCGCACATCTCCCAAACATTATCCATGTTGACTGAAGTTCTGTACGTCCAAATGTTTCTTTTCGACTTCCTTCTTATTGATGTGAACTGGTTCCAATCCAGAACCTGTCTTCAGTAACTCCAACCCCTCCCCTGTTTGATAGAAATCTTTGTCCCTGGCGCAACGTAAAAAATTCATAAACCTGCACATGGAAAATCTAATTTTCACGATTTTCAAAGAGACTTCAGAAACATCATTTAACTTCATATTTTTCTCGTGTACATCTTCTCGGTGTTTTCCTGAAGTGAGAGTCTGTTTTTGATCCGCTACTTCTTGCCACGGGGTGTTTGGTTGAAGTTTGCTTTACTGTTCAGGTTTTTTTCTTTGGTCTGGATCTTTAAATAAACCCAGATGAATTGCAGTGATAGCTCAAAGACGTTTGAGCTGCTTGTTCATTTTTTAATAACGTGTCCGGGATGTTGCGGGGTCAGGCCGTAGACCTTCGAGTGGGGAGACGTTATCATGGTCATGCCTCCACATCCAATCTGACCACGAGGGACAGTTCAGATCATGTCCGTCTGAATTCGGCAAATGTCGGATGGGTTTTTCATTTTCTCCTCTAACTAACTCTAACTGAAGCCAGCTGAGGACACACACCGACCCAGTAAGTGCCGCAGATGGACGGCGTGAATCTCATCTTTAATCTAATAAAGGGACTCGGTAGAGGTTGGAAATAATCAGATCTGTGAGGTATGAAGAGCTGTGTGAGTGCCTCGTATAGCTTTGGACTGTATGTGCGGCCCTTGAGCAGAATACGACCACCATGTGTCGTCTGTCCATCCGGTTTTTAGAGTGAAGCAAGTTCAAAACTTCCGAACTGATGGGACCAAGTCAGACTGGTTGGTTCAAGTTGACTGTCAGGAAATAATAATGCAGCGTGGTGTGAAATAGAGCTGCACGATATGGCCTGTAACCAATATCTCTATTTTTAAGCTATATCACGATACACGATATATATCTCGATATTTTTAAGCTATATCACGATACACGATATACATCTCGATATTTTTAAGCTATATCGCGATACACGATATATATCTCGATATTTTAAAGCTATATCGCGATACACGATGTATATCTCAATATTTTTAAGCTATATCGCGATACACGATGTATATCTCAATATTTTTAAGCTATATCGCGATACACGATATATATCTCAATATTTTTGTTGTTGTTGTTTTGTATTGTTTATTTCTAATAAATAATAATGTCATTATTACCTTGATAGCATTGTAATTGCTCAGAATCAATGTAGAACAGTAGATTTACACTTGCCTCTTTTTATATCATTTTAACACTTGTCATATTTTTTTATAAATTTAATACATTTCACAATGTAAATATGAGCTTTAAAGCTCAATGGCTTCCAGGTCCTGTGACCTAGTGGCTCAAAATCAGTGTAGAACAGTCGTTTCATACATCTCACGGAGAACAAGCCGCGATATATCGAGTATATTCGATATATCGCCCACCCCTAGTGTGAAATCATCTGACTTCTCTATATTTTAGGAGATTTCAGCATCGGTTAGCAAGATAAAGTTTTTTATGGGTGTCTGTTTCTGTTCTGTACAGAAATACACTAGAATTAATGTTCTCAGGGATTTCAGGGTTTTATTAATCTAACTTTGACTATATTTATCTGTTGTTCGTCATCAGATAGCTTCCATTATCTCAATTTTTCACTGAACAGATGGTCTGTGTGAAATAATATCCCATTTTTACATCCAGAGATTCTTTTTCTTGTTAACTTGTCAACCTTTTGGGAGTTTTATGCAACAGTTTCTCAGAGAAACGCAATACTTTCATACTTTCATGAATCATATTCTGGTCCTTTTTAAATCCCACCATTGTTTTTGAGGTATCTGTGCTCTATCATATCATTTGTTGCAGGGTATTTCACATCTAACCTTCATATCTCCACCTTTGTCTCTTTCTTTCCCTCTATAATTCCAGATTTTCTTTATCATTGTTTGGGCTTTAAGTCCAACATCTTCTCATCTCTCCTCTTGTTCTTCCTCCCTCCTCCAGTTGATAGCGGTGTACGACGAACAAGAGCCCCATCATGGAGGCGACGGTACCAGCGCCAGCTCCACGGGGACCCAAAGCCCCGACCTGTTTGCCGCGGACCTCAGCGCTGGAAGCGGAGCCTCGGCCTTCCAACCCTACCAGGGCGCCAGCGAGATCGAGGTCACACCCTCCGCCCTGCGTACAAGTAAGTCCCGACACCGAGAAGGTGTGGTTGGATTGACGGCCATCGGGTGACCTGTAGATGAGGGACTTATCTAAAGATACACTCAGGAACTAAATATCCTCAACAGGTGATTAATAATCGAGTCAATCCCTCTTAAATTTCACATCTGTCGTCCCCATTAGTGTCAAATGTCGGCAACTGCTGCAGTATACAACCACCCAACAAATTACCTTATCACAGCCCAGCGGTACCTCGGCCCTGTCCATAAATTCTGTTAATTGGACAGGAGGGCTTTTTCCAGGCACAGATAGCCGTTTGATCACCGGCCAAAGTGGCTAATTGGTTCTATATGCTGCCTCCTAAATCAAATGTGACGCTGAGCCCCGTCCACCTCGGCAGTTTTTCCGGCCAAGCCGCTTCTTTTACTGTAATTACCAGTTTGGATGGAGAACCTGACTCTTGTAGGTGATTTGTCAATTTTGGATCAAGCAACAAACGAGTATACACAGATATACATAGAGACAAACACGAACTCTCACTGCTGCACTCTTCTCTTTCTCAAAGATCTTATTGGCGACCATCACTCAGATCGGTCACAGTCAGACTGAAATGTCTCTAAACTCTGATGCTCTACCTGCTGTGTCCGACTTTGTTTATTTCATTAATCCAGCATAAAAATCTGTGAAGACAAAGAAGTTTCCTTTGGTGTTTGTCCGATGGATTGTGAGAGAGAACGAGTACTGGTCAAGAGACGCAAACAGTGAATGAAAGCGAGCGAGCGGCGGCATTGAGGAAACAAATTAAAAAGTTATGTCCTGATTGTTTCTCGGGCTGCCACAAACGATTATTTTGATAGTCGACTAATCACTGATTATTTTTTCGATTAGTCGACTAATCGGATCATACCTAAATTCACTGCCCCAGAGCGAGCGACTGCATTGAGGAAGCGAAATAAAAAGTTATGTCCTGATTGTTTCTCGGGCTGCCACAAATGATTATTTTGATAGTCGACTAATCACCGATTATTTTTTCGATTAGTCGACTAATCGGATCATACGTAAATTCACTGTCCCGGAGCGAGCGGCGGCATTGAGGAAGCAACATCAAAAGTTATGTCCTGATTGTTTCTAGGGCTGCCACAAACGATTATTTTGATAATCGAAAAAATAATCGGTGATTAGTCGACTAATCGGATTATACGTAAATTCACTGTCCTGGAAGGGGGCGGGTAGGCGGGCACTGTAAACCTCACAGACGGAGCCGTGAGCCGTGAAATCAGAATAGGCTGAATTACAGCTGTTTTCTCTGATGTACCTGTTTGACCCTCTGTAGATTAAACTCATGGTTCTTTAGTTAGAAATATACATTGCTGTAAGCCCAGAATAAAACTTTACAAGTATGTTTATACACTTTATAATGTGTCGTATAAAGTGACACCCATTTCATTTTTTTGTTAGCGAGTGTGATTCTCTGACCTTTTTTTATTTGAGCCCTCTCTCTCCAAACACATTAACACACACCTCATCTCACACACACACACACACACACACACACACACACACACACACACACACACACACCCACACACACATTCTAATGAACAAATTCAATTTAAAAACCAACAGGTTTTTTAATGAGCCGTCTTTTATTAGCACTAAAGATATGTGGGATGGCGACGGAGCCGTATCCATTAATGACCTGTGAGCTGGCGTTGATTGACGCTAAAATGTCCTATCTCTGTCTCACACACACACACACACTCTTAAACACACGCAGAGTGTGAGGGAGGTCACTCCACTACTAATTGGATTTCGGGGGATGAGATGCCGAACGTGAATTTGCAGTAAGAAATGGAAATCTCGGCCATAATCACACCTGTCAGTTACATCTAATTTAACGGCCTCCGTAATAAATTCTAACCCTGTTTTAATTGACAACCCTGAATCCCATCAGATGAATTTTTATTTCGGGGGTTTCAAGAGAAGAAAAAGACGAATTTGATTAATTTTCTGTCCCTAATGAGAATAACTTTCAATCACCGGACAAGATGAGAGACGCTGAACTCTGTGAGGTCTCTGCCAGTTTTCTTGTTCGGCCCACAAACTCCTAAAAAAGAAGCGATTACACTTATTAGACAGAGCGCTCTATTGAAATCCACAAATGGAATTGATGTTAGTTTCTTGGCTTTGTTAGTCGGGCTGATGAAAGGACGCCGCCGCCGTTGTGAACATGTGAAGCTTTCAGATGCCGGCTCAGTTTCCCAAAACGATTATTCCGCGAGGAAGAAGTCTTAATTGACTCTTTTATGTCTAAATTACAGTAACGCAGTCCCTCGTACTGCTTTGAAGATATTTCTGAGCTGTTGATGTTGTTATGTCGCTTCTCACGATTCAGATTTGTTGGCTAAGACTCTTCATTTCATTTAGAGGCAGTCTGCTAAGTTATTAAGTAAAAAAAAACAAAAGCATAAAAACACTTTGCAGAGAGAAACAAACCATTATTTGTTTAATTTAACGAGGAGCCTGTTGCATTTGGTGTTTTTTTAAAACGAGCCAAATCCTCTGCAGACAAAAGTCATTAAGGAAGAACAAGTTGTGCTTTTTCCATTTCATACTTTAAGATTTCAGATTAATTAACTGTGCGTGTGTGTCCGTGCTGGAAACCAAAAGTTAATTGGGCATGATTTGGGTTTGTTTTTATTTACTGGACATCCCAAAGCAACGCGGCAACGCAACGACTGAAATGGACGTAAAAAACTTTCAATTAATTGACTTAACTTGTTCTTAATTAAGTTAGAACTTAAACAACGAAAGGAGTTGCAATTAAAAAAAGAACATTAAAGAAATAAAAATGGTTTTACATTTTCTGATTTCACAGCTTTGATCAGGGCTTATTGTTCCTAAGTTCGAGCACACGGTTGGGTGTTGTGACAAGTGGGTTATTTATATATTTCAGAACAACTAGGAGTGTGTTACAATGCCAAAGGCAAACAATGGAGGCTGTGTTCATTAACAGTTTCTCATGCAGTGTACTAATATTCTTCTTAAAGGGGCACTTCAGTTATTTAGTGCAGCACTTTATTAAAGTTTGGGGATCCAACGAGCAGCTCTGAATCAGGGTCCGTACGTTTCCATGGTTAGACGCTCTCTGGTTAGTGCTCGTGTGTTTCCACACACTTCCAGATGATCTATAACAACTGATGTTAAACTTTCTGAGCCGTCTCTGCTACAACTCAACCTGCTTTCATCCACCTACATGACGTTCACAACACTTCCAAACGAGGGGGAAGGAGACTGTGCCGATTTAAGAGAGAGAGGGAAACATGCCATTTAATTTATCTTTAAAGCTGAGACTCTAAGACTTTGAGTTTATTTCATTGGGAACTAATGATGATGGCTAATAAAGCAGAGGTGCTACTCTTATGGTTTAATACACAACGCTGTGGTTATTAAACTGTATTCGATCCTGCAAGCCAATCAGAACCAGAGTAAATTACTGGAGTAACAGAGTGGAGTAGAAGTGCTATATCAAAAAACTGACTTGAGTAGAAGTTGAAGTCTTTGTTAAACACCATACTTAAGTAAAAGTACTAAAGTATTCAAAATGTTTTGTACTTAAGTATTGCAAGTAGAAGTATGTAAAAAAAATGCTACTCAAGTACTGAAAGTAAAAGTACAAGTACTGTTGTTTATATTATTTCAAATATTTATTAAGGCACAACTTCTAATGTTACAGTGTTACAATGTTCATGGTAGAGTTCTGTGATTTCCCATGGTCTGTGAATGCGTCTAAATGAATGCAGAGCGAGGGGGCGGGGCAGCAGGTGAGAGAGCGCACCTGGGTGAGTCAGGTGTGTGACGTACGGCGCACGAGCGAGGTTGATGTGAGACCGGGACTGTTCAGTTGGTTTTTTGTCGTGGTTCCGGCCGACAGTCACCGAGTCCTGGAACCAAACCGTTCAGCAATAAATGCAGTTTGTTCAATATCGCCTCGTCATTCATCACGTGTCCGGCTGGACGCTACAATAGTAACGAGTAACGACTCAGCACATGAAAAATGTATCCGAGTAAAAGTATTAAACTCATCAAAAATATGTAGTGCAGTAAAAGTGGAAGTTGGGGGGGAAAAAATAATACTCCAAAAAAGTACAGATACTGCATTTTAGTACTTAAGTACAGTACTTAAGTAGTTCCACTTCGTTACTATACATCTCTGAATCAGAAACGAGCATTTTCCACAGTAACGGCCTTAAACTGTACACCACGCAGGTCGGTACAGTCACTGTGTTGTAATGCCTCATGGGAGTTGTAGTGTAGCCGGTGTTGCGGCTCGTTAGGTCGGGTTAGGTCCTCCCCGTTAACTCCGTCTCCCAGAGCGCCGCTGCCTCCCACATCACAGAGCTGATTAGGTCCCATGCTCCGCGTGACCCGACAACACTCAAGTGGAGCCAAGTTACAGTCCACGCATCATCAGTAACACTCACACACAGTTTATTATGATCCCACACACACACACACACACACACACACACACACACACACACACACACACACACACACACACACACACTCATCAGTTTATCTGACACGCATAAACAAGAACACACACAGATGGACACATTTAATCTTGTCATGCTTTTTGTCTCACAATACACACTCAGTCAAATAAGTGTTGACTCATACACACACACACACGCACACACACTCCTCTCTTTGGCCAGATTCTAGTATTTCCTGTATGGACACACACACACACACACACACACACACACACACACACACACACACACACACACACACACACACACACACAAACATCTGACAGTGTTTGAGGAGTCCTGGAACAGAACATGGGAACATGACACTTGGCTTTGTCATCTGAAGAAGATGCTCCAGTTTTTTTCTAAACACTTTTAGTTACACTCCATCTCTCCCGTGTGGTCCGCTCGGTACGTTTCATCCAGTCAGAACTGCCCGTGGGAATATATATATATATATTTTTAATGTCATAACAACGTGTCTTGTGTACAAACGCTGGCTGTGCTGTTTTTTTGTTGTTGCCCTTGTCGGAGTTGTTATTTGGACCTCGTCCCACTTCCCACGCGCTGCAACTTTTTTTTTTTTTTTTTTTTTAAACAGAGTGAAGAGTTTTAATGGAACGCATCCACTCACACCGAGATTTCTCAATAGGCTCTTCCTCGTGTTGTTGTTCCCACGCAGTGTCTTCTGCAATAACGCCGACAGTCAAGTAGAAACTGGAGCTGCCTGATTTACTTTTAGTGATAAATCAGATTATTCCAGCGCCGGCTGATAATGGAAGCTCGATGATTAATTAGCCTGCGATGTTTTGAGGAACGAAATTAGTTCCAGCACGTCATCTTTTTGTTTTCAGTCTTCTCAGTCTTCTTTAACCCTGGTTAAAAATAAGTTTTCCCCCTCTCTATCTCAGATATGCCCCTCCACGTCCGGCGCAGCAGCGACCCCGCCTTGCTCACCATCAATGGGCCGTTTAGCAGCGGTGGCGCCGGTGGCGAGTCACGGGCCCAAACGGAAGAGCCGCCGTCGAGAAAGAACCCGACCCGCTGGTCCACCACCGCTGGCTTCCTGAAGGCTCGCCACTCCTCGGGCACCAACAGCCTCGAGAGGAAGGTAGGTGGTCGGGTCTGATCTCCTGAATGTTTCAGGCAGTTTTTCAAATCTGCACATGATCGCCCCGACCTTTAACTTCACCACCTTCATGGTAACGTCCCACGTAGTAACTTCTAACTCTTAAATCAGGGTAAAACTACTTCATTTATTAAAGCTGTACCCTTGCATCCTTTCCATCCAACATAAGACAAGTTAGCTTGCATTATACCTGAACAGCTTCCCTGGAAAAGAAGCTTTCCATTAACAACCTTCGTTTTCGGGTCTTTGCATCTTCCCAGGGTAAAAGCATGGACACGTACCGCAGTCTGCCGCGGGACGCAGGAGCATGGACCAATCAGAGAGAGTTTCAGAGAGAGACAGCCCGCTCGTCACTAAGCGCCAATCACCCCATGGTGGACCGCTGGCTGGAGAGACAGGAACAGGTAGGACGGCTTTCACAGCACACTGAAGCGTGGACAGATTGTACCTGTGACACATTGTTTCTCACCTCTACCCGGTGTTCAGAAACTGGCCTGGCAGCTGGTAGTTATATGCCAGCCAGACTTTCTTTGAGGTTTGACGCAGATTTGTGAAATGTGTCCGGATACTGAAGAGAGAGAGGAACGGGTCGAGTCTACAGGAACATGTTTACTGAGACAGAGAGCATGTATTCATGACAGCAATACAGAACCTCACACTGGACATGACTTAAACACCTGATACCCTCGACTGTCCGGCGCTCAGAGATTTACAGCCGGTCTCACACGCCACAGTCCGTCAACCCAAAGCTCTGTTAAAGCCCGTCTGAGCGGCTTTAAGATCCAGTCCAGTGTCTGCCCCAGTTCCATCACTCCCCTCGGCCCTCGGGGGTTTTAAAAGGAGTTTCCACCATAAATCCATACTGACGCATAACTCATGGAAAGAGAAATAACATGATGTTGATATGGTAAATAACAAAAGCCCCGTACGGCACATATGGTCCCGTTTAACTGGATATGCGGAGCGTAGTCAGGGCTCGGGAGGAGGGGGCTCCGTTTCCACTTGGGGTCATGCACACCAGCGTTTAGTTAGGATAACCTATCATTAGATTCACATTTGGTCTTTGCATATGTTGCATTATGAAAAAGTCAGTCCCCTTTTATAATATCAGTGAATATGTGAAGTAAACATGAAGCAGTGTGCCGTGCTGAAGGGCGCGGGCACGCTCGTAAACCAATCTTTATCTTTTAATGGGCTGTTTGTCGTGTTTGTCTGACATCTGTGCTGTGCTGAGACATCTGCGCTCCTCTCCGCGTTTAATGAAGTGGAATTATCTCGGTGTATTCTTGAGATAATGATGTGAGAGCGATCCTCAACACATGCAAGCTGATGCAAGTAGGTTACTGTGTAAGAGTCTCCATGTTCGGAGGGTTCGTACACGTTCAAACAGACACCGCTGAGTCGTGTTGCAGTGCGCCCGTGCAGACTTAAGCGTGAAGCAGAAAATGTGTTCCTGTTCAGAAAGGCCGACTATGGTTCATTGTTTTGATCATACTCTGAGAGAACACTTGATTGTTGGGTGCCATTGAGCTGCACATGGCGAACTGTTACCTGTAGTTTTTAGCCCTCGTCAGTTACTGCTGCGTTTGATTGACGGTGGAAAAATGTTTGTCTTGATCGGAACAACGAGGGAAGCAATGGCTTGGTCAGCGATCCCACTATAGACTGAAATACCTGAAGCTGCAGAAGCCTCTTTGATGAGATGCAGGGCTGTAACGATGCATCGTGACACGATTAAAAATCGGTACAAATGCGGGACGACTCGAATCGGTTAACAGAAAAAATGAATCGCGATTCTTGGCGAATGCGAGAGAAGTAGGACGTGTTGTTTTTTGTCTTTTTTCAGTTAGAAATGAGTTACGTTAGCTTAAAAAAAGTCAATAGTTGGTGAATCATTTGTTTAACGTCAGACGTCAAGTCACGTGGGAAGACAAGGCGACTGTAGAAAACAGCTTTGAAACAGACGACGCACCGAGCAGTTGGAAATTACCTGTGTGGAGCATTTTGGATTCCCTGTGTACAGTCGCCCTCGCTATATCGTGGTTCACTTTTTTTTTTTTTTTTACAGCGTACTGTAACAGTATGAACGCGCATTGTGTTCTGCGTCCTAAATTGGCTAAGGGAGAACTGCACATGTGTTCTGCGTCCTGTTTAAGGGAGTACTGTACAAAATACCTGTAAAAAGGTGAATAAAAGTGTGTGGTTAGGGGTTTTACGGCCTTAAAACATGGTTAATAATTGTTAAACTTACTTCGCGGATTTCGTTTATTGCGGGTTATTTTTAGAACGTATCCCCCGCGCTAAACGAGGAACCACTGTACACAAATACAACCGAGAACGGACAAAACCAAAACAGCATGAAAATATTGCAAGAGACTGCAACATACAGCAGCAACACGAGCAACATGCAGCGGCAACACTAGCAACGTGTAACGTTATGCCACTTCGTGAGCTAAAACTGCACATCACACCAGTTTACTGAAAGATTTTTTTCATGCCTTTTGTTGTTTAAGATGTAAGTTGCACTTTTTATAAGAGAACACAAACTGTTTGAGAGTTTCTGTTTCCTACAAATAAAAGATCATTTTATTTGGTCCTAATTTGTCTGTAGCTCATTTTGATTTATTAAAAAAAAAAAATCATATCGTGAACCAAAATCGTGACTGGAATTTAGTCGTGAGTTGAGTGTATCGTTACATCCCTAATGAGAGGTGAAACGTCTTCACGGATCTACAGCCAAGTCCAGTTCCCCTCAGATTGAACCCACCTTAAAGAAGGTCGACAAGAACCCTCACAGACTCGTCTTCTCTTCTTCGTTGGGACGCCGTCGCTTTGGGCTCGTTTCTTCTTTGCACATGTTTAATTAAAACGCAGATTCAGCTCGTAGGTTAACTTTAACCTCAGGTCAATCTTAATGCATGCTTAGCCTTTGTTTACTGTGTCTTATGCTGCTACCGGATGCTTGAATTTCCCTCCGGATCAATAAACGATCTATCTATCCATCTGGAGTACACATTCAGATTTGCTACTATAGATTTTGTCTCATGCAGACGTGTCAGCTTCTAGTTGGCTGTAGTCTCCGGGGTGCGTTCAAGTGCAGCTAGTTGATGCAAGACATCAGTTAAACTGCCTCCAAGGCTGAACACGACCTGCAGATTTACAGTAGGGTTCTGTGCATTACCTGAGGTTGTTAGTGACTCCACAAAGCACCATCCAACTCCAACATGCGACTATTTTTGTTGTTCCTCCTCCTCCTCCGTAAACAGTTTGGTCCACAGGAAGGGTTAAGCGCACGGCGAGTTCTCGTCTCATCTATCAGAGCGTGGCGCCTCGCCGCTCTCACCTCATCTGTCTTACAACAGGTTTTTAGCATGAAGGGGGTTAAGTGGTAGAGGTCACTGCAGGATGGTGTCGTCGGTATTAATGACCTGCTGGAGGCCATCTGCCCTCCTCAACTCCCACACGCACAAACTGTACACACACACACACACACCACATGCTGTCCTCAGTCTCTGTGTCTTATTTAATGCTGCTTCTTCTCTCTGTGATAGTAAGAGACAGATCGCTGACTGTTAAGTTG
This sequence comes from Collichthys lucidus, assembly GCA_004119915.2. Classification (NCBI taxonomy): domain Eukaryota; kingdom Metazoa; phylum Chordata; class Actinopteri; family Sciaenidae; genus Collichthys; species Collichthys lucidus. Next base: position 6,658,222 of record CM014089.1, read on the forward strand.
CTCCATAAGTGTGCAGGTGTGTTTATGAAAATGACTCAGTCAGATCGTCTGAATCCAAGTTCTGTGATGTCAGACGTCTTCTTATCAGCACGTACTCTTTGGGTCGAGTCCTCCCGGGCCGCTGTTGGCCGGTTTCGCTCTGCTTTTACGTCACGATGATTTAAGCTCCACTCGGCTTCGCTTCCAGGAAAAGATGTCGCAACTCTGCTGTGATGAGAAAGCCTTAATTCTGTTTCCGGCTTGACAATCGACCAGATGAATCACCTTTTTAGTGTCCTCTGTAGATTGTTGCTTAATATGGACTGAATGCATTTTTATTACCCAACACTATATTTTATTCTGTTTGATGATGAACTGGATACAGGACGAGACAAAGTCGCCTTTCTAGATATTTTAGTTTTCTGAGTTTTGAGTGCTTTGTCTTTGTGTTTGATATAATCATATGTAGGTAAAATAGCTGATATAAATAAACAGTATATGACTTATTTCTTTACAGTCTGTTGAGGTTTTATGTGTTCTGTATGTGGCCCTACGTGCATCCATCAAATATGATGTACTTAATATTTTATGTTGTGTTCGATATTTAGTACTCTGCGGTGCAGATGAAGCTTTTATATTCAGATATATTTGCTTGATTATTTGCAACAATATGACCTGACCTGGTGGATTGTGGGTATTTAAGGTGAAAGAGGGAGTTGTGTGTTCATGCAGATTTATCTGTTTCATTTCATTTGATCCAGCTCCGATCCACGTGGACTTTACTGCCGTGCATATTCTTTTTATCACTGAGTTTAACGGGATAAAAACGAGAGCCGATAAAGAAGTTTAGAGCTGGCCTGTTTTGTAAATGGACACTAATGTGTTGCTACGAGCATTACACACCAGAAAAAGGTTTTTCTATCACCACATATCAGAATATATCTGCGATATGTGCAGCAGCTTCATGTTAAAGTTAAACAAGCAGCAGATAAATAATTCTGTGAGCAGAGCCGACTCGCTGCGTCTTTATTAGCCGTGCAGCTTCTGTGTGTTTTCCAACCTTCATCTACGCCTCATTCAACACGGAGAAGATTTTTCCACCGTGACACAAATGAGTCTTTTTTTTTCCCGTCATGTATTAAACCTTTGTTAGGGGCGTAAAATAGAAGTGTGGAAGTGTGGGGATGAAGAATAGCACAGCAAGAATAGAATCTGCTGTGATTTAATTAGAATAGAACAGCTTGGACTCATGAATTAAAGCAGTGCAATTTCCCTCACGTTGGTTTCATCTTATCTTCAGAATAAAAAAAGGAATAACACGGAGTATGAATTAGAGCGTCACATAATGAAGTCGGGCCTATTTTAGTCTGTTGGGAGAATTTTTGGCTTCTCTCATAACAAAAACGTTGCAGAGCGCGGGGCATCGCTCCGCACTGAAGTGAGCCAGATTGAATCGAGTCGGAATGAATGAAACTATTCTACGATCCCAAGTGGGTAATTGTGCGTGCCTGCAGCGGGCGCTGGCGGCGACACACACACACACACACACACACACACACACACACACACACACACACACACAGGAGAGAGAGAGAAGAATTGAACTGCGATAGTTTTTTTTTTTTTTTTTTCTGAGCTGCGTCGTTCACAAGCGAACGAAGCTCCCAGCTCCCCCTTTTGGCAACAGGTAGGGGGTCGCCATGGCAACAGCGAGCTGTCAGTAGTCGAGTGTGTATTAATGAGAGCTGGCTGGAGGTGCTGAAGCTGCGTCGAAAACAGAGGTCTGCACTGTGTGTGTGTGCATGTATGTGTGTGTGTGTATCGGTGAGCTACGAGGAGATTCATGCATCTGTGTGTGTGTTTAAGTGTGTCAGTTTGTGGCACAATGAGTGTGTGTTTATTTTCTGACTTGTGTCGATGTGTGTGTGTGTGTGGTGTGTGTGTGTGTGTGTGTGTCATCTGTGAGCATTTGTCAAAAAAAAAAAAATGGAGGCAGCCACAGACTCGGTTGCAAATCAACCAATTAAGAAGAGAAGCCACAAGCCGCTCATCCGCCTGCAGTATGAGCATGGACAGCTGAAACACACACACACACACACACACACACCACACACACACATACACACACACACACACACACACACACACACACACACACACACACACACACACCGCTTGTAATCTGTCTGGGTCAGGCACAGTCTCTGAGGACTTGTATGTCACAGTGTGTGTGTGTGTGTGTGTGAATCTTCTATATGTCTTGTGTTGTTGTGTGAGTCTCTCTCTCATTCGATAGTGTGTGTGTGTGTGTTAGTGCATAATCACCGCTCTGTTTCCTCGTATGGAGCCTTATATCATCTACACACGCAGCAGCTTTGTAATCGATGACTGAACAGATAAATCGAGGCGATCTGGATGCAGGAATTCTCGTGCTGCACGTGCTCCGCTCCCCGAGGAGGAATGACATAAATATGCTCAGCACAGGACTGTCACCTATCGACTCGTAAGAATAGATCCGCACAATCAGAATCCATAAAGAACTACCTGTTAGCTCACCCTGATGTTTTTTTACATTTTATAAAACCTCTGTTGTTTCGAGAGGGTGACACAAGGGGGTTGCAATAAGCAGCTAAACCGTTAGACATCATTAAATCCTACACGCTGCACTGACAGCACTTTTTTTATTTTCTGATACCTGAAGCTGGAGCCAGACAGCATCAACACAAAGAAGCATTACACACAAACATGCTGTCAGACTCAAGAGCACATAATGATGTGTGTGTGTGTCCAAACAAAGATGCCCTCTTTAGATTAATGATCTTTAAATTATGAATAATTCATTCACCTGTTAGAGATTCTACCGGCTTTATGCGTGGATGAAACAAAACCAAACACTGGATCAGTGCGCTATTAGATTTATATTTATGTACATGTAATGTTCAATTATAACACGTAGGCACGTCTGTATATTTGTGGAGCGGACTGAAACTAAACTATTTAAACAAAAAACCCCAAACCATGACGGTAAAAGATCGTAAAATATGCCATGGCCCTTTTTTATACAGTATTTTGAGTGAAGTTATAAAGAATAAAGTATTTTACATTAGGTGTAAGTATTATTTATATTATTTTATTACAGTGTTTTACTGTTTTTACTTTACTGTCATGTTTTTTTACCATAAAATCTACAGACATTTTAAAATATGCAGAAATCAACAGTATGAAAAACCTTTTTACTTTTTTATTAGAAAAAGTTATGCCGTATTTATTACGGTAAATTTCTCAGCTGTCGGTGAACAGTGAATATAAGTGGTTGTGTAACTTTAACAGATAAACTTACAGCATCTTATGGTTACATCAATAATTATGTGGGCTCGGTTGTAAACAGCTGTGCAGATTTCACAGTGGTGATAGCTGGTGCAGTCCTGACAGCGAGGGCTCAGCTCTTAATGCTCTGCAGACAGTGATGCATGTTGTGTTTGCAGCAGCTCGTCGCTACGAAAAGACAAAAGAGCTCCACGAGCAGAAAGTCGATTTATTTCTTGTCAACTGGAAAAAAAATCCAAAGCAGAGAAATGTCACTGAGTGATTGACAGGTTGAGCCAGCTGAGCAGCAGCGACGACGACACCAGGAGGATTTTTTAACATTTTATCAGCGTGACCTTTTGAAAGACGAGAACGACACATGACGACGCCCCCCTCCCCCAATTAGCACTTATTAAGCACTGATGGTTAAACTGGGTTTGTGCCATAAATACGTGCGATGTCTGTGCCGCGGTTAATGATGATAACTCACTGGAGGTCAGTCTGTACTCTGCTGCTGGTGGTTAGTCTGTAGTTCAGTGTAGCATAGTGTGTGTGTATCGCAGTGTGTGTATCCCAGAGTGTGTATCGCAGTGTGTGTATCGCAGTCTTTGGTTTGCGTCAGTGTGTGTTTGCTGCTGTGTGTCTTCAGCCATTAGACCGCTGCGGGGACTGAGTTATCTTTCATGGTGGGATGGAGGCTTCACACAACTCACTGGGGATGTTGTTACACAGATGTACTCAAGGCAGGTCAGCACACACACACACACACACACACACACACACACACACACACACACACACACACACACACACACACACACACACACACACACACATACCTGTCCAGTAATGTTAATGCTAGCGTATGCATGTGTGCACTCCACCCATGCTTTACATGCAGGCATTAACACAAAAACATAAAAACATACACACAGACAAATATATAAACTTCTGCACACACACACACACACACACACACACACACACACACACACACACACACACACACACACACACACACACACCATGAAAGAGAACCACACACGCATTTATTATGCATACGCTACATTTCAAAGTATGCTTACACCAAACAGGCGTGTATGGACACACACACACACACACACACACACACACACACACAATAACACAGTTACACCGTAAGCGTATGCACCAAAACAAATCCTCATGCCCATGTGAGCACACACACACACACACACACACACACACACTATCTCTCTCACACACACACACACCTTCCTCCAGTGCTTCGTAACTAACAAGCCTCCATGCGGTGTGTGTAGCGGAGAGTTGAGTCCCTCAGGTGCACAGTGCAGCTTTAGCAGGATAAATCATGCAAACTGAGCCGTACACTCATAAATCAACCTCAGACTAACGGTGCGGCGCAGTGTGTGTGTGTGTGTGTGTGTGTGTACGTGTGTGCATGCATAATGCACGCTGAAGCCCGCATGTTCAAGTTCTGTCCGGTGGAGACGTCTGTGTGTGTGAATTGTTTGTGTGTGTATTTGTAGCTGTGTACGCGTGCATATCATTTTCTATGTAAGGAGTTCAAGGTGTGTGTGTGTCTGTGTGTCTGTGTCTGTGTCTGTGTCTGTGTCTGTGTCTGTGTGTGTGTTAATAAGACAGGTGGATGTGAACAGTCTTCCACAGCAGCAGGATCAGTGTGTAGATTGTAGAGAAGTGACCAGTAGGTGCTGCTGTGGAGCTGAGATGGAAGAGAGTAACAGGTCTGTGTGTGTGTGTGTGTGTGTGTGTGTGTGTGTGTGTGTGTGTGTGTGCGCGCATGTGTTCTGTCCTTCTGTTTCTGTTCTCTCCAGTCTGTGAGTAGAGTGTGAATGACTGGACATGTTCGAACTGTAGGTGTGTGTTTGTGTGTTGTAGATATCTGCAGCCACCTTGCTATTATGAGCCGTTAGTCTGACGCTTTCTTCCCACTCCAACCTCGATATTATCTTTCTCTGAACCTTATTATTATTATTATTATTATTATTATTATTATTATTATTACTTGGTTGTTACTTGTTACTCACCGCTCTCCTGCTCTCCTGCTCTTTGTTTCTGGTTCCTTCAGCGTGTTCTACTTGTGTCTGTGTGGGTTCATCCACAGTCCAAACACATCCAGGTTAACTGGAGACTTTACTTGAACTGTGGACCTGTCCGAGGCGTATCCCGCCCTCTGTGGATGGATGTTTTCCACGTTCATTGGCTGCACTACGTTCAGTTCTCTAACATGATTTGGTCACACCTTTTTTATTAATGTTGCTGTGATTAATTTCCAATCTTACCACTACTACTCCACGTTTCTTGCTCATTCTGTGTGCCCAGCTTTGACGTCTGTACGACACCAAGAAGCTTCGGTTGGTTTCTGTCACAGACGGTAAAGACAGAAATAAAAAGTTATCTTCTGATCGTTTCATCGTGGTTACATTCATCACAAATAAACACAGCCCTGCAGCCATGCCTGGTGCCAAGCTCATAGTATTATGATTATTATGTTGTTATTTTTATTATTATGACATTTGATGTTTGGCAGAAGAACAAGAATGAAAATCTCAAGACTTTTTAAAAACACATGTAAATAATTAGTCTGTGTGTCCGTCAGTGGGCTTAATCCATCCTGACGTTTCCATCACAGCTGACTTAGTGTCAGTGTTCTTCGTACATCAGAAGCTGAGGCGTAAACTCAGATCCGCACGTCATAACGACATATCGAATAAAAAAATATTTCTGTTTTCCTCTCCATTCTCTTCCTCTCTATTGATCTCCCCCCTCTCTCTCTATTTGCTCCTCACCTCCTCACATCGTGTCCTTTTTATTTTCACTCCTCTCATTTCTCTTTGTCTCACCTCCTCCTTTTCTTCTCCGCTCCTCGTCGCCTTTTGATCTTTGGGTTTTTTAATATGACAGGAGAGCGGTGGGAGCCCAGATCCCTTCCAGCTGGGAAGAACAGGGCGAGAGAGCAGGGATGGAGAGAGATGAGGGGAAGATGAAAGACGCCCTCTCTCCCCTCCTCTTGAGGGATTCTCAAGGGGGTCTCTCTAACTCGGGGTGCAACCTGCCGTCAGGACTTTGTGCACACACGAGCACATAATTTTCCGTTCATCACCTGCTACCAAAAATGTAATTACACCGGAAAGAGAGCTGATCGGGTCGGACAGATGGCACCTCTCTCTCAAACTTAATCCACCTCTTGAGGTAGAGGGAAGGTTAGAAACACATCCAGCCTGAAATCAAAGATAAGACTGTCAGTTTTGTAAACCCGCTGCGCTCCACAGGTTTATCATTAGCGCAGAGAGAGAGAGAGGGGGAATGAACAGAAGATGGATGTTGAAAGGATAAAGGAGATGAGAGTGTTTTTCTGAGGACTCTATCAGAGGTCTATAAAACGATCAAAGACACACAAGAAGGATGACAACAGCAGGTGTCAGCTGTTATCAGAGGAGAATCTGAAGGGATCTGACAGAAGACGGATAGAGCTGATTATTGAGGCCCGGCGCGCTCTGACAATCTAATCCTGCAAATGGAGCTCACTCTGAGAGAGATGTTCCTGTATCTGAACGGTCAACATCAAATAAATCCAGATATTTGGTATATCTGGGTCGAAATCATCATCGATGTTGAGACTTGATCCCAATCCCAGCTGACACTAGGCCAGAAGCAGAGTACACCCTGGACTGGTCGGCAGTTTAACACATGGAGCAACCAATCACACCAATTACCTTCATGTGTTTGGACTGTGGGAGGAAGTCCAAAGAGAACCCACAAAGACAAGAACATGCAAACCAGCCCCAGAAAAGCCTCCAGCGGGCCTGTGAGTCTGAACCTAGAACCTTCTTGCTGTGAGGCAACAGTGCAAACCCAACTTCAACCTCCGTGACTGGGAAATGAATCCGGAAGTGCTAAAACTGTAATTCCTCCATCGGCCACTTGAGGCTGGCTGCAGAAGCGACGTATTAAAATGATAATGAAACATGTTTACAGCCTGGTACAAAAAACAGTTTTGGTCTCTGTAGCTAATTTCCCCGTTCATGACAACTGTACTGAGGGTGAATTTATATACAACTCACCTGTTCACATTATATTAAGGCTTAAAGTTATGCAGGGTTAAGAGCGTGGACGCTTTGATTGACAGGTGGGTGTCATCACAGATGGCTTGTTTGAGCAGCAGCAGGTCTGCTGAGGATCCACGTCTTCACCGATATTTAGATTAACCAGGAGGCGGAAGAAGCAGCCAACATGACGGCACCACATATCTTTGGCTTCGGACGCCTATGCATGATGTCACTCGTGCTCCGTACATTCTTTATACAGTCATTGTGATTTTCCGATTCTGAATCGATTTGCATATTAATTCCTTAAGATCGATTCCTACATCCAAAGATCGATTTAATTAGATTTAAATTTTAATACATTTTCCCCCGGTGAACTTTAACCCCACTAGTCGCGTTATTGAATTGAAACCAGCGTCTAACACATGTGCGGTGCGTTCAGTGGCCATCGGAATGACTATGATGCGTTCGTGAACGTGGGAAAAATGGAAATTCACCGGAAATATAATAAAACTACAGACAAAAGAACAACTCAAGGAAAACTCTACAACTTCCAGCCACTTCTGTACGATCTCTTAAAATAACTGAGGCGATTGCGGGTTACATTTGCAAAGATATGCGCCTGTATTGTGTTGTTAAGAACGAGGGCTTCAGGCGACCAAAAAATGGTTTTAATAACACTAACCTGAATCGAGATTGGATCAGATCGGATTATGGTAAACGATTCTCAGTCTTGGGAATCGAATCGATTCTTGGTATTTGAATCGATACCCAGCCCTACTTGTATTATCAGAGTTTTTATCATTAAAAAAACAAACATATCTTTTATTCTGAAATGATCCATATTGCTCCCACTGGCACCGTGACAAAACATTCATTTGCATTTGTGAATTAGTTTAATTTTCTAACGCATATCAGCATGATGTGATTAAAAAATGCAAAATCCCATCAACACCAGCTGATAAGACCGAAGACGGGTCAGTAGGGACGTAGATGAACCGGCCGCCCATCTTAAAGAACTAAAGCTCCCAAAGCTTCGCTGCTCAGCACAAATGATTACTTCTAATGACGAAACCACGACTGCTTTATAAAGTTTTATTAGCGGGTTTTATTAGCGGTTTGCATGTTCGGCTCCTGAGTCATTGGCGGTGCAGTTAAGACGTGCAGCTGTGGAGGTGTTTCTGCTGAAGGTGCAGCACGCACTGCTGCAGAGCTCTGCAGCAGGAAGTGTGAGGAGAGAAGAAGTGGTGGAGGGTGAGGATACAGAGCGAGCGCGAGTTTTTGTTCTCTGACTTGTTTATACAGACACAATCTTCTTCTCAGCAGCAGCCATTACAGTTGGAGTCGGTCAGAATAATGGCCTTCAGTCTGACAACTATACATCAGTGTGTGTCTGTGTGTGTGTCACCATTATCCACAGCTTCCTTCCTCTCAGAGGGGTAGTGCGGTCGGCTTTGCCTGTTATTTGGCTCCATCGGGAGTCCCATCACGGTAAACGGTGCATCACATAACAAGCTGTGTGCCCGGCCACACACCACCTTGGTCCATCTCTGTGTTTTTGGGCGTGCAGCGAATGCACCGCGAGGTTTAGACGACCAAACCACATAAATGTAGTCTGAAACTTTTGGACTCTCTTTTTTCACAGAAGTTCGGCAGTCTTTTTTTTTAGTTAATAAAAATCTGCCATCGTACCAACCTGTCAGCGTCGATTTGTGAGACCCGCTCTGTGTTTTCGGGTGGTGTTGATACGCTCATTGAACTGAGAAATCACACACACACACACACGAATCCCACATGCCCCTAAACACCACAGCTCTGCTCTGTCTGCTGGTGGCTGCGGTGAAATATGTCTGCTTAGAAATGCATCAGCATAGTAAATGTTTTATGATTCAAACAGCGTAACAGAAAACTAAAACTTCAAATAAGCCTCCACCAACTCCTTCACTTCCTTCTCAAATTCTAGTGTTTCACAGTGTTTTGCTTGTTTAGGACGTTTGTTTGTGTTTATACAAATATTTATTGACAATTAAAGGTTCAAATTTTATTCTTCATCTCTGAAACAACAGCTGACAAAGCCATCACCTCACACCCAGGCCCAGAGAGCCAACAGATCCTCTGAGAACCAGAACCAGTCAACCTTCTGTCATGTCCATCCATCCATCCATCCATCCATCCATCCATCCATCCATCCATCCATCCATCCATCCATCCATCCAAACATCTGTCCATCCATCCAAACATCCATCCATCCATCCATCCATCCATTCAAACATCCATCCAACCAAACATTCAAACATCCATCCATCCAACCATCCATCCATCCATCGATCCATTCAAACATCAATCCATCCATCCATCCAAACATCCATCCAAACATCCATCCATCCATCCATTCAACCAAACATCCATCCATCTATCCATTCAAACATCCATCCAAACATCTGTTCATCCATCCAAACATCCGTCCATCCAAACATCCATCCATCCATCCATCCATCCATCCATCCATCCAACCAAACATCCATCTATCATCCAAACATCCATCCATCCATCCATCCATTCATCCATCCATCCATCCATCCTTTCAACCAAACATCTAAACATCCATCCAAACATCCATCAATCCAAACATCCATCCATCCATCCATCCATCCATACATCCATCCATCCATCTCTTTCTGGGGGGCTTCCGAGTCATTTCCAGGCTTGATGTGCTGTATAGTTCCTCCAGTGGATTCTGATATATTTATTGTCTGACATCAGTTAATCAACTAATAATTTCAGCTCTATAACTTTGGGGGATTTTGTAGTAACAGTGTTTATACCACCAGTAGAGTTCTGTCCAGACTTGGAGAATCTATGTTGAAGAGCACTGAAGAGGTTCTGGAGTCTGACAATGACCCAATAATGTTGTTATTTCCTTTTGGTGTCTGTATGTATGATTTGTTTGACTGGAGATGCAGCTACTGCTTATATGAGGTCCCGCTCATTGTTTTTTGCTCTCTATGTATATATGTATATGTAATATTATAGTCTGTGTGTGCTGCCATGCTTGATCCATTGCAGTTGACACACAGCTCTGTCCTCCATATGGTTTCCATATGGTGGTTATTCAGAAACTTTCCTCCCTCTCACTTACAGTCCACATACTGTACTTCTTTACAGTATCCTACTCTCTGCACACACACACACACACACACACACACACACACACACACACACACACACACACACACACACACTCTGCCTCCACCTGTGTCATGTTTGACATTGTCTGGAGAGCCAAGTCAAGCTGATTCTGTCAGTGTATGTTGGATTGAAGCCTACATCAACGTTCAGCAGCGAGTCTGGCTGATTACTGTCTAAATAATCCATCCTCGCCGCTGGAATGCCAGTCAGCCTGAGAAGGCCGGGCGAGGACCTCAGCGGAGCAGAAGGAGTAAAAAGAAATCCAACAATATGAATATTTAAGATGGAGGAATGACGGAGAAACTGTTTTTTGGCTTCTGTGATGTCCTTGTAAACTGATGGACCAACTTTTTTGTTTCTTTTTTATCCCTCCGACAAAAGCTGAAATATAAAATGTCAGAGCATCCCCTGAATCCCGTCAGGTTCCCAGTTGGGACTTTTCAAAGTGTCGTTTTTCATCCTTTTGAACGAGCTTTGTCACGGCTTTCTGTTCCTCTGCGTGACGTGTCTCTGTCCGTCTCGCTGTCTGCCTCTCTCTGTCAGTCTTCTTGAGTCTGTCTGTCTGCCTTCCTCTTTTATTTCCCCCTCTAGTCCTTCATTTCTCTGTCCTATCACTCACTTTCTCTTTCGTTCTTCCCCCCGACGCTCTTGGGAGAACATTTCTGTAACACCTCTCACTAATCTGAGTATTTTTCTAAGATATCTCTATTAAATATGGTGAAAGAATCAAGATGTACATTCTGCTGCAGTTTCATTTCCAGCGACACTGACACTGGGCTCCTAAAATGTGAGTTTTGAAATTGCTTATAATCCTGATGAGGCCTCCGTCATTGTCTAGTATTGCTGGGAAAATTGCTGGCCCTTGTTTCGCTGCGATGATACACCCTCTACCAACCCGCGTCTACTTTGATTGGATTGGATCGCAGTTGAATTAAGTGGATCGCTACAGCAGCGGCGCGGTAATTTAGGAAGTGCTGGAAGTCTCATTTTGTTCACGTTGTTATTGCTGCTGCCTCCGGTGGTTCTGTGATGTGGAAACTGTGTGTGTGCAGTTTCACTGGATTATAGCTTCCAAACTTTATTTGGCTGCAAATGATAAACGGCAAGATATATTACATTGCCAACATAAACATTGCGTCCATATGTGAAACTTGAGAATGATCTGCTGCTGTAACAGCCTCCTCTCTCTGTGGAAGGCTTTCCTCCAGATTTTACTTTCATTCAGCCACGAGAGCATCAGACAACACTGATGTGGGGTGATGAGGCCTGACTAAAGGTTGTTGTTTGAGTTCTTTCTAAATGTGTTGGATGGGACTGAGGTCAGCACTCTGTGCAGGCCAGGCGAGAAAATCTTTTTCCTTATGGACCTGGCTGTGTGCCGGAGGGCATTCCCTAAATGTGTGTTCTTAAAGTTAAGGGCGTCCAGCCCCAAGTGAAAATAACATAATTGTGACTAGAGATGCAACTTTCATCGTCGATTAAAGCGTAATCTGTATTTTTGCACCCCTGGTTTAAGAGTGTAATGCTACTGTGCTGAATATTGACAGTTGTACACGTATTTGTTCTGATTACATTATTTCTGATCAAAAACTTCTGAGTCTACAACTTTGCCAAACATCAACAAGGTCACCAGCAGCAGTCAGCCCAGCTCGGCGTCTTTCAGCCTTTTTTTTCACCAACCACTAAAAGTCAGTCCCAGATTTACTCTTGTCCGGCGGCTTCTCGCTCGCTCACTTCGCACCTTTAGCTTCCTCCGTCGTCCTGTTCGCCTCTGCCAGTATGTTTACAGAGGCTGTCGAGCCCAGTTACATCGCCCCATGTCCAGCTCCTGTTCTGGCACGACACCTGCTCCACTTGACCCAGGCCCTGAAAACCTCCCTCTCCTCGTCAGTCTGATATAAACTAACAGCAGCTATAGTTTACTTCACTGTCCATCATAATCTGTAAATCAGAGAGTTGATGTGGAGCAGCTGCAGGACATCGGAGGGAAAAACAGGAAAAATGTTCTCCATAAAACATGATCCAGTTTCACCAAAATCAGTGAAATCGTTCCATACCTGGAGCACAAAGAACAGGTGTATGAAAGACAGAGACACACGTCAGTGTATGATCCGTTATTTCTGTTATTGGACAGAAAAATGGGAAACGTTACAGTTAAAAGTGCCGCAGAGGCTCCGAGTTACTCTTAGATATGCACACAGATAATAACCTCTCGCCTTAAGTTACATATGTGCAGACACAAGCACTTTCTTCCGCCTTTGTCTCTGCTTTCTACTTTTACATGTCCCTTCCACAAAAGCAAACACGGCGCACACACACAGAAACCTACACCAGCCTCCTCTTTGTCTTCTCCAACCAGCTGCCAGGATGATATAAACACAGATAACGTCCCCTCAGCTCAATGAATCCTCGAGTTATTGACGATGCCATCCGCCCCGTCTGGATCCCATTATCAAAGTGTCTTCAAAGGAGACTAATTGAATTAGTGCACGGCATCTGTAATTGAAAGCTTGCTTTTTGATGATGCATCGTGGTCTCGCTCTGAGCCGAGCGTCGACATTAATAAAACGTGTCTTCGTCACGAGAGGTCACACCGCGTTGTGCAACGCTATCGGGATCGCAAAGTTTATTTGAGTCTGCTCATACGGGATCATAACCGAGTGACTTTTTTAAATTTTTCAAATCTATCGGTGTGTGTGTGTGTTCATCACCTCTGAAGAAAGTGGTCAGATTTTTTTCCGTCTTCCTGAAAGGGGTCACACACTCACTGACCCAGAAGCTATTTGTTTCACCGCTCTTTTCCTCAGTCTGCGAGCTTCTCTTTTTTGTTCTAATTCGGGTCGTGTCAATCATCTGTAAGCTCCGGTACAATGAAAGCCTGGAAAACCTTGAATCCTTAGATCTACAGAAGGGTGGATTCCTCATGGAAATGTATATCCGAGGATGTTTTTTTTTATTAGTTGAACTCTTCATCTTTCATCCATCTCTCTTTGTTTTAAACTCAGCCCCAGATGGTGCGTAGTAGTCTTCAGGTTAGAGGTTAAGGGGTTAAGGCTAATTTATGGTCTCTGGTTCAGTGTTTCATCCGGTCATGGACATATGGAGCTCTGCTGGAGAGGACATAGATACCAGTTAACAGTGATGGATGTCTGTGTTTGTGTGTCTCTTTCTCTCTTTGAGTTTTGTGTATTCGAGTTTAACACGTGTGATTTTGTCTATAAAAAGAATGAGCGTGTTTGTTTGTTGCATCGTAAATCAGAAAATCAACAATTACTCTCTAGCTTTAAAGGTAAAATGGAAACATTTCTGCCCGTTGTCGTCTTCTGTGAGTGGTAATTTAAATGTTTCAGCTAAAAGAAATGTGGCGGTGGCACAGACCGGGTCAAACTCAGCATTATTATGGAGTTTTGGTACCAATACTTAGATATTTTTCCACAAATCTATCTTTGAAATGTGTCTGACAGCGCCGGCTGTGACACTGTCTCGGTCCGTTCGCCACACGATTTCAAACCCCCACCAGTAGCATTTCAGAAGCAGAGCGGTTTCTGGGGCACTTCTAAAAACGGACCGTGGTGGTTCCGGTGGGGTTTGAAACGTTCACTGAAATGGCGTGATTGGCTTCAGTTTCCACAGAGGTGCACACAGAGCCCGCCGTATCCTTGCCTGGTGGAATTTGACCTTTAAAAACTTCTTAAAACTGGCAAAGCTTTGGTTTGAAACTACCTGATAAAGAAAGTAAACAAGGAACGCTTTTGGTACTGAGGTGTCTGCACATAGATGCATAGTTATATCCTAATGCTTGTACTATTACATATATATGCTTTACATCAAGATAATTGTTTGGCCTGCTTTGCTGTTATTCTGGTCCATCCTGACTTTAAGGATATTTGGATAGGGGTACCAAAGAACCAAAGAGCTGTCAGGAGTGTTGATGATCTATCTTACACTGATTTATACTATTGGTTATTTAGACTGCATGTATTGTATTGTATAACCTCCACCGTATATAAGGGTTTATAACGCATAGATCAGGAGAGTCTCTCATCATTCGGCCAGGAGCTCTCCAAGTTGCGATACAGAACTTGTTGTTATAAACTTGTCATACGACTAAGACGGTGTCGGCGGACTTTCTCTTCAAACATCTTCAACTGCATCACCACCGAAGATACTACACTTACTTTTCTTTGTGGTTGATGCTACAGACACGTTTTGATTGGTATCCAAAAAGTATTGACGGTTTATAGCACACAGTACAAAACGTCTGAATATTTTGTCTACCAAATCAAGCCGGCCTCCTAAACTCAGTGAAGCTTCGACTTCTCCGCTTGACTTGAATTCTTCACGAAGTCTGTCAAATGATGTGATGGTGCTTTTTAAAACAATTTTCTTTTTTAGCTTTGACTCGTCATAATTGGCGCCGTCAACGGTCGAAGCATGTCTACGTTTCTCACAGTTTCATCACTTCCCGTTTCACAAAGGTTGCCACCTTAAAGATTGGCGACTCCACAATCAAACCTAATGATCGTAACCTTTCATAGTGTGTGAGAGATCATTCATATTTAAATGCGTTGAAATTTTAATGCCGTTTCGGATCCAGGTGTGATGCCTAAATTGTCTGTAAGCTGTAACTTTCTGTCACAGATTTTAAACATTCACGACTCATCTAAGATTCATCCAGCATCAGAATGTTTTGTCTCTAAAGATTTTTGTAAGATGAACTCTGCCGTCCGTCCGTCGGCTGCATCCGCATCAGTTTGTAAGTGACAGCGTGGTCAGAGTGGCAGGAAAGGGGAGCGGGCAGCACTTCATTAAAGTGCAGCATTACTCCGCTCGCTCGCTCTCTCCCATACATACACACCAGGCGCAGACCACTTCATTTAGTCTGAGAGATAGAAAGGACAGGCCCCAATGGATTCTTCTATTAATCTTTAATGAGCTCCCGCGCCTGAAAACTGCCGGGCCTGCCTCTCCTTCTCCACATCCAGGAAACAAACAATGACTCGGCTGGAAAACGGCCTGCCCCGTACCTGTCTGTCTGCCTGCTAGCCATTAACCCCCCAACTCAGCCCTGAATTATTAATGCGGCTATCTATCCCTCTGCTCGCCCAGCCAACTCCCAGCAACGGGAATGGGCGACGTCTTGATGCTGTGGTTCTGAAAGCGTGGCGATGCCTCCCTGAGTGTCTCCTTCTGGACTTTTGAAGTAAAGGCTGATTGGTCCAGCTGTCAATCAAAGTGTTGAGAGTTTTTCCGGGAAGACGCCAGTATTCGCTTCTTCGCAGATGATACCACTTTATTTTTTAATCTCTTCTCTTGAAGATGTAGCAAAGAAAAAGAAGCGACCATGGGTCATGCAGACTTTAACAGCAGATGTTGTTTAACATGAATAAATCATCTTGACTCATAGTTACAGACGTTGTCTACCACGAACGAAACAGGAGTGAAACTGCAGATTCTCCGGAGCAGATGAAAACCTTTGTAACGGCAGACAAATAACTTCCATCAGCCGAGGTCCAAACTTCATCCCGACCTTTTGGAAACAAACACTTTCTCACCACGAGGTCCACATGGTAGCGGTTCTGAAGCTTTTGATCACGTCACAGTAAATCCAGCCACAGATGGACTTCCCCATTTGCCAACTGTAGATTTAGGTAACAGTCAAATTTTCCAAATTTTGGAAAAGTTTTCGGGTTTTTTTAAGCCGACGCGGATGTAGATTTCCATGACGACGAGGCAACTCCATCTGCTGATGATCATGTAATCTAATCGAAAGCTCCAACCACAATTACTACATGAGTAATCTGTAGATTGTTTCCCAACATTCCTGCTGTGTGTGTGTGTACACTGAGGTTAATTTCTCCCATTGTCCTTCTGTATTTATAGCAGCTTCTATATAACGTTGTAAACACATTCTTTACCGCAAACATTTTATTTATAACTGTCTGTTTCTCATTTATTTATTTATTTCCATTCTTCCTCTCCTGATCCCGCCTCGTATGCCGACACGAACCCGTGCACGGCATCTCCGTCCATGCGTGGAACAGAGTTGTCAGTATGCAGGCGGACACGTCTGAGATGAAGCGTATTGAAATAAAGGGCTCTGCGTGCGCCGTGATGAATGCCGATCTCATTTACTCTTCCTCAGATAGCGACTCCTCTCTGCCTCTCTGATGTCCCCGGCCTCGCTCCCACATCCACTGATAAATATTGAGCAGTACTGGACGTGTTTCTGAGGCTCTTGGACTTGTTATTCTTTCCTTTTTTATATCTGGCCTCTGTGTTTGTTTCTTAATGTGACCGCGGGTGCAGTGCTTCCTCTCCTCCATACATTTAACAGAAATGCTCCATGCAGTACCAGTAGATAAATCACGGCCTCACACCGTATAGCCGAAACATATTTTTGGTGATTTAAAGAGTCGCTTTAGGAATGTTCCCTGTATAAACGTTATAAATGCTCACGGTGCCGTGAAAGAATCTTGGACTGCAGCGCTGCTGTCCACCGAGCCAAGAAACGTCTTTTAGGAATCTTTATTGTCTCCCACATGTGCTTATACTTTGTGCAGAACGATTTGTAGATGATATTCCTCTTTGGGTGATGCAGCGTATTCAAACGTTCAAACTTTTTGGATTTTGTTTGTCCAAATGCTGTATAAGGACAGGTGGAAAGTGTCTCTTATTGTCAACTTTAAAACCAAAACCTCACACACACTGTGTCGTAGAGTCAGACTTGTTGTCTTTCTCGTTTCATTTTGACCGTCTGCCACTTTCAGCCGGCAGGAGACGACTTCCACATCGATAGGTTGCACACTGTTTCCTCTCACACACACACTCGTACGCTGCCCTGCAGCCGTATGTCCTCCAGGCACCCAAAGTGTCATGGCAACCGTACGGCAGCCACGGTAACGGCAGGCTCATTTTCATACTGATGAGGCGGCCGGTTGCCGGGGAGGCCTGCTGCTCGCTTGCTCGTCTCCTCTCCTCTCCGGTGTCGCCCTGAAATTTTAATGACCTTCATTCTCTGCTTCTCATTTTTCCTCGTCTTTGCTCTCAATGCCCTGTCTGTTTGTGTGTGTGTGTGTGTGTGTGTGTGTGTGTGTGTGTCAAGAGTCTCAGCTTCCGTATTCAAACGACACACACCAAGTGTCCACAGTTAATACAGACGGAGAACAAAGGCGATGTCGTTTTGAAGAAGTTGTAAAGGGGCATGTATTTTTATACAGGTGGAAGACTTCCTCCTCCGATCCGCTCGTCTCGGCTCCGTCAGGTTAGCGGCTCCGCGTACTTCTCAGCTGCTGAATGATACTTCAGCTTTTCTTTAGGGTTTTAACTCAGAGTTTAAGGAGCAAACTGCACAAAATCCCCCTCAGACCCGCTCGGTTCTTCAGATCTCGTAAGGAAAACGAGCATCGGGCAGTATGCTTTGTTATTTTCTGCTGTGTCAGGGTGAACGACAGATGATTATGCATCCTAGAAGCCTAGGACTAGAAACTAGAAGTTTGACAACATCCACGAAGAGCTCGGTGCCACGCCGCGGTTGAATTTCCTGTCAGCAGAAGTCATTAGGGTCACGCAGAACTGAGCTTGTTAGTCCGGGCTCGACGTCGCTCGGCCAATCTGTCCGCCAGCCATCTGGAAAGGCAAAAATAGTTCTCAGCATCCATTTTATTAATAATCGAGACACATTGTCTGATTAGCGGTCACTTCGTTTTGCTGGCGAGGACGACTGTGGCCAAGTTTAGGTTGACGTGAAAGAAACTCTGATTCGCTGAAGCTCACTCGTCTTTT
This sequence comes from Collichthys lucidus, assembly GCA_004119915.2. Lineage (NCBI taxonomy): Eukaryota > Metazoa > Chordata > Actinopteri > Sciaenidae > Collichthys > Collichthys lucidus. The sequence continues at coordinate 6,676,548 of CM014089.1, forward strand.
GCTTTTGTTTGTGCTTCGTTTCCAGGATGAAGACGGCAGAGAAGAGGAGAACGGCCGGATCGAGCCGGTCGGTCGAGCTGACTCCTGCATGGACCACACCCCTGTGAGGTCACTAGAGTAAGTCGCCGGATCCGCTTCCCCTCCCGGTTTCTTTTCTTGCCTCACCAGTCCTGCTGAAACCCAAACCTACAACCTACCGATAAATATTTAATCAGGTTTATTCCAAAATGTGCCACCACAGCGGCCGGTACTTTCTCTTGTAGCTTTTCAGTTATGATCAAACACGTTGCTGCGTCTCAGCAAAAAGACTCGGTGTGCACAATTATTCCTACTCGGAACGACGGCCAAATCAACTCTCTCTTCTCTCCCTTCTCCACACGCAGTAATTACATACGCAAGTGCTTTAAAGGCAGAGCAGCAGGTTACAGACTGTAATCGAGGTTTGTTTGTAGAGAAATCTCATTTCGACGCTGCTTTCCCTGATTTACATAATTCTCTTCTGTGGGAGCGAAATGATCCTCGTCTCGCCATCAGAGCTCTCCCACGCACTGAACCCATTCAGCTCCCGTTATTAACAACTGTGTTCTGTTTTGTTATTTTGCTTTGTTGCATGCCTCCAGTTTAATATGCAGGTATGGTATTGTTGTTATTATTCCTGTGAATTTTCTCTCTCTCTCTCTCTCTGGCTGTTCCTGCCTCTTAGTCGTCGGCCCATTTTCCCCGAGCTAATCATAGTCATTGTATCAAAGCTGTGGGTGGGTTAGATTTGGCATCTTGCGTGTAACAGGTGAAGGATGCCAGCCCTGGAAAAGTAAATATCTGTGACTGTGTTTCGTGCTTTTTGAGGGTCAGAAGGATGAACAGCGATCCACGTGTAAAAGCAATAAAACGACACAGAGCCGGGGGCTTCATCGGAAATGCATCTGTGCGTGCAGGAGATGAAGTTTGAATTTATTCTTTCCTCACTTTCATTATGAAGTTTCTCAGCTGCGCACAGCCACAGCACGGTTTGCTGTTTCCAGATATAAAAGAATGAAGCTCGGACCCTGCAGTGCGTGCAGACACACGAGTCAAAGTGTTTCAATGCTGAACACGGCATGTAACGAGGACAAATCATCTGACGTCTGAGGATAGTCACGGGTTGTTTTGGGGGTCACGGGCTGAAAAGTTTGGGAGCTCCTGCCTTGGATTTCCAATTCATTAAGATCAGAGTTTTGAGGCTGCAGGATGCTGCCGCCCTCTTTTGTGTGCTTGTGCTGTGTGTTTCAGAGGGCGTGTTGGGTTTGAGGGACGAGTTGCATAAAACTGAAAGGGCAGTCCAGGAATCAACTGAATTTCAAACACATCAGTCAGTTCTGAGCCGGCTGCCATCGGCTTTCTGGATTTTTTGCAGTGTGACATAAAAGAAACCAAAAAAAAAAAATCAAGCTCATGCTTTTATTTTGAAGCTGCAGGCAACAGCATCAAAATAAAAGCGAGCTTCACACAGCCGACGTGTCGTTTGAACACTTTGACTTGTGACACACATGATGATTTTTACCCATCATTGTGTCAGCCCTAAAGAAATGATCCCAGCCTCCCTTTGAAGTCTACAGTGTGTGTGTGTGTGTGTGTGTGTGTGTGTGTGTGTTCTCCCGTACATGTTTGATTTATTTGGATTGCTCTGTGTTTTTTTTGTTTCTGTTTTTTATTCACACTCTTTTGTCACCCTCTTGTTTCTTTCATCATCGTCTCATTTCCTGTTTTGTTTTTTCCCCACATGGTGTCACCCCTCTCCTCTCTACATCACTCCACTCTCTTCCCCCCACATCGAAACCCACCCACCCACCCACCCGCCCTTCACGTCTCCTCGTCCTCCATCCGTCACCGTCTCTCCCAGAGACATAGTCAAACTGGTGGAGGTGTCAAACGACGGCGGGCCCCTGGGAATCCACGTGGTGCCTTTCAGTGGCAGGGACCGCAGGTAAAAAAAAAAATCCAGAGCAAGAGCCCTGGAGCTGTTTGAGACAGACGGGGAGGGAGTAAAGGAGAAAATATCACCCACAGGGCCTTGAACACATCGGAAAAGGGTCAACATAGAAGCTCAACTTAAACACTATTATTATTATTTCAACCTAGTCTCGCTCATTTAAAGTCTGTGTAAAGGCAACTCTGAGATTTCTTTCAAAAAACATTAAATATGTTGGAAGATAAAACAGTTTTTCACCAGTTTTCAGTCTCAGGATTTTGTGGGCGGTCCTTAAAGGGTGACTCGATGACACGTTTAGGCCACCCTGAGCAGAGAGATGATTTTGACTCCTAATTTCATAAACTTCATATTTTTAATCATTAAAATTTGGCTGGGTGGTTCATAACACTTTCCTCTTTGGTCCGACAAACTCAGAACAGATTTATTTTGACTTTACACGGACTTTAAAGAGCTGTGTTTGATTACACAAGAACTCGTTTTGCCGACCGTTTCCAGTTTTTAATTGGTTTGCACTGGAAGGAGGTACACAGCTGACAGCTTTTAGATTTAAAAATTAAAAAAAATATTGAATTGCCCACTTATCCCCTTCAGCTGATGACTCGTCAGCTTTATTATAGACTCATAAAAATGTGCTTTTGTTGTGCTTCTGGCAAAAAAATATCTTTTTTTTACTGTGTGCTGCATCACCTTAGACACACACACACACACCCACACTCACACCGGACATTCCTTGTTTGGTGCCCATGTGTAATTACTCCTACTTCATCATATAATCACACACACACACACACACACACACACACACACACACACACACACACACACACACACACACACACACACACACTTCCTGCATCATGAAGCCATTTGCCAGTTTACAGCGATCAATCATGCTTGTTTAGAATTTGCAGGTGACCGTCATATTTTTTCCGTAGCTGCTGTCACATCAGCTTTTCATGATTCAAAGGATACACTGAGCATACACACACACACACACACACACACACACACATACACACACACACACACACACACACACACACACACACACACACACAGCTGGAACAAGGCTATGAAGGAATTATAGGAATGTCGCATCTGGTTTGAATATTCCCCCCACAGAGGCTTGTTTTTTACAAACAGTTAAAACGCTCTGTGTATTGATTTCAAAGCTGACGTTTACATGGAGGTCCCTCTGTATAATCCCTCCAAATAAAGTTTCTATAACCGGCACAGGACAGTTTTAGAGGCCGAGGTGTTTCCTGCAGAGCAACAAACGTCCAAACTTTCTTTATGTTTGCCCGTAACTCAGCAGAGAGACGCACAAACACGATCAGCGACTACAAACCTCGCTGCCCGCGCTTTATTGAAAATCAGGATCATATCACTTTCCTCTGCTTCCCAACTCAATCAACCTAAAAGCACATTTATAATGCACTTTTCTGTTATTGGGGAAATGTCAGAGTAGGCGTTGTCCCAAGATTAAGATGCCCAGCTTTCATCGGAGAAATAGCCGCTCCACCAGCAAATCGCATTGTGTCCTCGCTCAAATTCAATCAGCCGAATTGTCTCATAACTTTTTTTTCCGACTCCTGAACTTTTCTGCGCTCTCTGTGATCACATTCCCATTCATATTGAATTCGAAGCCTTAGGCGAGGGCGAGCGTCAAACCCTAAAAATCAACCCAATTCACTCGGGCTGCACTCGCTCATACCACCTCCAGAAAAAGAAAAAGCCTCAACACACACGGACACAGACTATAACACCAAAGATTAGGTCCGTGCCGTCTTCCCTTGATTTTCTTCCTCAGACTCGGATCTGTAATTCAGCAAAGCAAAAGCCCTTTCAGGTGAAGTTAGGCTCTCGCTGCGGCTGTGCCGGATCCGGCGTAAAGCCAGTTTGCCACGGCAGATTACAAAGGCGACGACGCCGGGTTACAGCTCAGCGCGGTTGAAGTGTTATACGAGCGCGATAGACCACGGCTTCCCTCCAACCTCGTCTGCAGACTTTATTTTCTGCTCCGTGAAGAGGCCGCAGCAGTCTCCGCCGTTAGATAATTAACACCTGCGAAGCGTCGACCTCCCTCGGCAGAACTACAGCCGAGTTTTTCAATGTGTTGATTGGCTTTGAATAGCTCGCTCTCCCCACACACACACACACACACACACACACACACACACACACACACACACACACACACACACAGTCTTCTAAAGCACCCTGATGTGATGTGACTGCTTTCTCTCATTGCTACACTGATGATGCAAATGACAGGACCACACTGTACACTCTTTTCAAGTGCCGCATGATGGAGCAGAGGCAGCAATCAAGCGTAGCCCCCCTTTTTTTTCATTGACACGGCACAGACTCATTTTTGGATGTTTGTATTCATTTTTCTTGAGGCAGTAATAAAAGAAAGCTGCAGATTTAAGAGGTTTTGAGTGAACTGAGTCTCAGGGGGTGGACAGGTTTGCTACAGAGCTTTATAGTCTCAGTCTAAGTTTGATTTTGGCACAGAGAGTCTAAGAAAGTCACCGTGATAGATGACTCACTGCATTCTGCAGCTCAGCTCTCTCCACGGACGTCGTCTCACATCTTGTTGACATGCAACGTTTGAACGTTTCAGGACTCTTGGCTTGTTGGTCAAGCGTCTGGAGAGAGGAGGCAAGGCCGAGCAGCAGGCGCTCTTCCAGGAGAACGACTGCATCGTCCGTATCAATAACGGGGACCTGCGAAACATCCGCTTTGAACAGTAAGACGAAGAAGATGCTCCCCGGACCTTCGCTCCTTTCCTCTCTCTCTCCTCACGCCTCCTCTCTGCACTCCTGCCGGTGCACAGGCTACTCTGCCGCCTGTCACTGCGCTGAGCTAACCTCTCCCTGTTAAACTCCTGTAGGTCGCTCAGTCGCTGAAGCGGTCCCTGCAATCCTCTCAGCTTTTTTTACTCCCCTGTGTTTCAGAAACAGCTCCACTGGACTCCTCTAACACCTTCCTCCCTTTCTCCTGAACGGGAACGAGTCTCCTAACATTCACAGCTCTGTTCACGTGTGCTGCTTCCATCACCTGCTAACTCCCCTATCCCTCTTTCTTTTTTTATTTTTAAGATGCTATATGCTGCATGCATGCCTTCATGCCGCATATATAATGTCGTCTGACTAATACGCTTTCAGAAATCCAGCGACGCAAATGTGTGTTTGATCTTCTATTCACCTGGCAGCATAAATGCATATTAAACATGTTTTCAATTTCTTTATACACATTTCTGAAGAGAGCATGAGCACCATACAGATGTATTATGATGATACATTTCTATCTCATGGGACTGGACATGGGCAGGAATTTTAAGGGTCCGTACTGTCTCCTGTAGTATCCAGCCATGCGTGTAGTTTTGGATTTATTGGCTGAGGCTTTGGAAACGGAGCTAGGATTAGGGAACTGTAGAGGTCATGAGGTGCACCGTCCTTCCCCCAGTGAGTCAAGCTGTCCTGGCCCCAGTTGTGCTGAATCTTGTTATTTATTTAAAAAAATCCTTTAATAATATTTAATAATGTTCAAAATTGAACTTCCAAAATCCAACGAAATGAATGAAGTTCATGAAACAGCGTCCCTGTAGTGTGTCGACTGTTTAAACAAAGGGAATATTTGGAGAATCCATAATTATCACTGAGTAAGTCGCCTTCTGACCTTTAGGATTGAGACTTCCATACATAGCGTTGTTACAAGAGCATCAACAGTTGCTCTTGTTAGTAGTTTTTTTTATAAGGGGGCCACTCCGTTCTGGCTCAAGTCATAAAGATGCCGAGACAACGCCGTCCTCCTCGGGGAACGCCATTAGCGGCTGGGAAAAAACGGGCCTGGAATTTCACAACAAGAATCTCCAGGGGCCCCAAAATTTTTAAGTTAGTGGTGGTGGGGGGTGCAATGCAATATAAATTCTGGTGGTGCCGCGGCATTTCCCGAACGTCCGTGCAGCTGTCAGGGGGGAAGGGTCTGCTTTATTGAAACAGGTGGTGCTAACAAGGCTCCGCTGTTACAGCGTGCTGACAGCCGACATAAGTTTCCATTCACACCTACTGTACATGAGCTCACGCTAAGATGGAGGGGTGGTGGTGGTGGTGGTTGTGGGGGGGTTTAAAAGAGGATTTTCTGCAAACTATCCGACGGATGGAGGTCTCCTTCATCTGGAGCCAAACGAGGGGATTATGTGATGGAGCTGTCGGGGAGGGTTCAGTCTCGTTTTAGAGTCGCTCATGCTGGCATGAGAATTAATTAACATGTCAGAATATTCAGGTGGATTTTATATGTTCTATAGAATGGAGGTGTGTGTGATAGAGTCGTGAATGTTTACGATTGTTGCAGAAATAATCGACTCTCTCCATCCTCTTTCTCCCTTAAATGACTTCCCGCTCTTTCTCTCCCAGAGCCCAGAACATGTTCCGTCAGGCCATGCGCTCTCCCGTCATCATGTTCCACGTGGTGCCGTCGTCCATGAAGACCCACTACGAGCAGCTGTCCCACGCCGAGAGGAACCCCGCGTACGCCTCGGGCCGCTTCAGCCCCGAGTCGCTGACCGGCAGCACCGTCTCCGGCATCGACCACGCCCCGCAGAGGATGTCCAGACACGGTTCCCAAAGTCACCCCCACTCACATCCGCATCCTCATCCACATCCGCACACTCACCTGGAACAGACTGACGGCTACTCTCCTCTGAGTCACCCGGCGGTCTCTGCAGCCAAGCCTCCGATGGGACAGACACACTCGCCTCAGCGGGGGTTGAACTCGACGCCAACTCCGGGATTTACCAAAAAGGTCGGGAGGAGGCTCAACATCCATCTAAAGAAAGGTGAGGGTGACGAACGGGCTCTGTAGAAACAAATCCAAAGAAAAGAACTCTAGCGACCGCGTCGAAAAGATGCAATCGGTAGAGTTCTTGACAAGAAACATGGGGAACAAAGTGATAATTTTAAGGATACTGGGTCACTCTCTGAGTCTGACGATGCACTGTGAGTTTCACCATCTGAGTCGTGTCTGAACGGTTGTTAGACTCAGGGAAGATGCTTAAACCTCGAAACTTCTCTAACATGTCAGTCCCTCGATGTTGTGTTGCATCATTTTGTTTTTGAAGTATCGTCTGATTCTTTCCAGAGGGTCTGTGAGAAAAAGAAAAGAGATGGATGCTTTGCATGTTCTTTCCCTTCCAACTCAATAAACAAGCACATCAAAAAACAAGTGCAGAGACAGTTTGTTGAGAAATGGTGCAAACACAGAACGTTGAGCGATGATGTAACAGGCTTAAAACCATCTCAGAGTTTGTCGTGCCGACGTGAGCGGCGAGCCCAATAAACGAAAGCATCGAATCTGGGAGGTGGCAGCGCGGAATGAAAGGACAGGAGGCGATGTTGGGAATAAAACTTTGCGGGACTTCTCCCTCGGTACGGGCTTTGACTGACAGCTGGCGCAGGTGGTGCGAACCTCTGCCAACAGGATACCAGGTGTCGGTGCCAGGTCTCAGGGCCAGAGAGCTTGTTGCTAAGCAGCCGATGGTCCCTACGTGCTGTCAAATGCCACAGCGAAAGACTCTTGACGGGGCCGCACCATATGCCCGTTGGAAGTTTTCACCCAAATCTGTTCCTTCGTCTCTCTTGAGGCTGGAATCAAGCCAGAACATAAAACATAAAAACACCCAGCTGGTTGTTGCCTCCCAGCTGATTTCCACTTGTCTCTTCACCGTACTTTTCCTCTCACATCCTCTGCTTAGTCATAGCACCCAGAATGCACCGCTGCCTGGGCTTGATATTCGAGGAGATCTGTTAGAGATGCTATCTTCTCTCATTCCACCTTTTGTTTGCTGTTGTCGGAAGCGGCAGCCACTCGCAGGGATTAACGGCGACTCCCGAGAGGCCGTTTAAGCTCGTCTGTTTTGTTTCTGAGTGCCGACTTTAGCCCACAGCTTTTCGAGCGCAGATTAAACTCCCCGTATTGTTTATGCGCTCGAATCAAGACACCGGCCTCTTCTCCTCAAATCCCGGGGAGTATCAAAATCAATCAAAGAATCCCATTCTGCAGAGGAAATTGCTTAGGTTGGTCTCAATCAAGCTAATGGCAGTTTTTAAAAAAGATCCTCCTCCCTGTTTAAAGCCAGAAACGCTATAAGCATTTACCGGTGAGTATAACGCCGCACCTCGTGTGCCTGCGGGAAGTTGATTGGCTCATCAATGTAGGGGGATTAGGTAGAGGATGTGAAACAGAATAGCTAAGTGTTCTGCTTTTTCTTTGCATCAGCTCAGTCAGACGGGCGGCGGCGAGGATTAGGGGCCCGGTATTCTGATACATGCGAAGACGCTCGCTGTCCTTCTGATATTAACTTTGTTTGACGGCCTTACGGATCTCTGAAGCACGTACGCGCAGTCGCTTGATCGGAGCTCTCAGAGTTCAGGATGCAAGGACAGAAAACGCCTCCATCACCACAGACGGTGCAGAGGTTGTTTCTCCGTCTCTGGCTTCAATTAAATATCAAGTATTAAAAGTCTTCAGGGTGAAGTTACATCCTCCCTACCACAGATCCTATTTTAATTATTCACTATGAACCCTACTTGAGCTCAGGATGCAGGATTTCTCTTCATTTCCTGTATTTATCTTGCTTAATAGTAGGAAATTGTTTGTTTGTTTGTCTGTCTGACAGGATTATTGATGATATGAGATCCGGGCCTACGTGCCTAATGGTTCATAATGACTTACAGTCTTACAGAGGGGTTGCAGGCAAAAAAAAACATGTTGTAAACGTACACATACCAAATTACATCCGCCCACGTAAACATAGATTAATAAGCGCAGACAGATTAGCAACATCTAATGATATTGTGCACTGTCGGTGTCGGGTCACGGTGCTAGTCGTTAACGTGTCCTGGTTTAAAGTCAGCGTGGAAAAAGAAAGAATAAATGTGTGTTCACCCAGCCAGATTTAAATGATTAGAAATATCGACAAGTTCATTAAATCAGGAGTCAAAATCATCTCAGGTTGGCCTCAGCGTGTCATCGAGCCTCCCTTTAAGGACCGCCCACAAAATCCTGAGACTGAAAACTGGTGAAAAACTGTTTGGACCTCTGACTCCACATCTCAGTGATATATGGTCAAAGTCTTTTCACGCGTTTTCAGCAACACAAAGAAATAAATCTCAGAATGGCCTTCACACGGACTTTAATGTTGTTGTAGCGGAAGAAAGACTGTCGGTTGTGCTAATTAGGTCCTTGTGTATTTCCTGCGTGTAGCACTGTCCAGACAGAGCGATTTGTCAGCGGTGCAGCTGCATGAGTGAACTCCACGTACAGTAAAGGCAAACGTTTGCAGATGTAAACGCTGCCGTCAGGGTTCCATCCTTCAAATTAATAGCTACGGTTGTAAACATTGATTTTGCACTGTTCCCCCCCATCCTGCTCTGCCACCTCCTTATCAAGGTGGTTACTGAAGACACGTTAGTCTCACGTGTTGATGTCAGATCATCAGGAAGGAAAACAGTAAATAAAACGCAGCTTTTTTCCTCCTGATCAAATAACCCCATGTCTTAAACGCTGCTGCCCACAAACCTACATCAGATCCAGAAGAACCGCAGCAGCTGGATGGAAACTTTAACCGAAGTAGCTGGAGCTTCAGGGGGAAACAGAGGAGCTTGTGCTTCCAAGATAAAAGCAGATACGATCATAAGACTTCCTCTCTGTTCTCATCCCCGCACAGGTCCCGAGGGTCTGGGCTTCAGTATAACATCACGGGACGTTCCCATCGGCGGCTCGGCACCCATCTACGTGAAGAACATTCTGCCTCGGGGAGCTGCCATACAAGACGGTCGACTCAAGGCTGGAGACAGATTGCTGGAGGTGAGAAAGCGGGAGCAATGGCTTGAATTGTGATTGGATCGTAGACGTGCAGTGGGCAACAGTTGTAGTTTTGTTTTTAAAATTAGACAAAGCCCACAGGTGCTGAGAAATTGAGCATCCTGGAATGAAATTAAAGTGTTTTCATGCTTCATCTCTGCTGCTCTTTGAAGTTATCGATCTATTTGCATGAAGGATTACACCGTGCACCGCTGAATCTACGGGGTCACGAACTAAACTGTTTTTGTTTTTGCTGTATTGGACTCCTACAAAGTGAGGATGCACTGTTTGTCTCCTGTTCAGGTGAACGGCGTGGACCTGAATGGGCGGACCCAGGAGGAGGTGGTGTCCTTGCTCAGGGCCACACCCATGGGCGGAGCCGTGGAGCTGCTGGTGCTGAGGCAGGAGGACACGTTCCTCCCTCGGGAAGTGGTACGTTTCTCACTCCTGAAACATTCCTTCAACTCTTCATCCTGTCGGCATAATACATTTCACATCATGGCATATATACAGTCCCCCGTCGCATGGATAAGTATAGGCTGTGGGTGTGTGTGCATGTGTGACTGTCACGAGTGCGGTTAATCCCCACGGTGAGCGCCGTGTTGTCTTCTCATTTCCCAGCTAACACAACACGCTAGCCGAGCATGCAGATTGATCGTCCCGCTCCGTCGCCGCACTCCTCTTTATTATCGAATCGCGGGCTCGCCTCAGAGGAAAAACCTGTAGAGCTCAATCTTTCCTCTTCATCTCCTTCACCCTCTCGCTTTCACTCCGTCTCTGTCTTTCGTTCTCCATTCACCGCTTCCTCCCTCTCTTTCCCTTTTTGCCCCGCTTACTTTTTTCTCCGTCTCTGTATTTCCATCTCTCCGGCTGTGTTCTGCCTCCAAGCTGACTTACTAGATTGATGGATGTTGGGGATGAAGAGACAGACGCGGGGCAGGTAGTAGGCGCGGAGTGGAAAACACACTCGGCTTGAATATCAATCAGGAAACATTACGCTACAGAAACGTCTGTGTGTCAGTCAGTCAGTGGAGACAGATGTCATTCACAGCTCTTCACGCAGACGGCTGCTAATTCAGTCGGTACGTTTGTCACAACTCAAGGTCACGTTTGATTCTTTTACATCTCGCCAGATGTTTTATGTAATTATCTTTGCAGACACATCAGGTTTGATGCATTGCACATCTGGAGTTGGCTCAAAGTTCTTTGATACAGATGTGAGCGTTTAACAGTCAAGGCGGCAGAACACAGAGAGAGAGTGGAGGCTGTTGGCGAGCTTTAAATCACGGCCGTGTTTACTCCTCAGCAGCGGTCAGTGACTCTCTGCTATCTCTCTGGCTGCACTAGCTGGCTTTAACACGCGCCTTATCGAGCAGCAACATGAGTTATAGCACCAAACGGCCTTAAATCCACCACCGCCACCCCTGTGTTGTCATAAAAATGGTCTCTCCCAGCACCCTCAGCAGTCACCAGGGCCATTTACAGGCACACGCAGCCTTTCGCTAGCGAGCAGTGTCAATCAAACGGCTGATTGGTGACAATTATCACAGCGAGGGATGCAGAGGAGGCTATTGGCTTCGCTGTCGCCACGAGGCGAAGTTAAATGAGAGGAACTGCCACACTGGTCGATACTCATCTTTAGATTAGAGCACAGGCTTTGAGTCGGGCTGACTCTGCGTTAGTTGGTAGTTAGGTGGCAGGATTTATTTGATCTGTGGTTATCAGCTGTGGAGAGGGTGGAGAGAGCGATGTGAAAAGAGGCCGGGGATGGGACTCGAGGGAGAAGAGAGAGGGGCCTCGGTGCACAGAGTGAACAAGCTTCAGTCTTCATCCAAACGCTGTAAGCCCGGCTGAGCATTTCCTCTCGTGGCTTCGAGAGATAAGAGCGACTAAAACAGCGTGTCAGTTCAGAAACAGAACAACAAAATCCAGTTTATGTCGATGAAAACTGGACGGCTTAAGTCAGCTTAACCAGGGAAAAAGAGTTTCAAGAGGTTGAACAATTTCCTTGGCACATGAACATGAATTAAAAACGGCAGCTGCTAAGCTTTATTTATTAAACCTAATAAAGTTTGATGAAAAAACTAAAGTGAGCAGCTGTCGAGTCGTTTGCGCAGCTGCCGCATGCAGAGATCTTTTAGCTGTTTGACACGCTGGACAAACACTCTCTCTAAAATCAATCTCGGATAACATACGATGAAATGAATCATAGAGCGTGATAAAACAATCAGACACACCGTGTAACGTGATATGCTAATATGTTATAATTAATGCACTGCACATGCGATGCAAATTATAGTTTGACTGACAGAGAAAATGGACTTTGCAGCCAAAATCTTATTTAATTTTTGCTTATTTAAAGGTCCAGTGTGTGTAGAATGTAGTGGCATCTTAGTGGGAGAAGAGTCAGATTGCAACCGACTGAACACCCCTCACCTCAAGCGTGAAAGACGAGCTACAGCAGCTGTGCAAGGTGGAGCTTTAGATTAGTTTATAAAGTCGAGGTGAAAGTCAGTAAACACATTTTTCAGGCGTATTTTTTAAAACCTGTTTACAGCCGAAAGGCAAAACTCAGGCCTGTGTTTAAAGATCAATACTCACTAAATTTTGTTTTTTGGAGATCGAGTGTAGAATAATTGGAAAAGCATCCATCAGGTGAATTTTTCATCAGTGAGTGCTCAGACGGTCCACAAAGCCTGTTGCTTTCGAGGTCGCTTTCATCTGGATGAACCGAGACGTTCTCTTTTTTTGGATTTTATGGCAGCTGGACAGCAAGAGGACGCCGGTGAGACGGACTCCAGAGAGTAAATTAGACTTGAGACTGTAAAAAGTGTGCCTGGGTACCAAAAATAGGATTTTTCATCCTCCTTCCTTCCTTCTGTCCCCGTTGGAAGCGACACCTTCCGTGACATTTCGTCCTTGCGATCGCAACAGTTGTTTCACAGGAGTTTGAGCTCGCACTACCCGGCAGTAACTCCCCATCTGTCTGCTGAGATCTGTCATTTTCACATCCTGCATGCCCTTTTTTATATATATATATATATATATATATATATATATATATATATATATCACACTGCTGCTTCCAATTATCCATAAGTTTCACAGCTTCTTGTGTGCTCAAATTTTCACTGTTTCCTGTTCTTAAATATTTTTTTGCTTGATTACTTTTGGTTTCTTGTGTCCCACCTCCATCCTCTAGAACGCCGAGCCCCAGATGCAAAGCCCCAGAGATTTGGTAAGACTCCACCCCAAACACTAGCCTTGCAATTAAAACCCACAAATCCTCCTCCTCCTCCTCCTCCTCCTGCTCCTTTATTTAACCCGAACTCCACCTTTTATCAATCCCAACATGTTATCACCTAGACGAAAACAATAGCTGATGATTTCAGGGTCCACTTGTAAACTAGCTGGTTAATCAAAGTGCAAGTCACTAGTCATGCGTGTAAGAATTAGTCAGTTACATTAGTTTTAATCTCCATCCTGAGTTCCTCTAACGAATCACAATTTCATGGTTCGTCAGCGTTGGCCCGTCGGGGCTGTGCTGCAGAATGATTCGCTCCATCACTCCCCTCAGAGCTGTATTTGTCAGCCAAGGTGAGAAACACATGGTAGTTTGCTTTATTTGTCGGCGTGTGGATAAGGTTGTCAGTCTGGCCTTAGAGGTGCAGACTCCCCACCGCAGCAGCTGTTAAAAGCTCATCTTCCTTTACAGCTGAAATTAAAAGACCATTCACATTTCCATAACTCTGCCGAGCTCCAGTTGTAATTTACCAGCCGCAGACTTCACGTCTTCACATCTGGCTTTTTTTTTTTTTCTCCCTTCAGGTTGCATCTGGCCTAAGTGTGTGCGGCGCGTGAGCGGTCGCGTTTTTCGCTTGGCACATTAGAAGTCTAATTGGCCAGTTAATTTGATTGGCGGTCGTACCTGCCAGCTGTGTGGACGATCCCGATCATCATGGGAACATTATGGCGGGACGTCTGCGATTATTGCGACTGCAGCTGGCACATCTTACGAGTTTAGACGTGTGGGTCTTGCTTGTCAAAGTACTTTGGCATCGTAGCGAGTATAACTTGGATTCTGAAGGACTTTATTACCCAGAAGTCATAGTTTTATCTTTTATTTTGCCTGTAATGGGATGGATCGTCTGCTAACTGCACATTTGAGCTCGGCGATGGCTCTTTCCGACCATCAGTGCAAATCTTCTGTATCAATTAAACCTAGACTAAACAAAAATTGTAAACCCATACTGGCATGGTACCTTTTAGGGATTCGGGGAAGTAAAAGAAATTGGTTCATTTGCTCTTTTTCGGACGTTTACCTCCCTAAAAATCGATGCAAACCACCGGGACGACGGCCAGATAGAGCGAGGAAATGCACCACGGCCATACTGTCTCCTCTCTCTCTTCATTTTGTCTCTTCTCACCTCGCCCTCCTTTCCTCAGTTCCCAACCACCAGACCCCTCCGGATGAGTCTCTCCTCCTCGCCCCTTCCCGGAACATCAGCCGGCATAATGGATTCAGTGCCTTTCAGATGTTATCTCGTTTGTCAGACGCCTCGTTTTAAACATCTCGCCTCCAAACAACAACAACAACAACAAGCGGAGGCGTGATGTTGTTGGGCTTTAGATGCAGGGTGTGCAGCTTTTAATGGACGAGGATCCGTTTTCAAGTAATAGATTCTTTTCCAGTAGATGACGAGTTGCTAGGGCGGCGACTAATGATTCATGATTTCATCGTTAGAATAAAAATCTCGATTTTAGAGCTACAGGTCAACATTGTGTTCAAACTTTGTGATTTCAGCTTCTCAGAAGTGAA